>CM076582.1:1494713996-1495119921 GCA_034641835.2 Pinus albicaulis | reverse complement strand
TGTAAAATGATAGCACTAAACAAAAAGAACACAAATGCACACAGTTTTTAAGGTGGAAACCCTCTCTGGGACAAAAACCACCTGAATTATTTTCTAATAATTATTTAATATTCAACTCCAACTAAAAATAAAGCTCCAACTTCCTAGAATCTAGAAAAGTGTTCTTCTCTAGCTCCCACTGGATGGATGCTCCAACGTCTGAGATTCTTCAATAGTCAAATGAATGGATGCCCCAATAGCCAATGAGCTACTACTCACCCTACCACCACCCTACCAACCTAAATGTTTCACAGGCTTGAACTTATTGGTGACTTCATGCACCAGCCTAGCACCACCCTACCACCCTATAGAAGAATAAAAATAGAATGGATTCCTGTATCAGGGAAAATGTTCCACTTTACAATGATATAGAACGATGTACAAGAAGAAGACACACTAGACCATAACCCCAACTATGAAACAACCACCTAATGATGATCCTAGACATCTTGACACTGCCTCTTCAACTCTTGGCAGATAGACACTTGTACAATTTTTACAATGATGCATTTACAATGACTTGGTACAATGATACCTTTACAATGATTGTATGCAGTGCTGCCCACTTGAAGACTTCATGTGCTAAACTTCTTGTAGTTGTTCTACACCTTGATTTCTTCTCTTTTCATGCTACCCTCTTCTACACCTTTCTTTTCTTTTCTTCCCTAGAAAGTCTGGTGCTTTGCAGCCCTTAACAACACATGATTTAGCTTTTTATTTCCTTCTAGGATCTCGATATTGAATCTATTGTATCTATTTTATTTCAGCTACCCAATATATGATTTTTGGTTTTGCAGAAGCACTTTGAGTCTTCTTTCCAATGCCACAAGTCTAATCTAATTTTGATTCTTCAAGAGAAAGTTATGCCCAATCTCTCACAACGACCAAATTATGTAATATTTCAGTAGAGCGAACTTGTACGACATGTCACGTGTCACTATTTCTCCATTAAAATATAAAATTGATACATAGAAAACTACATTACATGTAATATCTGCCTATTTTTACAAAATTCCAATCCAATACTCAGAGAGAGAGTTATGACGATTTTCCCAAGGTCACTTCTTTGAGATGAAGTTGAGAAGCCTGCAAAAACACTGACTTTGACAGATCATATCTCCGAACATATTGTGCACCTTGATCAAAAAAATTTATAGGAGCTTCCTTAGGCTTTCTGCTTCACCTCATAAAACGTTTAGCTTCTGCACCTTCGTAGAAAAAAATTTAGAGCGAAAATTCCGTGATGACCTATTTTAGGTAGCGAAATCCCTACATAAGGAGGATATGAGGATCACAATTTATATAAATGCTTAGGTTGAGAGGGGATTCAAAAAATGAATGTGGAGGGATTTTAGGAGCTTAAAAATTATTAATTATTGACTTTTAAATGACCCATGCCACAACCCCATGGGGTTTTAGCACACTAACTGGGGTTACAAACATCAAACATGAATATCTCTCAAACCGTGAAGAATTACGTGGTTTGCCATATATCAATGGAAACATCTCGATAATTAGAAACCATCATAATCATTCTTGATCCAGAATATAGTAATTTGGAAAGTCGTGGAATAAAATTCAATGAACATTGGATATGGTCATATGGATGCATAGGTCAATTCAAATCTTGATGATAATTCTTTTGGTTATGTTGCATTCATAAGAAAACCTTCATTAAACATTGTTGGAATTTATTTGAGACTGGCCATGGAAAAGGAGAACATGACGGTGTAGGGGCATGCATAAAAAGAGCATTTCAAAGATATCAAATGAACCCCTCTGCGAACTGACTTGTGGACACTAAAGAAGTTGTTCAATGGTGCATCGCTGCTCTAAGCCATGAGACTAATCGACCAAGGGATGTGTGAAGGTACATTCAATTTAATTTTTATTGGATATCCATTTTTAAACAGTGTACATTTATCACAATGATTATCTTTGATGGTATTTTGATATCATATTTAAATTCTTCTTTGAATTTTCCATATATAGGTTTTTTTAGTATATTGGGATCGAATATGTAGATAGATCAATTGAAAATTATGTTGAAACAATAAAATGGACTTGAAAATTGCATTGAATTAAAACAAAGTTGTCCACTAATGTGTTTGCATTGTATAAAAGAAGATATTCTTGTTTTTGTCATGTTTGAATAGAAAACACAGAATCCAATGATTTTTGTGAAAACAAAATGTATGTAAAATATTGGAAACATACAAAGTTAAATAGAAAGGGGAAAATGTCCATTGCAATGTTTGAAGAAATGCAATCAGAGGAGACTACAATATCATCTGATGGTGATCAAGTTTCTGATCTTGTTAGAGAAGGTAACATTTGAATTTTTCTCAAATGATAGAGATCTAGAAATAGATACTAAAATTATTTTGAAGTGAGTTTTTCATGTTAATTATGATCTCAATTTAAATACATAAGTTTGTTTTATTTTGCAGGAGATGTTTTTTTTGTAATTGCACCTACTAACAATGATGAAAATGCAAAGTATTATTGATGTGTTGCAATGAACGAAAGATGAAATTATTAGAAACTATAATGATCACGGGTTTCCATATGACATAGGATCTATTATACTGAAAGATTTTTTTTCATACAAACTAATCAAAGTGGGCATTTTGTCTACTCTGAATACTATGAACCTAATTTCATAAGTTGTCAATATAGTCACTTGGTGTGTGCGACACGGATAAAGTTGATAGAGGTTCAATCAAAGAAAAAAATATAATTTAAGAAATGGAAAATGTCAAAATCCGATCATGAACGGATCATTGAAGATGGCATTCCATTGGAATTTTTTTGATTGAACGGCCCAACAATTTCTTCTCTTTGGATTCATGTTTTAGAACTTCCAAAACTCAACTAAAAATTGAACTGCCTTGTTGTGTTATATATGCAAGTGTTTTCACATGCACATTGTTTTGGTACATGCACGCTAGTATCAACTGAAAGTAGCTTTTCTATACATGCATTGATGAAAAATGTTGCATGTATTGGATATATATATATGTTATAGAATGCAATTAACTGAAAGTAGCTTTTCTATGTGCATTGATGAAAAATGTTGCAGGTACTGGATATATATGTTATAGAAGTATTGGATATATATATATGTTCTAGAATGAAATTAACTGAAAGTAGCTTTTCTATGTGCATTGATGAAAAATGTTGCAAGTACTAGATATATATATGTTCTAGAATGCAATTAACTGAAAGTAGTTTTTCTATGTGCATTGATGAAAAATGTTGCATGGACTGGATATATACATGTTCTAGGCAATTAACTGAAAGTAGCTTTTCTATGTTCATCGATGAAAAATGTTGCACGTATTGGATATATATATATATGTTCTAGAATGAAATTAACTATTCAAGTAGTTTTACTATGTGCATTTATGAAATTTTTTTCACGTACTGAATATATATGTTCTAAAATGCAATTTTTTTTTTTAAGTAAAACTATTCTATTAACGGAGAAAAATATTTACAGCAGGCCAAAGCCTGAACATTGCCCTATGCAGTGGCATTTGAACAAAAAACTCCTGAGCAACACTGCCCTGTAGTAGGGAAACCAGTGAAGAGCAATATTCAAGAAAAAATATCTCGCAGGGGAGATATAAACATCAATTTTTGGATCACAAAGCTGATAACAAACTGAAAGGTAGGTAAAACATTGACATAACAAGCTGATAACATAGAAATTTAGACAAACAAGGACAGGCTCAGTATTAAGGGCTGAGCCAGTGCACAAAAAGCAGTAGGAGAGGGTGGAACTACTCATCGGGAGCATCTTCCACGACCCTGCACCAGAATTCATCAGGGTTCCCATCGGCATCGTACAGGTCCACAATTGAATGGATCACCTTCCCGGCAGAAGAAGGAACCATCCCTCCACTCTCGTGACCAACAACGTTCCGCTCCGAGCTCATTAGACCACCAATAGTTTGCACCTCGCTCGCTTGACCACCAGCTTTCAGCATCCCACTCGCTTGACCATCAGGCTCAGAAATTTCCATCTTCTGCCCCTGCTAGGCAGAGCTGCCAAATCCCTGCAAGTTCAAATTATCATTGTGCAATGACCCTTCCCGCATGCCAGAGGACGACACCAGGCTAGAAATGGGATCCATGCTCTGAGGTTATTCATGAAAGGCCACCGTGATGGAGGCGGTGACCTGAGGTTGGCTGAGATAACAAATGAAGGAGAAATGCATAGTGTGAGTCTGTGCAAGAGAAGGAGAAGGCATGGGGGAGCCCAGGCAGTGACCAGAGCGAAGCCTACGACCACGAGGAGCTCTAGATTGACTGTTCTCATGAGAAGAGGATGAAGAGGAGGTGCTTGGAGTGGGGGAAGGACGTAGCAGCCGGCCGCGAGAGGAACCTCTACGACATCGCATTCAATGCCGGAGGCACGACATGAGAACAGATGCAATGGGGAAATCAGGATGTGGAGGAATAGCCCGCCTGGGGGCGGAGGCCAACGCATGAGGATGCAATGAGAAGGATGCAAGAATATAATTACCAGCGAGAGAGAGGTGAAATTTGTTACCGAGATCAAGACATCAGTTCAAACTGCTTCTCTTACCAGTGGAAGTGCGCTGGCAAGAGATACCGGCGTCCGGAGAATAGCTCTATGCAAAAGGCATGGGAACATCCTCCATATCAATGAAATTATCCATAATATCTCTTGTGTGCCGAAGAATCCAGAGCTAAGGACCAGCATTAAATTGACCAGAGGGCCGAATCATTGCGCAGTGCATCGAATTGTTTCGAGAGTCAAACATGGGATTTTTACCAGTGCCAGGCAGAAATGCAATAACACACCAAACAGCCAAAATTAAATTTCCTTTGTCCTCGAGCTCGCGGGGTGGCAGGTGTCGCGCCATTTTTCTCCACCCCCATCCCATCAACTTAAACGCTCGTCTCTCCAACTGCATCCGAGGTTTCTGCATTTTTCTGGACCATTTTTTTGCACTGCTATAGTTGATCATGGTTCTGGATAATGTTGATGGTGCCAGTAAGAAGACTGTTCTCATTGTCAACGCCCAGGTTAGCAAGAAAATCTGCCACCTTGTTGCCTTCTCTTTTGGTGTGTTTAAAGAGGAGTGCTCTGTTATTGTGAAGCCACCTTTCTATAGCCATAAGACGCGCTTCCAATCTCCAACTGTGGGCTATTTTTTTCGCATGAGTCCCATTGAGGAGGTGATTGGCCATGTTGATAAGAATTTGGGAGTCCCCTTCGGCTTCCAAAGGGAACATCCCCAATCGATGGGAAAGGAGAAGTCCCTGCCATAGACCTTCCAATTCAGTTGAATTGTTCGTATCCCATCCAAGATCTCCAAAAAATATAACCAAAGGTATGCCTTTGTGATCTCTAATGATGCCCCCAAAGCCTGCTTTACCAGGATTACCTTTGGAGGCACCATCGAAATTAAGTTTGAAGGTGTTCTTGGGAGGAGGAATCCAAGAGATCGGGGCTTTGCCAGAGGTTCTAGGAATGTTGTGTATGGTTTTTCCCAGGTCAAGTTGAAAGCCCCAATTGTCCCAAATTGTAATCTCTGTAGCTAGAGTAGGGAAGTCATCCACTTCCCAAGAGTGCAGGGCCAAGGTTTCCGAGAGGTTGAGACAAAAATTATCCCAAATGATATTGAGGGGAGTAGTTTGGTCCTTGAAAATGCATTTATTCCTCTCTTTCCATATAGTCCAGAAGAGTAGACCTGGGATAATTCTCCATAGTTGGTTGAGTAATTCACTCTTGTAGGGGTTCTGATGCCAATCCCGAATGGAGCTGGAAATGTCTGCGGAGGGCCTGCAATTTCTTTGACATCGGAAGCTGACTTTCTCCCAAAGTTGAGTCGCCAAAGGGCACGAGTTTAGGAGATGCTGCTGCGTTTCCTCCTAATCATTGCAATTGGGACAGATTGAAGGACCATGAAAGCTTCTCTTCCTTAAGTTATCCCAAGTGAGGATTCTTTGGTGCCCTAGAAGCCAAAGGAAAGAGGAGACTTTGGGCCAAATTCCAGCATTCCAAATTCTATCCCAAAGTGAATCTTTGGGAGTAGGATCTTTGCATAAGATTCTGTAGGCTTCCTTGGTGGAAAATGATCCTTTTGGGGAGTATCCCCAACGTAGGATGTCCCTGTCACTGTAAAACCTGATGCATCTGGTTTGCAGTACCGAATTTAAAACATTCTTTGTACGCTCATCACTATTCTCCATTATCGTTTCCACCGGCTTCCACTTTCTGAAATTCTGCTCATCTGTGTCCATCCATTGTTGTTGAACTGATGCCATCTGCTGCATGTCCCATTCCAGACTGGGAGGCGGTTGGTAGATGTTGGTGAGTTTGGGAAACTGGTCCCAGGAATCCATCCAGAATCTAGCAGTACTACCATTCCTAATTTCCCAGAAACTGTGTTGTTAAACGAGCAGGTAATGCTGTTTTGCCGCATTCCATATTAATGAACCTTTCTCTGCGGGTGTAAATCTGATGAGTTCTTCCTGCGATCTGTTGTGCGCATATTTAGCAGTCCAGATGGTTGCCCATAGCCTCTGGGGGTAATTGAGCCAATTCCACCATATTTTAGCACTCATGATAGCATTGCTGTGAGTGGGATCACGCAGACCAATTCCTCCCTGATCCTTAGGCAAACAAACCAAGGACCATTTAACCAGAGCCCATTTACGATTAGTGCCATAAGATCCCCATAAGAAATTCCTTTGTAGGGCTTTGATTTTTTTCAGGACCCATTTTGGTGATGCCAAGATAGAAAACAAATACAGGGGCATAGCCTGCAGCACTGCTTTAATTAGAACTAATCTGCTTGCAATGTTCAGAGTTCTGTGAGTCCAAGAGGAGAGGCGAGCTTCAAGTTTTTCAAGGAGTCTTTGCCAAGAGGTATGATTTATAGCTGAGTCAATAAGGGGGGCTCCCAAATAAGTAGAGGGGAGCTTGGCAATGGAGAAGCCCAGAATGCGAGCGATAGCCGATTGAGTGATTTGAGGAGTGTGAAAGAAGAAAATTTGGGATTTGGCTGAATTTATGCTCGCTCCCGAGGCAGCCGAGAAATCATTCAAGAGGGACTTGAGCTGGGCGGCCTCATGTGCAGAAGGATAACCAAAAAGCATGTTGTCGTCCACAAACTACTGGTGGGAAAGGGCCGGGGAATTGTGGACAGAGATACCGCGAAGGAGCCGAGATATAAGGGCAGTTTTAAGATGACGGCCTAGGCCTTCTGCCATTAACACAAAGAGGAAGGGAGACAAGGGGTCCCCCTGTCTGATACCACGAGAAGGGCTGAAAGGTTGTGAGGGAATTCCATTAATGAGGATAGAGAAGAAAGAAGAGGAGATTAGGCTCGAGACCCAGCGAATACAAGTGGGGGAGAAACCAAAAGCA
This sequence comes from Pinus albicaulis, assembly GCA_034641835.2. Taxonomy (NCBI): domain Eukaryota; kingdom Viridiplantae; phylum Streptophyta; class Pinopsida; order Pinales; family Pinaceae; genus Pinus; species Pinus albicaulis. The sequence goes on along the minus strand of CM076582.1, from coordinate 1,495,112,474 downwards.
CTTAACATTTTTTGAATGTAAGTCCAGCTTAGTTTATCAAAAGCTTTTGAAAGATAAATTTTTAGAATCATACCTTACTGCTTGGAGTGCTTGAGGGAGTGTATGATCTCATGCGTGAGGTTAATGCCATCCAGAATTTTCCTACCCTCCACATATCCCAATTGCTCAGGCTAGATAAGCAAAGGCAGAAGCGGCTTCAGTCTGTTGGTGATCACTTTTGAGATAACTTTATATATAACATTGCATAAGCCGATTGATCGGAATTTATCTGCTGTGCTGGTATTTTCTTCCTTGGGTACGAGAGCTATGAAGGTGGCATTTAGGGAGGGAAGAAGCCAGTTCATGGAGCACGATTCATCCACCACCAACCACACCTCTTCTTTGATGAGGTCCCAGAATTTGTGAAAGAATGTGGTCGTGAAGCCATCCGGCCCTGGAGCCTTTCCCTCTTTGAGTTGTTGCATAGCTAAATCAACTTCCAAAGTTGAAACCGGGCATAGGAGAAGCTGGTTGTGCTCATCTGTGATTATCTTTGGAATGTTTTGAGTTGTTTTACCTATGGCCTCCTGTCTGTCCACCGGAGGTTCTTGATTCACCTCTTGGAAGTGCCTTATGAACTCCGTTTCAATCTCTGCATGGCTTTCCAGTCTTTCCCCCTCCTGATTTTTGATGAAAGTGATTGTGTTGTGCATTCTTCTTTGGACCGTTGTTCTATGAAATAATTTGGTGTTTCTCTCTCCCTCTTTAAGCCACCTGATTCTGGATTTCCTCCTCCATAAAATTTCCTCTTGCTTATATCTTTCCTCCAAACGAGCGTGAAGATGTTTCTCCTGTTCCAAGGATCTTTCCATCTGTCCTTCTGTAATGATCTGTTGCTGGAGATTCCTCAAGTCTTTAATGAGGTCCTGCTGAGCCTGAAATATATTGCCGAAAGTGGTATGATTCTAGCTCTTAATGTGTGCTTTGAGGCCTTTGAGTTTTTTTTGAAACTGAAACCTTTTGGACCCTTCCGGCGGCATGAAATTCTTCCAAAAAGAGCTGATGAGGTCTTCGAAAGCGGGGTGAGAGAGCCAAAAAGCTTCGAAGTGAAAAGGACGACGCACTGTATTCCCCGGTCTTTGCCATTGGAGGGAAATCGGCCAGTGATCAGAGCCTGAGTATGGGAGAATGGAGGTAGAAATGTCTCCACCCAGATGGAAGGCATTATCCGAAATTAGAAATCTATCAAGCTTGGAGCCTATTAAGTGCCGTCCTGTGCGCCTGTTGCTCCAAGTGTGAATTCCATTATAGTATTGTAGATCAATCAGTAGATTTCTTTCTATGAAATCTTTGAAGTGGCCAGGTTCTTGTTCCAGTTTGGCTCTGCCTCCCATCTTTTCCTCCAGCTTGGTGATCATATTAAAGTCCCCACCCAAAATCCAAAGGGGGTGAATTCTGTCAAAATTTATCGCTCCTATTGTGTCCAGAAGGGCGATTTTGCTTCCTACGTCCTGAGGGAAATAAACATTAGTGAGGTGACCATGTATGTTCATTCCAATGATGTGAAAAGTTGCTTGTATGATGTAGTGGTGCGCATGGAAGCCGGAGAGAGAGATGGCTTGAGAATTCCATGCAATAGCAAGCCCACCAGAAGCGCCCGAGGCATCCACAACGACTGAGTGACTACCCGGCCAAGCTTTGGAGAGAATATTCTCAAGAGTGTGGCTATTACACTTAGTTTCTTGCATGAAGAAAATCTGAGGCTACTCCTGCTTTATCATGTTTTTTATCATTCTGATTTTTCCGACACTGTTAAGCCCTCTTAGATTCCATGAAGTGAGCTTCATGTATCACTATTTGGGAGAGGCTTATAGTACTTTGTCAGCTTCGCATATCTACTGGAGTCAACCAATATTTTTCCCACTGTGATGGTCCTTTCCAGATTTGTTTTCCTCCCACGCTTCTTAGAATCTTTAGGGAGCTGATTGCCATCCCATCTGCTGCCCGGCTGAATCCCGAGCTCTTTCTTTCTGTAGGCTATGGCGATGACTACTTCCAGGGTTTCAAGCTGATGGTCTGGGATCTTGTCAAACTCTTTCCTTTTGCAGGCTTGTTCGAGTTCAAAGATGTCAAGCCCATTGAGGTCGATACTTTCCGGTTCCTCCTCCATTTGCTGAGCTTGACTGGTGTGTGGCGAAATCTGATTGGGAATACAGTCAACATCCATTCCATTCGGTTTCCAGTTTGGATCCATCAACGAGTTAGCAATAGGCTCAATCTGTGCCTCCAGGTGGGGAGGTAAGGGGGAAGAGGCAGGCAACGATGAAAGTGTGATTGTTTTGGCCGCTTGGGTGGCCATATGGTTTTCTGAAGGAGCCGATTCGGCAGAATTGGCTAGGGCTTCGAAACTATTGCTGGTGGAAGGAATCGATGGGGTAGCAATGGAAGATTTTTTCCTAGATGACTGTTTCTTGTGAGCCTTATTTCGGTTGGGAACTTTGGTAAACCCTTCCAGAACAAAGGAGTCTGGTTGATCGGAGGCTAGAGGCTTGACATTGAGCGGGCAATCCCTAAAAATATGACCATGAACATGACATTTACGACACCGGAAGGGAACATGTTCAAAGTCAAGGGGTTGGATCCATTCAAAATCATCATGATAGAGGCTTACCGAATCTGGGAGGGCTTGATCCAGGCACATGTAGACAAAAATGCGAGCGTAAGAGGTATATCGACAGAGCTTTGTTTCGTCAACAATTTTGATAAACTCCCCCAGCCCTTTGCGTATTTCAGTGAGAGATTCTTCATCCCAGTACTCCAACAAGAGCGAGTACATCCTAATCCAAGCAGGAGCCCGACTGAAATCTTCCTTGTCAGGGTTGAACCATTCTACCCAGTCCCTTAGGTACAAGCTAGCTGAGTTGAAGAAATATGCAACTTCATCCATAACCCTGTTACGATCTTCAATGCAGTTGAAGACCGTAGTGAAAAATCCCTTAGGTCCAAGACGAAGGGTAACATGCCCTTTGGGTTTCCATTTAGCATAAATCCACCCTTGCAGAGATTTTTCAGTAGGCCAAAAGCTAATGAATTTCCCAATGAGGGCATGATCCTTCATAAACTAGATTTGACCGTTGATTCTGTGACTTGGGAGCTCGATTTTTGGCCTTTAAGTGGCGATTGGCTTGCAGGTTGCAGAGGTCACCGAAGGCTTTTCTTTATGCCCCGATTCTTCTTCCAGTACAACATTTCTCTTTTCCACATTGACATTTGTCAAATCGTGCTGTGGGATGCTCTTGTCCTTTGAAGACTGTTGTTTTGCATCAGAGTCCTGCAGGGGATTCTGGGAAACTTGTTTGTCGCTACTTGAGGGGGAGGACTGTGCGCCCCCCCGTTGAAACAATGCCCAACCATGCGAGATTAGGCTGGAAGATCCAAAACTGTGTAGGAGGCGGACAGTGTCAGCGATTGCAGTTGCAGAGAATGGGCGGGAAACCTAGCAGAGTGGGCTCCAGATCCCTAAACTCAGATTGATGTTCTATTTTCGTTCTAAAATGCAATTAACTGAAAGTAGCTTTTCTATTTGCATTGATAAAAAATGTTGCAGTACTTGATATATATGTTCTAGAATGCAATTAATTTAAAATTAGCTTTTCTATGTGCATTGATGAAAAATGTTGCACGTACTGGATATATATGTTCTAGAATGGAATTAACTAAAATTTTCTTTTCTATACATGCATTGATGAAAAATGTTGCACGTACTAGATATATAAACATTATAGAATGCATTTTTAAAATTTTATGATTGTTTGACACATCTAACAAGACCTATAACCTTATGATTGTGTGTGTGTATATATATATATATATATTGTACTTCAATCATTTTAACATGTATATTCAAATATGTATTGAAGAATCATTTCTACATGAACATATATTCATGTGAATTTTTTTTGTTTGGAAAATGACAACTTGAATTTTAAAAGAAAAACATTATATCATAATCACATGCCAACTGTAGTTCAACCATCCAAAAATTGACTTTTAAAAAAAAAAAATTATATCAAAGAACTACTTCACATGCCAATTGTCGTTCAACTATCCAATAAAAACAAAGCATTATATCGCATGCCAAATGTAGTTCAACCATCCAAAACTTAAGTTTTGAAAACAAAACATTATAGATCACAACAATACTTCACATGTCAAATGTAGTTCAACCATCCAAAACATAAGTTTTAAAAACAAAACAAATTATAACAGAACATTACTTCACATCCGAAATGTAGTTCAACCATCCAAAACTTGAGTTTTAAGAACAAAACATTATATATCACAAGTATTAAGTATCAAGTAACATTACCTCACATGCCAAATATAGTTCAACCATAACACTGTAAAAAAAAAACAAATTATAACACAATATTACTTCACATGCCAAATGTGGTTCAACCATCCAAAACTTAGGTTTTAAAAACAAAACAAATTATAACACAACATTACTTCACATCACATGCCAAATGTAGTTCAACCATCCAAAAGTTGAGTTAAAAAAAAAACAAATTATATAACACTGTAACATTACTTCACACATGGCCAAATGCAGTTCAACCATCCAAAGCTTGAGTTTTAAAAACAAAACTAATTATAGTTTTAAAAACATTATATATCACATTCACATGTACCAAATGTAGTTCACATAAAATATGTCCAAAATTTGTAGATCTCGCAAGTATCAAGCATCAAGTATCATGTGCCAAATGTAGTTCACATCAAATATGTCCAAAATTTGTAGATCTCACAAGTATCAAGTATCAAGTTATATATGACTGCATCTAGATAAGAATATATATAAAAAAGTTAATTTAAGACTAAATCTATTGAAAATATAATGTTGCACGTGTGCATCATCCATCAAATACAGATGGATGTAGTGTCTCTCCCAGCAAATTCACGATCCTCGAGCTATCCTGCGAAGCATGGTGGAGCTATACACATAATGTACAAACATTAAAATTTAATTTTTTAAAATTGAGTGAGAATATATAGAACTTCATGTAAAAAAAAAATTGTAAAAAAAAATCATGCAATACTTCATGAGGTTCCCTCTCCATTAGTTGCTCATCTACAAAAACTTCCCCCATAGGAAAATCTTCAACAGTAAATTGTACAATATACATGTATAGTTATATATATATATATATATATATATTAAAAAATTTCAAATGAAAATCCATATACAAACTTATTTTCAATAATATTAAAAAAAATAATGACAGCGTGTTCAAATGGTTGAAATGGTGTGGGTGTTCGTATCTCCATCGCTAGAGTCCGTGGAGAAAAGAAATCCTCTATAGGAACCTAAAATTTAAAAAAAATAAAATAACTCAAGATCTATATATATCTCATTTTTTAATGGAAATTTTTGAGGTGGAATATATAACTTAAAAACATAAATTTTAAAAGTGAGAAATTGTTCATACTTGTGATGGTAGATTTGGCACATATCCCAAGGAAGAATAAGGTACCTCCATCCCAAAAACATCGGATGGAATCAAAATCTGTTAAAACATTTTATTATATATATGTACTTGTATATGTGTGCACAATAATTTATTTTAAAAATATCTCATCATGTTTCGATATATATAATAATAGATAAAAAATAATTGTACATCATCATGTTCACTTAAAAAAAACTAACATTTTCCAACATATCTTGATGGTGAGAACCATCTCGATTGTATGATTTATGGTGAGGCCCATATTGATTGTTTGAACCAGAGGCTTCGACCTTGATATTAACATTTTCTTCATTCATCAAGTGTAACAACTACAAATGATGTTTACGCATAATGATACATTTTTGTTATATTAATGTATACAAATAAATGTATGTATATATGTATTTACTACAAACTGTACATGTGTAAAAATAATTGAACCCTAACCATTAACACATAATTCCCATGCCCTCTTCCTCATGAAAAATTAGGTCCTACCAACCATTGCGACAATTTTTTGCGTATGCTTTGAGATCTTCAAGACTCATGTTGTCAATCTATTCATCTGTATAATAAACAAAATTAGCGCATGCATTCTCACGTGATATTTTTTTATTAAGACAAATATTGACTCCACCTAATCCACTGTGAACATTGTGAATGATCTCATCCATTTATTCTCTACTAATTTGAGAATTTACATCCATATCTCACCGCAAAGTTTCGACACGAAGAGGTTGACTAATTAATGGTGGCTCAGGGTGAGGCAACTCAACATCACCCCTAGCACCCCTACGGTCACACAATTGACCTTTCCCAGGACCAAAAAATTCAGAGGCAAGAAAATTGTAATTGGGTTTCATTTGCAAAAAGAATTCTGCATAAAATCATTTTTCAAAATAAAGTGGAACCCCTTTGTTCCATGGGAGTCTTCCATAGGCCACAAGGTGTCTATCTTACAAATAACGAGATATATGAGGGTTATTGAAATATTGCACCTTCAACATATTTCTTTTGGGCCTTTCTTTTAAATTAAACATAGACTTGGTCATTTCTGTTGTAACTCTTTGTTTAAAAACCTCCCATTTATCGGGTCCCATCACTATTTCCTTTCTTTTTCTCATGACTTCTAAAAAAGTATCATTGGTTGGCCTAAGCTTTCGGTACACATCTACTAGTTCTCTTAAAGAGTGTGTAACTATTTTTAAGCTTTGTCAATTCTCAGCAAGTAGAGTCAAAGCCACAAGATCTCTCTTCAATTTTGCATGAAGATGTTGACACCTTTCTAAGGTGCATTGATGCATGTTTGTTTCCCGAGGTATATCGAAAATGTCGGATGGATAAGTCGTGGTTGATGGACAACCTCCTTCTTGAATGACACGTTCTAACCTACATATTTTTTGAGCAACATTTGGAGCATCATTTTCAGCCTCTGCATCAATATATAAATTTTTGTATATTAAAAAAACACATGTAAAAAAATTTGCACAAATTGAATGAAAATAATATTCAAATTGATGGCCACCTCGATGTGGTTGTCTAGCATCTTTCCCACCCTGACACTATTGAGGACCAGAACAACCCTGCTGAGAACTAGAATGACAACCGATTGGTTGAGAAAAAACACGATCATCCGTTGATTGTCCTATGGGGGGATACATATCACCACCTTCACACAATATTCCAGGACTTATTGATGGCTCTCCAAGGGAATGTGAACCACCACCAACCTCACGAGACAAGAGAGAAGCTTCATAAAAAAATATGAATTTATAATCAATTAAAAAATGCATTCATACATATAAATACATGTACATATTCATTGATTAAATTGTGTGAACCATACCACGATTGCGTGAACCATGGGCACGCTCCATTGATGTGGTAGACACCCTTGTGCTCTTAGCTCCTAAGAAATAAAAAATGAAACTTATTAACAACTAATTTAACTCAAAATATTGATAAAAAATCAATTCCATATGTACACACATGTATGCATATGTATGGAGATTTAAGATTATATTTAAATACCATGAACATCTCTCGATCCCTGATCCCCCTCTATCTTAGAGATATGGGATTCTATTGATCTTCGTCGTTCATCGTCCATGACATATATATCTACGGTGGACATTTATAATCATTTTTTTTAATTAATATTTAAAATAAATTCAAAATAAATTTCAGAAAATTAATGTAATTTAGTGTACAAAAATTATGTAAAACACAACTTTCAAAGCACTAATTGATGTGTGAAACTCAATTTAAGTTTTTTTTTTCTTTTTTTTTAATAAAAATGTTAAATTCACCAAATTGTGCTTTACATGGTGGGAGTACACTTGGTATAAAATTGAAAAAAACAAATGGTCATTAAAAAATAAGCGTGAAACTCCATTTAAACAGAAATTTGTTGAAGTCCTTACATTTTAATTTTATAATAATGTGAAGTTACCACTTGTTGCAACTGTGAAGTTCACCAAGTTGCGCTTTACATGGTGTGGTGGGAGCACACTTGGTATATAATTGAAAAAAACACATGGTCATTAAAAAAGACGTATTTATAAGTACAAAACACACACATATCCAAGATATGTTACAATGTCCATCAATAAATTTTGAAGGAGAACATCTCAACACTAATTCATCTTTGAGAGATGAATCTTGAATTTTTGAAAAAGAGCATCTTAAAACTAATTCATCTTTGAGAGATGAATCTTGCATTGGAATTGCCCCGTATAATTCTAATTCATCTATTAATTCATCTTTGATAGATGAATCCTGAAATGGAATTTCCCCACGCAATAGATTAGCAGACATCTTATTCACATTGTACAATGTCTTATACTAAAAAATTGAAATTGGCTAACAATATTGTTTTCTTTTCCATGTAGTTGGTTTAGCCTCTCCTTCTTAACTTGGTTCACGCCTTTCATCTGGTTGCAGACAAGTTTGGAATTGGTGAAAACTACAATTCCATTTGATCCATACTCCTTAGTTGTTCCTGAGCCTTCTATCAATGCAATATACTATGCCTTATTGTTTGTTTTTCTTCCCGGTATATTCATTTTCCTTTGGATGACCTTACTAGTCATAATATTGGAAAGCACATATGTAATTGTTGCTCTTGCTTGATTGAGATAGAAAGAAACATCTATGCATAATTTCCATTTTTCAAACATATTTAGTTATTTTTTTTATTGCTGAAAAAAATCAAATTCAATAAAAATATATTAAATTAACATTTATTGCAATGCATGGGAAAAATGACACATGTGCATGGTTTATCTTAAATTTTGTGGTAGAATTCACATCTAGAAATGAGATGCATTAAAGATTGCATTGCCTAGAGTTTAAGGGAGATTTAGGATACATATACATGGTTCATGCATGGTTTGCATGAATGTTTGCCTTGAAATTTATGGAAGAAATCACATATAGGAATGAAATGCCTTAAGAAAGGATGAAATATTAGAGGTTATCTGGCCCTTTACATGAAATGACATGCCTTAAGAAATAATGAGATCCAAAGGCTACATGACCCTTTACATGCCTTAAGAAAGGATGAGATCCAGAGGCTACATGGCCCTTTCCATGCCTTAAGAAAGGATGAGATCCAGAGGCTACTTGGCCCTTTACAGACTCCTTTAGAACTTGTAGAAGTTAAGACTCAACAAACAAACTAAAATCCTATGGAAGTTTAGCCACTTTAGGTTCAATTTTTAGCCCTTAAAGTTTGCCTTGAATTAATGGGGGAAAGTATTGAGTTTGGGGGATCCTATCCTGTGGAAGTTCAGGTACTTTAGGTTTAATTTTTAGGCCTTAAAAGTTTCCTTGAATGCTTTAAAAACTTTTCCTAAGAATTTATGGGAGAAATGGCACATGTACATAGTTTGCCTTAAAGTGGTTGTTTTATGGATATTGAAATGAAGAACTTCTATTTAGATATGTTCCAGAGATTTACTGTACGGGATTTATTGGATATGTCACCTTTTAGAAAAGATGAGATCCAGAGGCTACCTGGCCATTTACAGACTCTACCTTTAGAACTTATAGAAGTTAACACTCAACAGATAGACTAAAATCCTATGGAAGTTCAAAATCCTGTGGAAGTTCAGCCACTTTAAGTTTTTAGGCCTTAATGTTTCCTTGAATTTATGGGAAAAAGCCTTTAGTTTGTGGGAAAAATGGCATGCGCATGGTTTTCCTTAAGTTTATGGGAGAAATCAGATCTATAAGTGACATGCCTTAAAGTTTTCCTTGCCTAGATTTTAAGATAAAAATGACATGTACATAGTTTGCCTTAAATTTTGCATTATAGTATATGGGAGAAATGACATTGTCTTATAGTTTTTGGGATAAATGACATAGAAATGATAGAGAAACGACATAGAACTGGCATATGTCAAAAGTCACACCTTTATGAGTTTGTGGGAGAAATGACATGTACAGTGTTTTATTTAGAATTTAGTTTGCCTTAGAATTTAGTTTTCTGTGAAATTTATGGGAGAAATCACATCTAGAAACCATTATTTTGACATCTAGAAATAGGCTAAGAAGATTAAGAAAAAAATTTCAACTTAAAAATTAGTTATGTCCTTAATAAGATGTATGATTTAGCACTTATCAAATTGTTTAATAATTACAATGTAAGTTGTACTTATTTGAAAACAATATACCCAATTGCTACCATGGACTTGTCTGTCGCGTCCGATCAAATGTTAGACGATTAAACCATTCTCTGCCATTGGGTTGAAACCGTTATAGAAATCGGTTACAGAAATTGAAATGATAAACACCACGACTGCGTCAAACAAAACCGAAATCGCATTCCTCTGTAGTCAGGGTTTCATTTCTTTCTTGTTGCGTTTGCTTACCCAATATATTCAGGCTCATGGAGAAGGATGTTGGCGTTCCCTCCCGAAGGCCGCAGGTTTATCTTCAACATGTATTTATTTTAATTCTAAGAATTTTGCTGCTGGTTGGATGCCGACAAACTGGTTTTTTTTTGTTGCGTTCACCAGGTCTGCTTCGATGTGGCAAAAGTTGCAGGCTCAGATGGATAAATTATCTTCGCCCTGATCTCAAACAAGGAGGTTTTTTTGAAGATGAAGACGATATTATTCTCAAACTGCACGCCCTCCTCAGAAATAAGTATGTTTGAGGAAGTAGTTGGATTTTTTTCATTAAGCGAAATTGTGTATCTAGATTGAAACTATTAAAATTTGGATGGATTCTTCACTGATTATCATTATTAAGGGTATATAAGCAAGTTATTATCTGGAACACATAGTTTAGGTATTCTTTATTATTAGTATAATCTCTATTACAAATAAATATTGCTAATTTCAATCAAAATACATAGCTTTTTAGAAAGAGAAAACAGATTATGTTTGAAGAAGAAGTAGTTATTTTTTTATTTTTTTTTAAGGCTGGCAATCTCTTTTCATTTTTTTCTTTGAAGAAATTTTGTGAAATTATCAAAATTCTATTCATCGTCAAAGTTTTTGATACACACTCCACCCATCATCCAATACACATAATAAATCATTAAAAACAAATAACTGATAAACACTCCACTCACCAGCAAGTACAGATAAGCTGTCATTAGGAACAAATAACTGTGTGTTGATTACAATAAGTGTAATGATTTCAACCCAGATACACAATTTCTCCAATAGAGAAAAACAGATTGACTACATGAATTCTAAATGTGATTTTTTTTTAATATCCAAGACCAAAGGAAATCATCCACCCACATCTCTCAATAATATATTCATGGAGAAGGGAATATCGGGGACTCATGCCTTAATTCAAGGAAAGATGCTTACTTCAAGATTCTTGACTGAAAATAAACTGTAATTAGAAACAAAGTATAATTAACCTCTATGTTTGCCAGTATATCATTTTTTAATGTAATTAAAATGTAAGTCGTACTTATTTGAAAACAGCATACCCAATTGCCACCGTGGACTTGTCTACCACGTCTGATCAAATGTTATACAACTAAACCATTCTCTGCCGTCGGGTTGAAACGGTTAGAGAAATCGGTTACAGAAATTGAAATGATAAACGCCATAATTGTGTCGAACAAAACCGAAATCTCATTCCTCTGTAGTCAGGGTTTCATTCTTTCTTGTTGCGTTTGGGAGCACCGTTGCACCAGAATGGGTTTCAAACCCTGCTGTGATACTTCCATTGGACTATTTGATGCTAAATCGTTCTTGCTAAGGTCGATTTTTCACGGATCAGGTACGTTTTCTTCCCAAAGTTGTAAATAATTAAATGATTTCCACTTTGCACAAAAGCTCGCACACTTCCTCGATTAAATTTTTGTTTCTTGATCCAAGCTCCTAGGCAACCCGGTTTCATCACGCACAAGCTGCTCACTATTTTTTGGCTTTGTTTCCACGGCCTTAATTACAGATTTCATTTCTTCAACTTTTTTTATGGAAGTAAATGCATATTTTTAGATGGCTTAGAGGGGTCGATAAGAAGTCGTGAGAGCTAATTGGTTGCTTGTTGGCTAGCTGGTTACAAGAAACTCTTATTTTATTTTAACTACTATTATTACATTAATTTTCAGCTGAAAGTTGCGTTATGCATGAAACTTGGCAGGAAAACAAGCTTTTTGATATTTGCAAATAGCGACACACACAGTTTCATAAATTGTTATATTCGGAATTGTCAAAGTGAAAATATAAATTCACATACATCAATCCGAACTTCCAATTAAAATGAAACTTAAAAATAAAATAAAATGCTATGTACATTACAAACTATGTACTGGAGCGAACATTGATGCTCACCAGTAATCAGTATGCACAAAATATATGCTCAGGCATTGTGTTAAATACCGTAAACGTTAAATCTGACAACCTGTATATTATAAATGACAACATTAAAGACTGTGTATTTGAGTGCATATGCCCCATCAGCAACGAATATGCACAAAATATACACTCAGCAGCTGTGTTAAATACTGTAAACTATAAACCGAAAAACAGTACTTAATATATCGTACACTATGCATTCAAGGAACCCCACTGTATTAAGCACGATAAAAATTATGATATACATGATTTTATAACATTTAATACATGGTTAAAAATTGCATATTCTCAAATGGATCTACTTAGGTTCTGGACTATACATTATTGTATATATTTGCATGCAAACTCAATTTATATAGCATTCAATAAATTGCTATGAATTACATATTGTTAACCTGTTATTTTTATTTTACTCACGGCCATATTTCATTTTGATATTGAGATATATGCCATGGTATGTGTCTAAATATAACATAACATTATAGATGCTTTAAGAAGGGTGCATAATATTGGAAATAAGGAATATGCAATGAATATTCATTGTAAGGAAGGACCAAATGTTTCATGACCCATTGTAAAATGGAATCGGGTGGGAAAAGAGCCCACCATAACACCTTTCAGATATACACTAATATCCTATAGAGAATACATACAAAATGAATAATGAATCCCTAATATATCTTTAAAATTTTAATAGAGAAAAACTCTTCAGGGGCCAATTTTTATAATGTTGAAGCATCACATTCAAAATATTTGAGAAAAGATGGCCCTTGAGAAATTTTGTTGTCATAAAGACTCCTGAACCGCATTTGAATTGAAACCACCATTCTCACCTCAAAAATTATAGACAGGATCTATGTTCCCCTTGATATCACTAGTTTCCATATAACAGTGAATACCTTTGTACAAATAAATTGCACATAGGTTATAATTGATGGTGTTGATCTTGTAAACCTCTTAAATGAAGCTGCAATTCTTGCTAGAAGATTTATTAGGTCTTATTGTTGTTTCTATCCCTCAACAATTTCTAAAAATTCTGGGATACCATGAAAAAATATTTTTAAATTTTGATTCTGCATAGCTTCTTAATTTACCAATAATATTTGGTCGTTTTATGAAACTTAGGTTGGAAGGGTACATAAATATGTTGAGACGATGGATGACTTAAAGATCCGAAATGAAAATCCATTGTGCAGTAACACTGTAGCTATCACCACCAAGTGGAAGACCTTTGATTCTGCTGTAGGCAGTTTGAATGCTACTCTATCCTCTGCATCTAACAAGATCACTCAAGATTTGGAATCATTCGACTTACGATATGTCATTAGTTTCTTAGAACATTAGGTTGATTTTGAAAGGAAGCCTACTATTCTTTACAGACATACATTGCATTCTTGAAGTGGAAAAGCATGAAGGAATGGAAAAATCTATCTGAATCAACAATAGATATTATTTTCATACGTATATTTTTACTTCTTTCTTCTATGCTACTCTTTCCCATGTTGTCGCCTTACGTTGTTTCCTTTGCAACATGTGGTGAAATTTCTAGTTTATAATAATATCATTTTTGGCTTGTAGTATCATTCATCGTTGATATGTACAACAATTTTACAACTTCAACATCAACCTACACTATCATCATAAATTAGTTATGTCCTTAATAAGAAGTATGATTTATCACTTATCAAATTGTTTAATAATTTATAATAACTGATATGTACAAGAATTTTACAACTTCAACATCAGCCTACACTATCATCATATCACTGTAGCAATGTCAATATAGATTATTTATATCCATTACATCATAAAACACTCCACTTTTAACATTTTAAAAGAATAAAGAAACATGGAAGGTGCAAATTTCGTTACATTAATACACTCCACTTTTAAGATTTTACAAGAATAAAGCAACATGTAAGTTTAGGTACATTAAAAAAATACAGCCATGTCAATCTAGATTATTAAGATCCATTACATCATATTTAACACAATATAGATTATTTATATCCATTACATCCTAAAACACTCCACTTTTAACATTTTACAAGAATAAAGCAACATGAGAGGTGTAAATTTAGGTATATTAATAAAAAATAGCCATGTCAATCTAGATTATTAAGATCCATTACATCATAAAACACTCCACCTTTAACATTTTACATTTTACTCACCTTGAGTTTGGGATATCCTATCCTATGGAAGTTCAATACAGCGATGTCAATCTAGATTATTCAGATCCATTATATCATAAAACACTCCACTTTTAACATTTAACATTTTACTCCTCTTGAGTTTGCGAGATCCTATCCTATGGAAGTTCAGCTACTTTCAGTTTTTAGGCCTTAAATTTCGCCTTCAATTAATGGGAGAAAGCCTTGAGAAATGACATATGCTTCAAAGTTAATGGGAAAAAGCCAAGACACATGCTTTAAAGTTTGCCTTAGGCGTCTATGGGAGAAATGACACATGTACACGATTTTCCTTAAAGTGGTTGTGGTTTATGGATATTAAAATGAATAAATTCTATTTAGGTCTGTTCTAGAGATTGACTGTAGGGGCATTTACTGGATATGCCACCTTTCATAAAAGATGAGTTACAAAGGTTACCTGGCCCTTTACAGACTCTACCTATGGAACTTGTAGAAGTTAACACTCAACAGACACACTAAAATCCTATGGAAGTTCAGCCACTTTAGGTTCATCATTTAGCCCTTAAAGTTTTCCTTTAATTAATGGGAGAAAGCCTTTAGTTTTAGAGTAACCTTATAAAAGGCTTTAATGTGAAGATATTACTTTACCTACAAAACAATGGAATTGAATACTGTGATTATATATCAGAGTTTTGTTATGACATTTTTATCTTCCCTACCTAAAATGCTATTATCTTCCTTTCCCTGTATATTTCAGGGTACTAAAAGAATGGATTTTCCGAATGGCATGGTTTTCAAGATATGGATTTGTTTGTTGGTTTTACTTGGTATTCTCGAAGGGCTAGAAATTTCGCATCATTTCTAAAGGTTGTTTTATTTGAAGTCAATCATGTCATTTTGAAATAGAGAAAAATTAAACGAGGAAGGCCGAAAATGAAAATAGTTTAAAGAAGTTTCTTAGTGAGAGTTAGTATGGTTGCGGGATACATCTTACATTAGACCATTGAGTTATGAATTGACTTATAGCTATTGAGTCCTACTTATTTGAACTATAAGTTTTTATCATTTTTTTGCTGATCATACAAGCTGGGTTTGGTTGGAGGTTGTGCAATCAAGGTTTGTTTATTCAATTACATGGACTCCCCTGTGGAAACTTTGAATTAGTTGTCTCTCAATTTAAGCTTATACAAAATATTTCCTATAAATTGTGGATCAAACTTCTAAGCTGAGATTATCCTAATTTTATTTTATTTTGAGCTAGAAAAGCATCTAAACATCTTCTTATCACATATTATGAGGTATTTATTGGTTGTATATGAATGTTTTGATCATTACAATCTATCCTTTTATTAGAAATATATCACTGGAAACCACAATAAATAGCTACCCAAGGGTCCAAAATATTGGAAACATGAAAGTAGTCTCTAAAGGGGTTTCATCTACATGTTAGATAAAATGCCCTAAACTTGCCAAAATCTTTCCAATATTAACAACATAGAGTTCCAATGATCTACACGTATTTTTTTCATAGATACATGTTAATTTTTAGCTATGCTTCAAAGGGCCTTTTGTCAATCTGCCTACGAATTAGGAATATACCAAGACACTTCTTAGAAAAAAACTAGTCCTTTAAAGAACCCTTCAATGGCTTCCTAAGTAATTTGATACTCTCCTTCATATTGCTAGACACATATACCAAGTGAAAAGAACATAACATGGCATGAAGGAAACGAAACCAGAGAGTGTCTTTAGGTCATGGAAGATATCACATGGAAGAGTGTATATGTTTGTTATCTTGTATAAACACTATGCATGCAGCCTCTATGATGTTATCGAATTCATTGATGTCATTCTCCTATGTGGGTTCATCATGTACAACATGAACTTCATCAGGCGTTGTTTTAAGAAATTTAGTTTTAAGTAATTTATGAAGCACAACTGATAATGATGTTGATGCCTCTTCATATATACCACTCACCAAATAAAACTTAGCAAAAAATTCAAGAACATCAAAGCAAGTAGCGGGGTAAGAAGTAGCTCACGTGGGATATGTTTCATAAACTTAGCAAAAAAAGCTAGGAACATCAAAACAAATAGCAGGGTAAGTAGTATCTCACCTGTGATCTTTTTCATTTTGAGAGCTATCATAAATTTAGATTTCTCCATATCTAATAGTGGCTTCCCCATTGGCATTTATTAAATATTTATTTTCAATTTTCTTTATAGGGTTCTCTATTGAAGCTAATAGTTTGTTATTTTTCATTTCTATTGAAGCTAACAGTTTGTTATTTTTCATTTTTCTTAGAGTTGTTCCATATGAGTCTAATTCCCATAAGTGTGTCATATATTTATTAATCTTGTGTTTTCAATTTTTTTTACACGATTCTCTATTGAAACTAACAGTTTGTTATTTTTCATTTTTCTTAGAGATGTGGCATATGAGTCTAATTCCCATAAGTGTGACATATGTTTATTAATTCTCTGTTTTCAATTTTGTTTACAGGGTTCTCTATTGAAACTAACAGTTTGTTATTTTTCATTTTTCTGAGAGATGTAGCATATGAGTCTAATTCCCATAAGTGTGACATATGTTTATTAATTCTCTGTTTTCAATTTTGTTTACAGGGTTCTCTATTGAAACTAACAGTTTGTTATTTTTCATTTTTCTTAGAGATGTGGCATATGAGTCTAATTCCCATAAGTGTGACATATGTTTATTAATTCTCTGTTTTCAATTTTGTTTACAGGGTTCTCTATTGAAACTAACAGTTTGTTATTTTTCATTTTTCTTAGAGATGTGGCATATGAGTCTAATTCCCATAAGTGTGACATATGTTTATTAATTCTCTGTTTTCAATTTTGTTTACAGGGTTCTCTATTGAAACTAACAGTTTGTTATTTTTCATTTCTATTGAAACTAAAAGTTTGTTATTTTCCATTTCTATTGAAACTAAAAGTTTGTTATTTTCCATTTTTCTTAGAGTTTTTCCATATGAGTCTAATTCCCGTAAGTGTCAGATATATTTATTAATTCTCTGTTTTCAATTTTGTTTACAAGGTTTTCAATTTTTCTTTCATTCCCCTATGGGTTTAGTATCTTTTCCAGTTTGATAACTAACAAAAAGAGACAGGAAAAAAGACAGAGAAGGAAAGACAATAATTGATATCTTGAAAGCAAGTGAGATATATGTAACCATAGTATGTATAGTCTGACCAGATGAGCTAGCTTTATTTGATATACAAGTTTTATGTGATTTAGACTGAATGAGACATAGAATATCCTGACAATAGTTGGAAATATGTTGGTTTCATATTAATAGAAATATGTTGGTTTTTAAAATATCGAAAATACTGAAACAAAAAAGAGTGAGTTGGGTATCTTAACGACTGCAACAAAAAATAATTATGATTTCCATGATGAACCAGAACATGGAAAAATTGATTATAGCATGGTGCCAACCTGGAAATTCGGAGCCGAGGCCGCAATTCGGTGACAAGGCCGCAATTTGGAGCCAAGGCCAGAATTCGGTGACGAGGCCGCAATTCAAAGAGGAGTCCGCAATTTGGAGATCAACGAGGTCACAATCAATGAGGAATTTGGAGGAAAATTACCTGCAAACATAAAAACAACGATAAAATTAAAACAGGAAGAAAAAAATTTAAAAAGTAAAAAAACTATTTCACAAAGAAAAAAACAATAGGAATTACCTGCAAAACTCTTCCAAGACCCTGCAAGACTCTGCAAACACAAATGCGGCAGATGCGATAAGCCCAAAACACCAACACAACAGACGTGATAAGCCCGAAACACAAATACAGTGGACGCAGATGCGATAACCCGAAACATAATCACAACAGACACAGACGTTAATAAGCCCAAAACCCATTAACGGGTCTGGGCTGGTGCATTTATAAACTAAAGTTCGGCCGAATTATTTTAAGAGTTTGACCGAACTAATAGTTTGGTCGAACTTATGTTTTCGGTTTTCCCATCTCTGGCCAAAAATCTGTTTGCCCATGATGTCAGTACGCTGTCAATGTAAACGTTAGAATGAGTTCGGTCGAACTAATTTCGAAAGTTTGGCTGAACTCTATAAGAGTGGCTGAACTTTTATAAAAGCCAAATTGTTAAGAAAAATATTTTTCCACTCCCAACTCTCACAAAAGTGTAACCCAACTTCGTGAATTTACTTTTCTATTTTCAACATTTTATTTATTATATATATGTAGTAAACAATTAATAAATTTGAACTAAAAAAATAATCTTCATAATATAAATTTCAAATTTCAGTATATTTTTTTCATGTCCATGATAATAAACTATCAAATAAATTATCTATGAAAATTTGCAAATCAATTTTTATAATTATAAAGTTCATATCATTATGATATTAACACTTTGTAATTGTCTCTCCTTAAGTTGAGTGTGATTCAATGATAATTATAGATTTATATTGGTATAACTTGGAACTTTGTAATGGTCTCCCCTTAACTTGAGTGTGATTCAATGATAATTATAGATTTATATTGGTATAACTTAGAGGAATGCTATTATGTAAGAGATGCATGAATTTCTTGGACGGTTTTCATTTTAATACGGTTTGTTATATTATTTAAGTATATGATGTTTGGAGTATATAGAAAAATTTATCATGTAGCATAATACATGCTTATCTCACATGAAGAAATATTATGGGTAACTTGGGAATTTTAGAATTGTGATTTGGTTTATGTGATATATGAATAATATTGAATGTGTATGCTTGTGTTTCTTTTACACATATGAAAGTATATAGGTATCGAACATGATTCGAAGATAGAGTTTAGATGAATGAGGTGATTTAATTTCTTTATTTAAATTTATAGAGATATAAAGTCTTTTGATAGATGAATATAAAATTTAGATATCTTCATATTATTTTAAAGTATTTCATTGTTTAAAGTATCAAAATTTATAACCATGGCCGGAAAGTATATAATAAATCAAATCAATTTCATAGACACCCAGTCTCTTTATATAGTAAAGAAAAAATTAAAAATGTTAATATTATTTTATGTTTTTCATTGTTCTAAGTGTTAATATTCATAATTATGATTGGTGGGTATATAATAAAATGGAAACTCTACTCCCGAGTTAGCAACTATATCTCTAGATTAATAATTAGGGGTCTTCTTAACCCAAAAAAAAATTAAGATTGGGATAAATTTTGAACAAAATGAAATTTCCTAATTTCCTTAGTAAGCGACCTGAAGAATGAATAATCAATGTTACTTAAAAAAAAGCGGAGAGGCGAACGCCTTGGTTTGGGAAGTTAGAAATAAACCAGGATAGAGAAAATGGAATTGTGCATGGGCTAATGTGGTTTTTTTTTCCATTTCGTTCTTATGAATAAAAAAAGGTTTTTGGGAGTTTTTAAAAGATTAAAAAATTTTATTTGGGTTTTTGGAGTTTGGAATGAGGAAAAATTTAAAGGATGGAAATTTATTTTAAGTTTTAGAAATTTTGATTACATAAAATGTTTGGAAATATTTTTGTAAAAATATTTAAATATCTAATAATTATATATTGTTTTTATATAAAATTATAGTGATTTTTAAAATAAATAATTTTATACAATAAAATTTTGGCTAATAATTATTTTGAGATAAAATGAAAATTAGTTAATATTTTTTTTTGAAAAAACATAGTAAAATAACTTATGTTCCAATATTAGCCCTTAAAATTTTCCATACTTGAAATAAAATAAATAAAATTAATCGATATATTAAATTTAAAAAATAATAAAACTATACATGTGACAAATTCCTTATCATATGTTAAATTTAGAAAACAATACAGCTGTACTCAAATGCATATCTTCCATTGAATTTTACAAAGCTCTTGATTATAATCCCAAAACTCAAGGGAGAAAGTTTTTCCTCGAATGGGTTGACGGGAAAATGGTTGATAATTTATGAGGGAATACAGCAAGAACCTGTCAGAAATTAATAGTTATATTTAAAGAAATTTGATAGCTCAATAGTTATAAATTTATATTTTCATTTATAATTTTTGTTTTCTGCAATTTAATTATTGAGATTAATAGTTTTTTTTATGAAGAAATTTTTGGGTAATAATCACATTATCATGAACAAAGTCAAATCAGTGTGGTTCATCATCAGGACTAGGTGAGAGATCAAATCAGTCGTTAAGTTTAAATAGATGTAGGAGAGTGTGGTTCATCATCAGGAATAGGTGAGAGATCAGATCAGTCGTTAAGTTTAAATAGATGTAAGAGAGGAAAAGAAAACAGCTAGAATCAGCGAAATTGACTAAGAAATCCAAAACGATTAGTTCTAATAATATAATAATTAAAAAATCAACAACGGCTAGTTTGAATATTAAAATTAATAGTTTAATTAAAAAATAAAAATAAATAAATACATAACTAAATAAAAATAAAAATTATTATATGTCAATTTAATAGTTTAATTAAAAATTATTTTATTTTTATTAATTAATTATTAAAAATACAAATAATATTTTAATATAATTATATGCTATTTTCATGAAAGTCTATCTTAAAAAATAAATAAATAAATATATAATAAAAAAAAAATAGTTACAATAATTTAAATATTCAATTACAAATTGAAACGGCTTATTTAATTATAATTATATATTATTATATTGTATAAAAAAATAAAAATAAAAATAAAAAAGGAAATTAAAAATTAAAAATTAAAATAAATAAATAAAAAATAAATAAAATAAAATAAAAATAAAAATAGTTCTATCAATAAAATAAAATCATAACGGCTAGTAAGATATTGAAATTAATAATTTAGGTCAATCTATAAAAAATTAAAAAAAAATTAAAAATTAAAAAAAATAAAAATAAAAAAATTAATAAATAAATAAATAAATAAATAAAAATAAAAATAATAAAAATAAAAATTATTTAATTAATTAATTAATTAAAGAATAAATAATAAATAAATAAATAAAAAATAAGAAATAAATAAAAATATAAAAAATAAAATAAATATATATCAAATTTTAAGAATATAAGGTAGGGATCCAACACCTGCTTATATTCCAACCGTTATCCCTATTGAGATTTATGGGTCTTTTTTCAATTTCAAGGGCCTCTCTTAACTTACGATGATTAAAATGATCAATCCTGGCTAAGACCTTAGTCTCTTCGATGCAGATATGATGGTTAGTTTTTTCCACATGTCCAGCTAGGGCAGTGGTGCGGGACCTCCCATGTCTAATGTCAGCTGCATATTCACATATCCTTTGGCTAATGGACCTACCCGTTTCACCAATGTAAGGCGTCCCACAGGAACAAGGAATAAGATAGACACCTTTTCCATCCTTAGGATTCACGGGATCTTTAACTGAGTTAAGAGAGCTGCGAATCGTGTTAAGGGGTTTGAAGGAAAAGCAAACCTTATGTTTCCTAAGAATTCTAGCAATCCTATTAGTGGTACCCTGAATGAAAGGAATCCTTACATTACAGGACCATTGATTAGGATTTTTATTTTTAACCAAGGAACCTCTTTCAGCTTTAAGAAAAGCTTTAAGTCCTTGAGACTTACTATAACCATTAGAACAAAAAACATTAAGAAGATGGGTCTTTTCTTCCTCAAAATGAGACTCATCAGAGATTCTCAACGCCTTAGTGGCTAAGGTGTTGAGTACGCTTAACTTTTGAGCCGAGAAATGATGCGAATCAGCCCGAAGATATTGTTCAGTATGGGTTTTTGAAGAAATAAGAGATATTATTTAGTATCTAACATGGTGGTAAAGAAAAAACTGAAAATGAATGTTGGTAAGGCATAATCATCTTAAATAGAAGATAAATATGAGTAAGGTAAATCTTAGGGATTTTAATGGAAGAGTTAGAATAACATTTCAATGTTTTATAGTAATAATTTAAAAGATATATCTACAACCCTGTTATCAAACCACTTGCTTATGGAATAAATTTATAATTCAATTTGGCTAGCACTACTTTACTAAGTCGCATTGTGATTGTAGCTGAGAAAGAATAGCTATTTATGAAATCTGTGAATGATGGAATTATTAGTGGAATTATAGCTGAAGACGCCCGTTGGAGCCCCTTTGCTTATTTTATTGTTTCTGTTTGCATGATTCAATTGTGAGCTTGGGAGACGCGTTTATTGCACGAATGGGAGAAGTGGGACGTGTGAACGTATAAAATGTGAGCTGTGTTGCAGAGAATGATTTGATGATTGTGTGAACGTTCCTATTTATTTTTGTCTGAGCGTTCAGATCCCACTGAATTCCCTTCTCGTAAGCTGATCTTGCACGAACGTACCATCGACGTAGAAACTGGGATTTAAGTATTAGGAATGTCGGAATCAAAGGTGGATTTCAATCCAAAAGTCCAATGGTAAAACTCTGTCATTGTTTGCATGTGAGATTATTCAACCCACTGATATGTGGGGTTGTTTTCCATGCGCATTGTATAATATATGGGTTGATAGGGAACACTAGGATATTACCAATATAAAAAGGACAAATTCACACACAGCAAAAGTCAAATCGTAAGGAGTGAAGTGAAATGATTAACAAACATAGTGAGACTGGCTGCATCATCTGTAATTCCATTAATAACTATATTTTTTAATTATTTCTGTTTGAAATTTGTTTTAGATAGGTTGGAATATCTAATTTGGATTCTTATACCTGTTGTAGATATTAATTTGTTTATTTTCAGAAATTTTTTATAATTTTTCATAGTTGAACATTAGCAATTTTAATTGTTTATTTATTTAAATTATTTAAATTTAAAGTTTAAAATCTGCCAATCTGTCGGGGACGGATGTACGAATATTAAAAAGATTCGGAACATCAATGCTACATCTCAATAGGAGCAATACCAGTAGTGGCATAATAAAAAAATGTACCCAATAAATATTAATTACGAGACCAATTTGATAGAAAGCCATCTCTTGTCCGTCCGACTTTCTTTTAAAAAAGACGTAGACCCTTCATCTACTTCTACCCAGGTTATATATTTAGCCCATGTAGCATACACGTAGACTGCTAATGATTTTCCATTACATTCGAGGATTTCATTTAAAACGTCCAAGCATGCTGAGTCTTACCCACATATCATATCCATCATATCAGTGTAGTATAAATGCTTCAGAGGTTCTAAAAGTAATAACCCAATGCCATTCTCTAAAAATCAATCAAATATCATTAAAAAAAAAAAAAACTTTAATTTATATTATTATAATATTTTTTAATTATAGTTTTTATAATTATATTTATTTATTTTTGTGATTTATGAATTGAAGATTGATAAAATATGTTGATGGAATATTTATATTAAGTAGATTTAGTTGAAAGAATCACTCCCTACTAATTTAATCACGAATCTAATCAATTAAACCAGTGACCTCTTTAACTAGTCACCTTAGGAGTGAAGAGAACACAACTCAACCATTGAATTTGACCAGAGAGTGTCAAATCTTTGACCTCTCTCTAACAAAAATATTTTTAACAATAAAAGTCAATCAACCACTACTACTATATAGGGCATAAATTTTTAATTTTTGCTTTAATTTAATTATATTTAAACTAAATTAAGCAGCAACTTTATTACAAAGAAAATCCTCATAAACATGCTCAAACTCAAATTGCAACAATTATTTCTAATTTAATTTAACTATACTTTATTATAAAGCAAATCTTCATAAACATGCTCAAACTCAAATTGCAACATCTCTATAATTACATTAAGCGACATGTAATAACTACCCATAGACATTTTCAAGATCACATTGCAACATTACTATATTTAAATTAAGTGGCAGGTAGTAGCTACCTTGTAGCCTTGTTAAAGTTATGTATTTGAAAAATGTATCTCAAGCAATTAAAATTAGCAATTTCATGAACACTTATATTATCAAATAACTCAAAACTTATAATAGATAGATTTTCTTATTCAAAAGTTTTACTTAAAAATAAATCAAATGCATTTTAGCACTATTATTTTATAGCATATTATATTAAATATAAGCTACATTTTCATAAAGCCCACAAAACATCTATACTCATCAAAATAATAATACAATATAAATACAAAAAGCTATGTTTGTAGATAGTTAATCTCTTTTGGATATAAACTACTACATCTGAAAAACTCCTAGAGAATAGGAACAAACTCTTCTACATAGAAATAATCACAACAAAGATAAGTAGGAATTATATTTCCAAGTCCCCCCCTTAATGACTACTTGTCTCAATCGTAATCAAAAAATAATAATGGTGGTCATGGTGCTTACAAACATGATAAAAAAAAAATATGCTGACGTCCATATAAAGGAACAACCATTTACCTGAATGCATGAGTAGTAACTACTCCAACCGCTAGTCTAGTAGGATATCATTAATGTACATGGTTGAGTCGACCATTATCATCATACCTGTACCTATAGCTATAAATCCCCCTCCATCATCGTCATAATGGGTTTTCTCATATTACCCATATCTATGCTCTGGGTTTTGTCGGCTTACCCTAAACCATGCCCAAGGTTTTGTCCCCTAAATAATTCTACAGGAATCCATGTCCACTTCACTCTCACGAGTGTTTTTTGGCTTACCACAAACCTGCACTACTCTCTCACAAGTGGTTTCTGTGTTACCACAAACTCACACTTACAAAGTGGTTTTGAGATTACCGTGAAATTTATGGAGGTACACATGCCTCATGAGGCTTACATTACACACTCAAAGTTAAGGAGTTACCAGGAGCATACTTTCTAAATACCACTACAAAAAAATCATATTGTCTTACTAATACATGAGTGATTCACATTACAACATAATATTGAGTCTCCTTTATTTCAATATAAAATCATTTACCTTGTTTTCCCATATATCACTGCTTCAATCAAATAATACCCATATCCATCATCACATTTTAATAGATTTAAACAAATACCCACATCCATATCCCCTTAACTTGAGAATGCTTTAAAGATGATCAGATGTTTATGTTGGTATAACTTAAGGAATGGTAACATGGATGAATCTCTTATATAGTTTTTATTTTAAGATGGTTTGTTGAAATTACTCAAGTATATGATGTTTGGAGCATATATAAAATATTTCTAATTCCACAAAAA
The DNA here is from genome assembly GCA_034641835.2 of Pinus albicaulis. NCBI lineage: Eukaryota > Viridiplantae > Streptophyta > Pinopsida > Pinales > Pinaceae > Pinus > Pinus albicaulis. Next base: position 1,495,086,854 of record CM076582.1, on the reverse strand, counting down.
AAAGGTCATGGAGAATGTTGGACTATATTAATCAGTATTAAATGACTAAGACAGTACACATAAATTATCAATTCAGGGACGTCTTTTGTTTCAATGACAATTGCATTATTTGTGGCAATACATCAAACCAGAAGCAAAATAAAAATAAAGAGGAATCGATGTTGAATCTATTATTGAAACTTAACATTCGTGCATGAGTAAAAACAATCTACGGGAATGTAATCATGTCTTAATTAAATGGTACCTAGCGCACCACAGAAAAATTACACCAGCTGGTATTTCTAATCACATCCGTGTAACATCATAATAATATCGAAACTGAAGCAGATCTACTTACAACCAGAACAACAATAGAAACACTCCACCAATACTCAAAGCAAATAAGAAATATAGTACAGCTACTTTATCCACTTCAGTCCCTGCTAAAGAGGAGGGCCCTTCCTCCCTAGCAGGGCATAGGAAGAGATAGAAAATAAGTGAAAATTAAACGAGACAACGCATGGAACAACAAGAACATGATATCTTTATATTAATGTGACCAAAATTACAGAGCCAAAAGTAATATTTTTTTTCGCTAACCCCCTGACCTCAAGGGTCGGGAGCTATATAATGGTTACATGTTCAGAAAAACGAGGACTAGATAAGTCATGAGAATCTTAAGATTCTTATGCTGATGAAAATAAGATACATATAGTTACAACTAATTCCTTATTAAAAAGTTTGACTGGGAGAATATGGATTACAATCCAGACTGCCTAAAATATGTCATCCTAAAATATAATATGTTTTAAATGACTTCTACAACTGTCATGGAAAATAACATTTGTAGCGTAACAACACTTTAGGATGGGTTGTCATCTAGAAGTTGACGATATCCAATCAGCAATACATTTGTAAAAACAGTTTGTAATGGCAGGTCTATAACAACACCGTGATGTAACATCATCATAGCGTAACAACTCATTGTAACAACATACTTTCATCTGCTTTTGTACGCCTTATGCTCTAGGTCTTTTGTGCTAAGAATAAAATCTAGAAGGATAGTAAAAGACCAGAGAACTTCTTCCAAAATTCATCCCAGTTAGCCAAAAAAAGGAAACAATACATCATAATAATTAATGAAACGACAAGATAATGAAATAAGGCTTAAGATAGAAAAGAAGGGAAAAAGGAAAAGGTAGTTCCAAGTTTTGAGGTCATAAGCTAAAAATGGGGGAAACAGATGTAGGAAACAAGTACAAAAATAGCACCCAACATCTCCCCCCAGCTGAATCGCTTACATGTCCTCATGCGAAAAATTGTATCTCCCTTGATAATATATCCTGTGCAGGTCAATGAAGTCATAGGCGTCGGCTGTGTCTTCATCTCGAAACCCATAACCTTGAGTAGCCATCAACTGTCATATCCAAGACTCTTCTTTATATTTTCTTAGTTCATAAGGAACCCGGTATTCCTTGATTGGTAGCCATATCAAAGGGAATTTAAATCTTAGCCCAATCCAAGACGCGACCAGGGTCTTTATTACCTAGACATATGCTGGTACATGTGTAACAGCTATTAGAAAGTTCTTAAATGAAAATGGGTCCCCCTCCAACAGGTTGACACTACTGGCTTCTGTATGCTTCAGACAGTCAGTTAGGGCTCGGCTCTTCATTTGTGAAAATTGATTAGGGAAAAATTCCATGATCCTTCTTCTGTAGGTGGCAGTAGGTTCCCTTATCGCAGGAGTGCTCAACATATTTCTAAATTCTCGCCTTAATCTTGTAGACTTTCATGGTTCTGTTCAGATCCATAATGTTATCTTTTCTTCATTAGCATCCATAGATTTTGTGGACATATGCCACTCAATCTGATTCCTCATAAATGACACGAAGGCTCGTAACTGTAAATCCCCCATGTAGGAGAATATAGTTACTACCATCTGCATACTAGTGTGCTCACAAATGATATTGTGCAAAAATAACTCGCATAACAGGCTTTGTTCCTAAAAATCATAAGCACGAAAGACATCTAAAAAGGTGCGGGTGGAAGAACCCATATAGGGCCTCTTCTCCATGACGGCTTTTAATTGAAATAGATAATAGTGCTCCCATAGGAAAATCGGGTAGGATGGGGAAGGTTGTGTGCACCCCAAAAAAATTAGGGCAAGCTCATGGAGGTTTTTCTTATCCACAGTTGAATCCTGAACATGCTACTGTAACAACAATAACTGTTCCTTCTACTTCTTTACGGCTTCCTTCTGCTTACACCCTTCCCAACCTTTCTTCAGTTCTTCCTTCATCGATTTTTCCTATAAAGCACGTATCTCCTTCTGATGTTCTTTAAGTGAGATCAACCCTCTCAAAGGGATATTGCATCCTATTTCCATTTATGCAATTCAGAAATCAACAAAATTCTCTTGGAACTCCATCCCGCGGTGGGACCCAGCGTTCCTATGCCATCAACATCAATAGTGGGTGTAACAACCTCTCTTGGATCGGACGTATGCTCCATCTCTACTATTAGTTCTTGTGTAACAACAACTTCATCAATGGGTTCTTGTTTATCAGCCACTTTATTTTCACGTAGCCTAGCCTATGTGCCCACTGTGAGTTCTTCCATAATAGCAGTGGCCTCCACAGTTTCTTGTATATCGGCTTCTAGGTCGATTACTAGGGGAGGCTCTGCTTTAATTGTTGGTTCTTGTGTAATAGTAATATCCTTAGCAGGTTCTTGTGGGATAGCCACTCGAAGTTCTATTTATGTCTCTATTGATCCGATGTTCTCCCGACAAAACCTATACCCTATTGTTGTTAATTCCTGAGCACATGTTGTTCATACGGATACTAAAATTCCGTTCCCCCTAGCTAGTCTCTGCTTTAACTATTCATTTTATTTTCTTAAATTTTCAATTTCTATAATAATAACATGAGTTTCGTCCTTACGTGACGAGGATGGTTCTTTTCCTTCTTCTTTAGATCCTTCTGCTTCTCAATTGTGGGCAATGGTTTCGTTGGTAAGGTAACCCTCACCCTCTTTTTTTGTTGTCTATCTCCGATCGGCTTGTCAGTGGGTTCTTTTCCAATTGTGACCCTGACGGGCTAGGTCTGGACTTCAGCTTCTGCATGAATTCCTTCCGAAGTCCTAGCCTGTTTGCTCTGGCTTGTCCTAGGCCTTTTCCATTTAAATTCTTCCCAACTCCTTCCTTGCTGGATTAGGTCATTCAACACAAACAATTTGATAATTCCATGGTTGTTCAAACATGCTTCAGGATGTGTTTCCATCTCAACCGCCGCAACCATATGCTTAATGTTTCCCAATAGGAAAAATGGGAGGTTGATATTTTGGTAGTGCCGAAGATGATTTAGTAAAGGGAGTGTTAATTGAAGACGATTGTGGATCTTCCTTCGCAACTAATGTAGTTTATCAGACGCAGGGTGACATATACCCATGGTTGGGGGAGTGATAATCTATCAACCCCTCTTCTCTTCTTTTCCAACCTTTCCTGTCCTTCAATAAAATCTTCCATCAAAGAAGGGTCATTAAATTTCATGTTGAACAATCTCCATCCTTCTGCTGGCAATGTGATCACTCGGGAAACCACTTCTTCTGTTACTTCAATTTGTAGGCCCCTGACTCGAGTCTCATGGTCATTCAAATTCTTAGCAAACTCAATTGCAATAGGCTCGTCTGAACCCTCAAACCTCTGAAAATATTCAAGCGACCCAACATCCATAAATACTTGATAAGCTTTCAGACAGTTCTGCAAAGCTTCAATGTAGTCTGGCTCATGTCTTACTGTTTCTCCTCCCATTTTGGTGTTACTCTGAATCACACTTTAGGCTCGACGAACCATAATATCACTGCACTTCTTGTTCTCTCTCAACAACCTACTCTTCTTATCCTGGATTGAGAATTTCTGATGAGGATACAGGACTTCAACTAAGGGAGGTGATTAGAGGTGACAAGATTTTTGAATTACTAAATCGTACTTCACACATTCCTACATTAATGTCTAATTATTGAAAATAATGAGCTTGAAGTACAAATTTGTTTTCTGGTTAGATTTGGTCATAATTGGTTATCGTGTTATTTAATTTGATGCCTGCGGGATTAATGGTTGTTTCAATACTATGGATTTATTGCAATTATTACAAGATTTATCCCCCCCCCCCCCCAGTAGATTTAATGGTGACGACCGCCCACAGTCGTCATGGGAATGTCATAACTTGCCATTAGTCATCAAATTATTAAATGATGATGTTACCTTTTTAAATGACGTACCTGAGACGATCTGAAGGAGGAATTTAATGTGATGGTGTAACTTCATCTAGTAATCGTGGCAGTTACACTTGATTGTTGTGATTCTTTTTGCATGTCAGGATAGCGACGAGATGGGAAACATTGTTCACGGTTGTCGGTTGTTACATGTGTAACAACCAAGACAGCCATTGTGCTATTCTTGAGAAAACATGATAATTAGGAAAAATAGATATAGAGAATAAATAAATGAGTAACATCATCTTCTAAAATATGTCAGGAAAGAAATATGATGTTTTGAAAAAGGGAAAAAAACTGGGTGTAACATCCACCACAGAAATGGTTTTCAACTGTTACAAATTGTCTCACTGCGCCCCAAAAAGAGGTTTTCACAATCAGATTATTATTATTATTATTATTATTATTATTAAACATGTGTGACAACCACCACAATAGTGGTTTTTATTTGTTACACTTATTGAAATTTCAAATTTCAGGTTGCACCGGGGAGCATTCCCCTACTGATGTAACATAAATATCAGAGTCTGAGACAATGTTAACAAATGATTCCTTCGAAGAAAGTTGATGTTATAACCTCATATTGTGCCCATTAACTAGTAATGGTGTCTTAGCACTATAAATGGTAACCAATTTTACAGTCCCATTATCAAAGACCATATGTACTTTGTAAGGACCTAGCCATCTGGTGCGGAGTTTTTCTTTGAAATCCTTGAATATTGAGTTGTACAAGAGAGCCCAATATCCTTTTTGAAATTTCTTCTTCTTAATGAACCTATAATGCCATTTCGCTCTTTTTTGTTGAATGATCTCTTTTTGTTGAATGGAAGCCATTCGTTTCTCTTCCAACTCATTGAGCTAGTTCAATATTTTTCTTTGCATCGTGCTTAAATCTAAATTGACCTCTAATGTTGTTCTCAATGTCTTTATTTCAAAATCTATAGGGAATAAAGGATTCTTAACATACACCAATTAATATGTTGACAAGTTCGTAGTGTTCCTCCATGTTGTTCTCTAAACCGAAATCACCTTTGGAAGTTTTTCTGCCCAATTTCTTTGGTGGCTGGCTATTGTCTTTGTTAAAATCCCCTCAATAACATTGTTGGTGCTCTCCAATTGACCATTTTCTTGTGGGTGATAAGGTGAAGTGATAATGTGATCAATTCCATACTTATCAACCAGTTTCTGGATCAAATGAGATATAAATTGAGGCCCCCCATCCATCACTATCTCCCAGGGTATTCTGGAGAGAACAAAAATATCTTCGAACAAGAAATCTGAAACATCCTACTCTGTAGCTCCAGTTAGTGAATTTTCTTCAACCCACTTTGTGATGTAGTCGGTACATACCAATAGGTATGATATTTTCTATGATGAAGGATTAATTTTCCCTACAAAATTCAGGGCCCATTTCTCAAATGGCTTTATCACTATCTGAGGATGTAACTACATCTCATATGATTTTAGAGGTTGGCCATTCCTTTGGCACTATCACATCCCTTCACAAAATTCTTGGCATATTGGAATATAGTTGGCTAGTAGTACCCCATTGAGAGTACTTTATACCCCGTTCTCTTGTCTGTGAAGTGCCCTCCATAGGGTTCCTCATGAAAATATGTCAAGGTATCAAATAACTCATCTTCTCTAACACAGTGTCAAATCTAAAAGTCTGGTTCAATGTGATAGAGATTTCCCTCTATCCAGGAGTAAGTAGCACTCTGTTGTATGATCTTCCTTTTTTCTCTCGAAGATAAATTGTGTGAGAGTTTCCTGCAGCAAGATAGTTGGATATATCTGTATACCATGGTGAGTGAGTAGATATGGAAAAAATATATTCATCTGGAAAAGAATCCTCAATAGGAGTGCAGTTATCACCTATAGTAAGCCTAGAAAGGAAATCAACAGCCACATTATCTTTTCCAGGTTTATCTAAAATAGTGATATCAAATTCATGTAACAACAATAACCATCATGTAACTGTACCTAGTGATGTAGTGCTGAAATTTCTTGATAGCATGCACTACTGATAGGAATTCCTTCTCGTTCATTGTGTAGTTGAGCTCATATGGAGTTAAATTCTTGTTTGTGTAATAAATGGCATAAGGTTTATTTTCCTCCAGCTTCCCCAAAACAACACCCAAAACTATGTTAGATGCATCTGAAGTGATATGGAATGGCAATATCCAGTTTGGTTCTTGCAAAACAGGTGTTGTTGTTACACATTTCTTTAAATTCAAAAATTATTTCTCACACTTCCCTATCCACACAAATTCCACATATTTCAAGAGAAAAGAAAACAGAGGAGATGAAATCTTTGAAAAGTTTTCTATAAATCTCCTATAGTACCCTACATGTCCCAGAAAGCTACGTACCTCTTTTTGAGTTCTAGGAGCTAGGATTCTTGAGATTACCTTAATTTTTGCAGGGTCTACCTTGATTCCATCTGCCGAAATGAAATTTCCCAGCACAATCCCCTCGGTCATCATCATGTGGCACTTCTCCGTCCTCAAAGAAACATTAGTTTGTTCACAATGTTTCAATAACTTTTCCAAATTAAGTAATGTTGTTTCGAAGGCATCCCCGTAGCGTGTAAAGTCATCCATGAAGATTTCGAGACAATCATTCAAGAGATCTGAAAAGATACCCAATATCTATGTTTGAAAAGTTTTTGGTGCATTGCAAAGGCCAAAATGAAGGACTCTTTATGCAAAGGTACTCCATGGGAAGGTAAAGGTTGTCTTGTATTAGATTTCCAGGGAAATCCGTATTTGATTATAGCCACTAAACGCATCCAGAAATGAAAAACAATTTCCCAAAGAGAGTATCCAGGACCTGGTCAATGAATGGTAAAGGGAAATGGTCATTTTTGGTGGCCTCGTTAAGTTCTCTATAGTCTACAAAGACTCTCCATTTGCCATTATTTTTTGAAACAATGACAAGCGGAGATACCCACTGACTGTAAGAAATGGGGTAGATGAAATTATCATTAAGGAGTTTCTATAATTTCGCTTTCAATATATCCTTAAGTACGATATTCATTCGGCACTGTGGTTATCTAACTGGTTTGCAACCATCTTTAAGGTAGATGCGGTGAGTTCATAGGCCAAGATGGATTCCTTTCATATCAGTATAGTCCCATTCAAATGCCTTTTTATATTTTTGTAATATTTGTATCAATAATTTGTTATTTTCAACAGTCAAGTTAGGATTAATGTTTAGATATTCCTGTGGCTCAATATCAACAGGATTGATGTCAGTATGTGGAGTAGTTTTCAAATGTTAAATATTTACATCATCTACCTCATCTTCTTCCCCTGGATCTTTAATAGAGGCGAAAAAGAGTGAATTGCTAATAAAACCATTAAGAATGTCATCCTCTGTTTCATACTTAAAGTATCCTAATTTTCCAAGTGTGAGGACAGGTAGGTAAAAATCAGTTTCAGGTTCAAATTTGTCCTACCAGGGACTATTCAAATCCATATGCGATTTCGCTGGGGGGTAAAGGTTTAGGTTCTTAGTGGCCTGCCCATCTGATATCACCATAGATCTAGATATACATCCGATATATGCATCTGCGTGGCTAGCCATAGTCTCCCCAAGTTTAAAGGATGACCCCCTAGGTTGGATTTAGTTTATAAAATGAGAAAATAAGCCGGATTATTCCAGGAAACTACAATGATCACCACATCTTTTATCATTCCCTTAGTCTTGACATGGGATATATCTGCTAATTCAAGCATTGTAGGTGTAGGTATAAGTCCATGAAGTCCTAGGGAGATAAAAAGAAATTTTTTCATTACATTAATTGATGCCCCTAAGTCAATCAGAGTCTTAGTTATGGGCTAGTCATCAATATGGGCAGTTACTGTAGGATTCCCTGGGTCATTATATTTAGTCAACAAAGGCTGATCAATCATTAGTTTGGACAGTTTCCCCATAACATGGATAGTAGAAAGGTCTTTCGGCTTCCTTCCAGACTTTTTGACACACTGATATCTCACTTTTTTGGCATAGATAGGTACGTCCTGAAGAGTTTGTCACAGGGGATTCACTCAATGAACCTATGTCATGTCACATGCATTAGTGGCATATTAAAAAATACCCTTAATTTGAATACATATTGGAAAATACCTCTAAAAATCACATTATTTAACCCCCTACAAATATGAACCCAAAACGTCTTTCCAATTTAAGAAACCCCTACTTTTACTAGATATTGTAGGTATCCATTTTTTCATTAACAATTTTTTATACCCTTTTATATTTTTTCATTAACTTTTGCTCCATTTTTTCTACCTGTCAATATAGAAACCCTTAACCACGTATATATCATCCAATATATTATGTCATTTTTTCCTCAATATATATCCCCCAATATGAACCCACGTGGTATGGTATTACTCCCCCAGTGAAGCCCCTGTGGAGCTTGTACTAGTGGAATCCACACATACAAATTCTGTAATTCCTTGAGAAACTTAGATTCAATTTTTTAGGTTGGCCCAGTTTCAATTAATCGTTGAGGGTATGGAGGATCCTAAACCCTAACATCTGAATCGGTTGTCACAGATGCACCAGCCCTGCTCGAGTTAGATGATGTAGTAACAACAGGCTTTCGTGAGTTGGCTTCTACAGGTGTAACAAAAAGTGTTTTATTAGTTATTACAGCTGTAACAGATGTTTCAGAATCGACTATATCCTTATGGGAGACTCACATTATTCCTCGGTAATTATGGAAGTATGTTCTGGTCTGATTACTTTTCTCGATCAAAGCTGAACCTCATTAAGCCCAATAGGAGTGATAATATAAGTCTGGGAAGTAACCGGGGCATCTATGCTCTGAGATGCCTTATTATTTGGATTGGGGTTAGGTTGCACAGGTAATTGGGTTCAGACAATAGGTGTGGGAGTTTGTAGAGGAGGCAGTTGTCACTGCTGCTTCATTGGTATTTCAGAGGGCGTTGTACCTTGGCCACTACCTCTCCAATTCTAAACCCAAGGATAATATTGCAATGGAGGATATTGCATTGGTGAAGGGGAAGGCCACTGGTTCCATGTTGAAGGAAATTGTGTTGAGGAAGGAGTAGGATATGGCCATGGAAATTTATGACCATTATAAACATTATTCCAAGGATTAAAAGAGGAAAAATATAGAGGCATACCTGTAGGTCATGGCTCCCATGGTCTCTTTGATCTGATAAAGTAGGAAGATTGGACATCTTCACTTGATTCCTTAAGCACTGCTTTCAATCTGGGTAGTTCTAGGAATTGACCAGTGGAATGCGCAAACTCATAGATGTTACACAAGCTCGCGTTATTCAATTCGTATTCTTTTTCTAAATGTTTCTTTTTGCATCGAGAAGAAAATATTGCCAAACATGCTTCGACTTCTTCTTTTTCTTTCTTAACTTTTACCATGGTAATTTGGGAAAAGAGAGTACTGAGGAGGTCAGTTTTAAAAACCTCAAATAGATTTCTGATCTTTGATCTGGTTACTCCTCCACTTGTGAACTTCTCTATCTGAACTGAAGGGTCCTGAACTGAACTTCTTACCTTGACCGATCCTCTTGAAATCTGTAGGAAAAGCTTCATTATTTCTTCAAGTGGTTCTTGCAATATGTCTCCTTTTCCCATTAGATTCAAATTCTCCAAAAAATTATCTATTATACCTCTTAGGAATATAGGTTTCAGGATTTTCGGGGCTAAGTTACCAAAATTACACCTTTGTAAATTATAATGGAATCGTTCCATGTAGTCTTCTAACCTCTCCTCTTCCTTCTATGTAATTCTGAAGATTTATTCCTTCAAATCCATGGTTCAACAGTAATCCTAATACTTAAAGAGGAAGGCCTCCCTCATGTCATTCCAAGTTCGGATCGTACCAGCACCCAGTCTCATGAACCATCTTAATGTTTTTCTTTTTAGAGTAGAAGGAAACAATTTCAACTTTTGGGCATCTAAAGTGTAGTCATAACTCCTACATAGCACATCGAACTCGAACATAAAATTATCAGGATCTTCAACATCCATCCCTCGAAAGGATGGTAGAGATTATATAGGAATGCTCTTCATAGGAGCTTCATCTCGTGTTTCCAATATCGAGAATTCAAAAGTGATAGTACCATCTGTCTTAATATTTTTGTCCCCCATGGCTGATCCTTCCTGATGGATGAAATTACCTCGGAATATGTAGGGGATTAACAAATAAATAAAGGATCAAGCTCTTCCAGGACCATTTTTTCCACTGCACTACCCACATCCAAATCATGATCAACTAAATGATGTTCCTTAGGCCCTTTATGCTCCACACTGGTCTCCCCTTGTCCATCAATTTTTAGATTTTTATCAATCGCCTTCCGCTGACATTTTAGATCTAGAGTCTTGATATTAGGAGTGGATATGTTGTTTGAAGGGTGATGAGGTCTAGACATAGAAGGTAATAATGCCTCAGGCTTTGATATAGTATCGACTTTCTATGGTCCCGTCTTCCTGTTATCTCTGGATGAAGTAGATTGTGCCTTTTCTGCTTTTGAGATAAAATCTCCAAAGAATGTCTTGCTTCCCAAGTCTGCACTCTTATTTTATTTTTTAGGACCCGTATTTCCTCTAGTTATTTAGAGTGCGGGGAGTTTTTGATTTCTCTATTGTCCTACTAATACACATGGACCTTATGTGTATCAATATTTTTTACAAGTGCTTCAATTTCTACAGTGGTGAGCCCGCCCAAGTATGTTAGAGCGATGTGTAGGTTATTACCTCTCTTCTTACCACCCAACAACTATATAGATGAAGACAGACTGAATAAAAACACCCAAAATTCACACTTCTAAGTGCCCCGATGTAGCAATGGTGAGCCCGCCCAGTTATGTTAGAGTGATGCGTAGGTTCTTACCTCTCGTCTTATTACCTAGAAATTGCTAACTAGGAACACCCTATCATCGAACAAAAAATTTTGGTTCATTGGATTGTTACTTCCATCCCTAGAAACGACGCAAAATGTTGGACTGTATTAGTCAGTATTAAATGATTAAGACAATACACATAATTATCAAACCAGGGACATCTTATATTTCAATGACAGTTTCACTGTCTATGCCAATACCTCAAACAAGAATAAAAATCAAAATAAAGAGGAATTGTTGATGAATCTATTGCTGAAACTTAACAGTCAGGAAAGAATAAAAACAATATATAGGAATGTAACCATGCCTCAATTAAATGGTACCTAGTGCGCCACACAAAAATTACAGCAGCTGGTATTTCTAATCACATCCATGTAACAACATAATAATATCGAAACTGAAGCAAATCTACTGACAGCCAAAACAACAACAACAACACTCCACCAATACGAAAATAAAATAAGAAATATAGTACATATTATTTAACCACTGCAGTCCCTGCTAAAGAGGAGGGCCCTTCCTCCCTACTAGGGTGTAGAAAGAAATAGAAACTAAATGAAAATTAAACCAGACAACGCATGTAACAAAAAAAATATGATATATTTGTATTAATGTGACCAACATTATAGAGCCAAAAGTAATATTGTTCTCCGCTAACCCTCTGACATCAAGGGTAGAGAGCTATATAATGGTTACATGTTCAGAAAAATGAGGAACAGATTAGTCATGAGAATCTTACGATTCTCATGCTGATCAAATTAAGATACATATAGTTACAACAAATTCCTTAATAAAAATTCTAATTGGGAGAATATGTATTACAACCCAAACTGCCTAAAAGTTGTCATCCTAAAATATAATATGTAATGACTTCTACAACTGTCGTGGAAAATGACAGTTATAGCATAGAAACAATTGAGGATAGGTCGACATTCGAAAGTTGACGATATCCAATCAGTAGTACAACTGTAACAACGGTTGGTAATAGCATTTCTATAACAGCACCGTGATGTAACATCATCATAGTGTAACAAATCACTATAACAACACACTTTCAACTGGTTTTTTACACCTTATGCTCTAGGTATTTTGTGTTAACAATAACATCTAGAAGGACAACCAAAAACCAAACAAATTCTTCCCACATTCATCCTAGTTATCCAAAAAAAAGGAAACGATACATCATAATAATTACTGAAATGGGAAGATAATGAAATAAGACAAAACAACACTATTTAAGATATAAAAGTTGGGGAAAATGCAAAGGTAGTCCCAGGGTTTTAGGTCAGAAGGCAAAAATGGAGGAAACAGATGTAGGAAATAAGTACAAAATTGGCACCCAACAGAGAATAGTACATATTTCTCTAATTTAACAACACTTACATAGAGTATAATATTTTATTTTATTTTATATAAAGAAATACTATGGGTAACTTGTGAATTTGAGAATTTTGATTTGGTTTATGTGATGTATGAATAATTGATCTATTCGATGTGCATGGGTAACTTGTGTTCATAAATCTAGGGCATAGTAATTAGGTGATTTCTCTTCTTTTGATAATTGCTTGTGAATTCTTTTCAATTCTTTAGATTAGGATATTCTCTTTAGTTATATTATTATAGTGTTCTCCTTCATCAAACATCTATCAATGTATTAATAATAGAGAGACAAGAAACACAAAATTAGGCAATGAGTTAGGGCCAAAACCTCTCCATTTTGAGAGGAAAACCCAGACTAATTCTTATTCTTATAGAGACTTCAATTGATCAATACCAAGAGCATAATTAAGACCCCTGACACCATAGCCTCTCCAATTCCAAGTCGCAAGCCTTCTTGACAAAACTTTTTATGCTCCCTTAAGTCAACAAAAGTCAAGCTTCTTCCTTCTTCCACCAGTTTAACTATCCTTCAGATTTCAGTCCCTTGGATCAGACCTGCAACTTTTCAGCCCTACATCAGAAACCCTAGCACATGTAAATGACCTTAGCTTGCAACTTGATTTCCTTCTCTTCAGGTGTAGGTTTCTTGGAAACTCGACTTGAGATGCACCTTAATATTCTCCTTGATTTCACCCTCAAGTGTGATTCTAATACCACAACTTCTTCCGTAGTGGAAAACACCCTTTCCTCCCATGTATGATGGATGTCATCCCTAAAACAAATCCAAACATATTCACTCTTCCTTTGTTTCTTCTCACTATCTATGATGTTATATTCCTTCACCTTTCCGCACTTCTTCTTGCTTCAAATTGCTTCTAATGTAGGAGCATTGGGACTTAGCCAGCAATGTGAAAATTTGTTCACATATTGTGGCTAGATAGGTTGAAATTCATTGACTGATGGGTCAAAACCAGTTTTACTGAGAGGGTTGGATCTCTCAACGATTTTCTATAATTCATTTATGTAATAAGTTAGAGACTATCTTTATTTATATTTAGAGATAGATTTGTTTGCATAGGTGTGAGGGAGAGCTAAGAAATAGAGGATTTGTTGTTTATTGTTAGAGAGATATTCGAGTGAACAAAAGATAGGAAGAACGTAATGCGAAAGGGAATTGGAGAGGCAGGAGTAGAGCGAGTTCTCAGAGAGTGTTGTTGGAATTGTATGTGTTTAGAGACAAAGGTCTTTTCTTGTGTATTCTGGTCTAAGGCCGAGACTTTGTATTGTTTATTTAAATTGAAACATATTATGTGCATATCATTCCTTAATCGACTCGTAGAGGTCTCGAGCGTTTTTTTTCTTCGAATATTTTGATGTTGGCCTGTATATTTCATTTCTATTTAAGGTAATTATTACATTAAAGGATAATTGGTGGTGCATTACATCTTTCTAATTCTGCAGAAAAAAAATAACCAAAATACATTAAGTATCGGGTTAAATCATTTTTTTTTACAGAGATCGGGACTTCAAGCAATTATAGAGTGAAGTTTTATCGTTATCAGGTCCACAGATCCATATCGCATAGCTGAAAGCCTTGCATATTTTCATATCGCATCTCGAAAGCCATTTCAAAGGGAACATCGTCGATCCATATCGCATCGCTGATCCATATCGCATTGCGATCTATATCACATCACCGATCCATATCACATTGCCGAAAGCCTTGCATATTTTCATATTGAAAGTTTATAGGTGTGAATTTATATTTTATCAAATTTGAACGACTGATCAGATCACGACATTGAAGGATAAGGAGCTTGGCGAAGGCGATATTGCGATTGTGATTGTGCGATTAAATCACAACCGTTGGATCGTGGAAGCGGTCTTGCTACAGTGGAAAGTGTTTGGGTGCGTTAAAGGTTGTATGTTATTTTGAAGGATAGACACTCGATTCTGTGGAACCTTTAACACGAAGTTGTGGGTATTTTATTAAGCTGTTGATTTGTTTTTTTCGGAACTGCATCAAATTTTTGGTATCAGAGCTTGTTACGCTATTTCTGAGCATCGTAGATAGAATTCCGCCAAGAACAGGAGCTGGGATAGGTCGAGGGAGACCTATAGAAAATGCATCTTTGCTAGATGAGATTCCACATTTGTGCACAAGAATGGCTACCATGGAAACCACGCAATGAAGTGCAATAGAGGGTGGAGTTGCTAGTGCCGATGAGGAAGAGTCCACATAAAAAGAAGTGGAGGAAGAAAATGAAGCAGCTAAAGTCATGAAGATGCTAGTCAAAGCCAGCAGTTGACCGAGGATAGAAGTGCCTTTATATGATGGAGGTATTAATGTGGAAGCGCTAACGGACTGGGTAAATTTGTTGGATAAGTACTTCGACTATGAAGAAATCGATGATAAAAAGAAAGTGAAGTTTGCAGCCACGAGATTGAAAGGCCATGCAGCCTTATGGTGGGACGAATTGCAGCTATCCAGGGAGCGAAAAGGGAAGTCCAAAATTAAGCAATGGGACAGAATGGTAAGTTGAAAGGTAAGTTTTTTCCAAAGGATTACCAATTAAATATTTTTAGAAAATTGTAGAATTTAAAACAAAAAGGGATAACAGTTAAGGAATATATTGAAGAATTTTATAAATTGAGTAATAGATCTGGTCATGTTGAAGATGATCTAGAAAAGGTAGCTAGAAATATTAATGGATTAAGATATGAGATACAAGATGAGACTAGCTTGGTAAGTCTGAAAACTATTGAGGATGCCTATCAAGCAATTTTGAAGGTAGAGGAGAAGATATTGAGGAAGAAGAGTGAGAGCAACAGAGGAAAAAGCTCAGCCATAGGTAGAGGAAATACCAGATCCAGAGGATCACAGCATCAACATGAAGCAGGGAGCTCAAGTAGCAGTGCACCACAAGGAGGAGAATCTAGCAGAGGAAGATTCATGCCCAGAGGAAGAGGGCGAGGAAGAGATGTTAGATGTTATACATGTGGAGAGTGGGAACATATATCATGGGATTGTCCTCATAATAAATCAACGAGTCAGAGGAATGCAAATGTGGCTGAGGCAAAACCAGAACCACCGCAACATATGGAGAAAGAAGAACCCCCTGAAGAAGGTGAATCACTGTTGTTGAGGAGAACTTTGCTTAGAGCAGAGAATGAGAATAGAGAACCTGCACAGAGGAAGAACTTGTTCAGAACCACCTGTAAATCAAAAGGTAAGTGATGTAAGGTAATAATAGATAGTGGAAGCACAGACAATATTGTGTCCACAGAGATGGTGGATAAGCTTTGGTTAACAAAGATAGTACATCCTGCACCCTACAAATTTTCTTCGTTGCAGAAGGGCCATCAAATCATTGTGACAGAACATTGCAATGTTGAAATACAAATAGGTACATATAAAGATGTGATTTTATGCGACGTTATGCCTATGGATGTATGTCATATATTATTAGGGAGACCATGGCAGTTTGATCGGAAAGCGATTCATGATGGAAGGAGAAACACCTGTACCATAGAGAAGGATGGAAACAAGGACACGTTGTTGCCATTGAAGAATGATGCAGATAAAGGATTCCCTAAAAACAATATCATGTTGATAAGTGGTAAAGAATTGCTATATGAGGTTAACAAAACCAAGGAATTGCAATTCGCTATCGTAGGGAGACCCAAGGTAATCTTGACTTCTACAAATTTAAATGATTTTCCTAAAGAAAATAAAGCTGTGTTAGATAATTTTATGGATATCATTGTGGATTAACTTCCGAGTGTATTACCACCGGTTAGAAGTGTTAGTCACCATATCGAATTAATACCAGGAGCAATTCTACCCAATAAAGCTGTGTATAGACTAACTCATCAAGAAAACGTAGAGGGTGCAAGGAAAATACAAGAATTGATGGACAAAGGACTGATCAGAGAAAGTCTTAGCCCATGTGTTGTACCGAAAGTGCTTAGTTCGAAAAACGGGGGAGAATGGCACATGTGCATAGATTCCAGAGCTATCAACAAGATAACAATCAGATACAGATTTCCTTTGCCCAAAATGGATGATTTAATGGACTGTTTAAGTGGATCCAGATACTTTACTAAGATAGATTTGAAGAGTGGGTATCATCAGATAAGGATTCAGGAAGGTGATGAATGGAAGACTGCCTTGAAAACAAATAGTGGAATGTATGAGTGGTTAGTGATGCCTTTTGTGCTCACTAATGCACCCAGCATGTGCATGAGGCTAATGAACAAAGTCTTGAAGGAGTATGTAGGTAAATTTTTCATAGTTTACCTTGATGATATTCTGATTTTTAGCAAAAGTAAAGAGGAACATTTACAACATCTTAAGTTGGTCCTGAGAACTTTACAGAAGGAGAAACTACTAATCAATTTGAAGAAGTGTAGTTTTATGAAGGAGGAGCTGGTGTACTTAGGATTTATGGTTTCCAAAGAATGTTTGAAGATGGATCTGGAGAAAGTACAAGTAATTTGGAATTGGCCTACTCCCAGAACTACATTTGAGGTAGGAAGCTTCCATGGACTTGCAAGTTTTTACAGAAAGTTTATAAGAGGTTTTAGTCAAGTTTGTGCACCAATCCTTGACACTATCAAAGAGATAAATCAACCATTTCGATGGACAGAAGCAGCAGATAGAAACTTTAAATTGCTGAAGAAGAAGATAACAGAGGAGCCAATTTTAGCATTGCCTAATTTTGAGAAATTTTTTCAAGTAGAAACATAAGCAAGTGGGGTAGAAGTTGGTGCAGTTCTAAGTCAGTAACAAAGGCCAATAGCATATTTCAGTGAGAAAATGAATGATGCAAAGAATAAATATTCTTCTTATGACAAGGAATTTTATGCTATTGTGCAAGAAATAAAAAAATGAAGGCATTACCTGTTGCCAAAAGAATTAATTTTGTATTCAGACAACCATGCCTTACAGTTTATCAATAACCAGTCGAAGTTGAATTGGAAGCATGCTAAGTGGGTAGAATTTATACAAAGTTTTAATTTTTTAATAAAGCTTAAGAGTGGTAGGTCTAATAAAGTAGCAGATGCATTGAGCAGGGTGAGTTTTATTATGCAAGAGTTCAAAGCGGTTGTTGTATGTTTTGAGGAATTCATAGAAATATACAAGGATGATGAAGATTTTAGAGATATCTACACAACAGTTCAAAATCCAGTGAGCCATAACAGAAGTCAATGGATGGACTACCTCATTCAAGGAGGCTTATTATTCAAAAGTAACAAACTATGTATTCCAAAATGTTCCATGAGGGAGAACATAATCAAGAAAAAGCATAGTGGAGGGTTATGTGGTCATTTTGGGCAAGATAAAACCTTCACTTAGTGAATGCATTTTATTTCTGGCCCAAAATGCAAACTGATGTTAAAAAGTTTGTTGAGAAATGCAGGATATGTTAGAATACCAAAGGAAGGAGTTAGAATATAGGAATGTATCAGCCATTACCAATACTAGACCGACCACGAGATGAAGTTAGCATAAATTTTGTTTTGGGATTACCAAAAACCCAAAGAGGGAATGATTCCATTTGTGTTGTAGTAGATAGATTTTCCAAAATGGCACATTTCATTGCATGTAAGAAAACTAGTGATGCAACACACATAGCTAATTTATTCTTTTCAGAAATTGTAAGATTGCATGGTTTACCTATAAGCATTGTATCTGACTGTGATACTAAGTTCATAGGGCATTTTTGGAGGACACTTTGGAAGAAACTGGGAACTAATCTCAGTTTTAGTTCAACATACCATCCTCAAACAGATGGACAAACTGAAGTAGTGAACAGGAGCTTGGGGAATATATTAAGGAGTTTAGTATATCAGAATCCAAAATAGTGGGATTTGGCATTAGCTCAAACTGAGCTCGCTTATAATGATACACCAAACCAAAGCACTGGAATGAGCCCATTTCAGATAGTCTTTGGAATTCATCCGAGAGCAGTGTATGAGCTTAGAGATTTGGGAAAATAGGAAGCCAGGAGTGCAAGTGCTGAAGATTTTTCCGAACATATGCAGAGATTAAAAGAAGTAAAAGGTAAATTGTAGGAGAATAGCAGTAAATACAAGCAGAGAGCAGACCTAAAAGGGAGATAGAAAGAGTTTCAAGTGGGAGACTTAGTGATGGTGCATTTGAGGAAAGAGAGATTTCCTACAAAAACTTACAACAAACTAAAAATGAAAAAAATTGGATCTTGTAAAATTATAAGGAAATTTTCAGCTAATGCATATGAGATCGAGTTGTGAGAAGGGATTGGAATATACCCCATTTTTAATGTTGCAGACTTATATTCATTCAAAGAGGTAGAGACAGAGTTGCAGAAAAAAGATACAAGTGATGAAGTTCGATCCGTGAACTGGGAGGAACAGGTACCAAAATCAATCAAGAAAGAATTTGAATTTATATTGGATGAAAGAGTATCCAAGAAAACCAGAAGGCAGACATATTTACAGTACCTAGTCAAATGGAAGCAGCAGCTAGTGAAATATTCCAGTTGGTTAATAGTAGTAGAACTACAAAAGTATGGAGTAAGTCCTGAAAATTTGAAGGACAAGACATTTCTTCCCCAGGAGTCCGATGCAGGAGCATCGGGATTTAGCCAGCAATGTGAAAATTTGTTCTCATGTTGTGGCTAGATAGCTTGAAATTCATTGACTGATGGGTCAAAACCGGTTTTAGTGAGAGGGTTGAATATCTCAATGATTTGTTATAATTAGTTTATGTAATAAGTTAGAGATTATCTTTATTTAGATTTAGAGATAGATTTGTTTGCATAGGTGTGCGAGAGAGCCAAGAAATAGAGGATTTGTTGTTTATTATTAGAAAGATATTTGAGTGAATAAAATATAGGAAGAACGTAATGAGAAAGGGGATTGGAGAGGCAGGAGTAGAGCGAGTGCTCAGAGAGTGTTATTGGAATTGTATGTGTTTAGAGACAGAGGTCTTTTCCTGTGTAATTTGGTCTAAGGCCGAGACTATGTATTGTTTATTTAAATTGAAACATATTGTGTGTGTATCATTTCTTAATCGACCCGTAGAGGTCTCGAATGTTTGTTTTCTTTGAATGTTTTGATGATGGCCTGTATATTTCATTTCTGTTTAAGGAAATTGTTACATTAAAGGACAATTGGTGGTGTATTACATCTTTCTGATTCCGCAGAAAAAAATAACTAAAATACATTAAGTATTGTGTTAAACCATTTTTTTTATAGAGATCGGGACTTCAAGGCATTATAGAGTGAATTTTTATCGTTATCAGGTCCGCAGATCCATATCGCATCGCTGAAAGCCTTGCATATTTTCATATCGCGTCGCGAAAGCCATTTCAAAGGGAACATCGCCGATCCATATCGCATCACCACTCCATATCACATCGCGATCCATATCGCATCGCCAATCCATATTGCATCGCCGAAAGCCTTGCATATTTTCATATTGAAAGTTTATAAGTGTGAATTTATATTTTATCAGATCCGAATGACTGATCGGATTGCGACATTGAAGGATAAGGAGTCTGGCGAAGGGGATATTGCGATTGTGATTGTGCAATTAAATCGCAACCATTGGATCATGGAAGCGGTCTCGCTACAGTGGCAAGTGTTTCGGGCACATTAAAGGTTGTAAGTTGTTTTAAAGGATAGACACCCGATTTCGTGGAACCTTTGGCACGAAGCTATGGGTATTTTATTAAGCTGTTGATTTGTTTTTTCGACATTGCATCAACTTCTACAAAAATTTCCAATTCAAATGAGGTCGAGCTACACTATTTATAGCGGTTTCTGCATCCATAATAGGCTGACATGAACTGGAGCCTATGTCGACATGTAGTTTTGTAAATATCCTTAGGATGACGTGAGGAATAACTTGTGATCACAAGGTATTATAGGGTTATTGACACCTTGAAAATTATATTTTACAATATATAACATGTCTTCAAGACATAACATTGACTCCCTAGACTTTATGAATTGATGAAAAAACCTAATAGCTCTCAATGAGAGCTTCAACTAAAAATTAAATTCCTTGAGCATGAAACCCATGGCTTGAGCATTACAAAATAATTTTATTTCTTATTTTCATAAATTACATAAATCATAATTTCACATGAAATTATGAAGATTGAACCTAGTTACACTTTTGAACTCTCCCTCTTAATTAGGGAGGTATTCATAATCTACAAAAGTTACTTGGACATTCTCAAGATGAATAATTATCATAAGAAGAGTCAGATTGGTAATCATTTCTTTAACATCATATCAAATAGCATTGTCACATAGCAAGGCCTTGAAAAACAACTCTCTTTCTCCACAATATCATAGCACAATGTTCGTGAGACCAATGATGTATAGACACCCTCATCATTGTCTCTCTTTAAACATCCTCCACCCAGGTCTCAAACTATGTTCCATCATAACTATTATTATCTTGTATTCCCAATCCTCAAAGAATATAGGTTCTTTTGGAATAATCTTATGTTAGATTCCCTTACTCATCCTCAAAGAGTATTAGATGCTAGGTTCAACCCAATCCTCCATTTTGTCTTCCCCGGTGAAGACAATAATGATGTATCTATCTCTCCTCAACACGATTAATACTATTGTGTGGATATTAGTCCTATCTAATGAAAAGATGATATGAAGAACCATCTCTCACTCTCGCTTGGTACCAACATACATTCAATGTAGGGTGTATAGTTAAAACAATGAGAATATATATATATATATATATATATATATATATATATATATATATATATATATTAAAATTCGTATATTTAAAAATTGTATTTCAAGAAATCAAAATTATCAATTTAACTGAGAATTATATTATGAAACAACCCAAAACATAAAATAGTTAGATTTCCTTATTCAATTTTTTTAGTTAAAAAGGAAAAAATATCAAATACACTTTAATACCATTATTTTATAGCATATTACATTAAATATAATCTAAATTTTCATAAGGCACACAAAAATTCTATACTCATCAAAACAATAATACAATATAAATACAAGGAGCTATTTCTCGAGATAGCTAATCTATGTTGGACATACAATTTCTTCGTTGAGTGCACATATCAACCACACACCAATCTAGGAAACAACTAGATATAAACAACTCCTAGAGAATATGAACAAACTCCTTTACATAGAAATAAAGACAACAAATACAAGTAGGAATTATATTTCCAAGTCTGCCCTTAATGACTACTTGTCTCAATATTAGTTAGCAAAATATAATTGTGGCCTTGGTGCTTACAAACATGATAAAAAAAATATCATTCAATGCCCATATAAAGGAGCAACCATCTACTAGAATGTATGAGTACCAACTACTGCAACCACTAGTATACTAGGATATCCTTTGTGTACATGGTTGAGTCAATCATTAATACCATTACATTACACACTCCAACTCATGGAGTTACTAGGTAAATAATATATTGTGAAAATTATATTTTACAATATATAACATGTCTTCAAGACATAACATTGACTCCCTAGACTTTACGAATTGATGAGAAAACCTAGTAGCTCTCAATGAGAGCTTCAACTAAAAATTAAATTCCTTGAGCATGAAACCCATTGCTCGAGCACTACAAAATAATTTTACTTCTTATTTTCATAAATTAAATAAAATCATAATTTCACATGTAATTATGAATACTGAACCTAGTTACACTTTTGAACTCTCCCTCTTAATTAGGGAGGTATTGGTAATCTACAAAATTTACTTTGACATTCTCAAGATGAATAATTCTCATAGGAAGAGTCAGATTGGTAAGCATTTGTTTAACATCATATCAACCAGCATTGTCAAATAGCAAGGCCTTGACTAACAAATCTCTTTCTCCACAAGATCATACCACAATGTTGGCGAGACCAATGATGTATAGACACCCTCATCATTGTCTCTCTCTGAACATCCTCCACCCAGGTCTCAAAGTGTGTTCCGTCAATACTATTATTATCTTGTATTCCCAATCCTCAAAGAATATAGGTCCTTTTGGAATAATATTATGTTAGATTCCCTTACTCATCCTTAAAGAGTATTAGATGTCAGGTTCATACCCAATCCTCCATTTTCTCTTCCCCGGTGAAGAAAATAATGATGTATCTATCTCTCCTCATGGAATTCACTAATACTTGTGGATGTTAGTCCTACTCTAGTGCATGAAATATGAAGTAGAGAACCACATCTTTCACTCCCTCTCAACTTAGGTAGAGCATACCCATTCCAATGTAGGGTGTATAGTTAAAAAAATGAGAATATATATATATATATATAATAAAATTCGTATATTCAAAAATTGTATTTCAAGAAATTAAAATTATCAATTTAACTGAGAATTATATTATGAAACAACCCAAAACATAAAATAGTTAGATTTCATTATTCAAAATTTTTACTTAAAAAAGAAAAAATATCAAATACACTTTAATACCATTATATTATAGGCTTTTACATTAAATATAAGCTAAATTTTCATAAGGCACACAAAAATTCTATACTCATCAAAATAATAATACAATATAAATACAAGGAGCTATTTCTCGAGATAGCTAATCTATGTTGGACATATAATTTCTTCGTTGAGTGAATATATCAACCACACACCAATATAGGAAACAACTAGAAATAAAAAACTCCTAGAGAATATGAACAAACTCCTTTACATAGAAATAAGCACAACAAATACAAGTAGGAATTATATTTCCAAGTCCCCCCTTAATGACTACTTGTCTCAACATTAGTTAGGAAAATCTAATTGTGGCCTTGGTGCTTACAAACATGATAAAAAAAAATATATGTCGATGCCCATATAAAGGAGCAACCATCTAATAAAATGTATGAGTACCAACTACTGCAACCACTAGTCTACTACGATATCCTTCATGTACATGGTTGAGTCAATAATTATCAACATACCTATAGATCTATTTGTAAATCCCCCTCCATTATCTTCATCATGGATTTTCTCAGATTACCCATATTCATGCTGTGGGTTTTATCAGCTTACCCTAAACCATGCCCAGGGTTTTTTCGATTGACCCTAAACCATTCTATAGGAATCCATGTCCACTTTAGTCTCACTAGTGGTTTATGGCTTGCTAGAAACCTACACTACGTTCTCACTAGTTGTTTCTAGCTTACCACAAACTCACACTTACAATGTGGTTTTCAGATTACTGTGAAATTTTTGGGGGTACACATGTGTCATCAAGATTAAATTACACACTCCAACTCATGGAGTTACTAGGTAAATAATTTCCAATTAGCACTACAAAACATCATACTTGGTTACTAATACATGTGTGATTCACATTACAACAGAATATTGAGTTTTCTTTATTTCAACATACAATCATTTACCTTGTTTTTCCATCTATTTCCGCTTCAACCAACTAATCTCCATTGCCATCATCACACTTCAATAAGGTTTAAACAAATACCAACTATTGAAAAAATAATATTTAAACAAATATTGCAAAAATAAGAACATTTTTTCACAAGCTTCATAGTGAAATTGGGTATTGGTTAATTTCCAAAATACCATGGATGAAAGTGTTTGTCACTTTCGTGACACCAAGTGGGTGGCATTTGAAACTATATTTATCTTATATTGTCCATTATATACTCATGTTAAACCTAAATTTCAAATTATCTATCACACTACAAACCTTCTTGAACTTTTATTTTAACAAATCTATGGCAATCTTGCCATGCTTCCTTGAATATTTTTCAAGTATAGAAATAAAATTCTAAACTCATCAATAATATCTCACCTTCTTAATGTCTAATATACTATTTTGGCATTATTGGACATTAATCATCATCGTCATCATCAACATGAAAGATCCACTACTGCATTAGCTAGTACATCGATGACTTCTCAATGGCTTTGTTTATAGATTGCAACCACATAGCTAAGTTGTATTTGTAGGATAGCGAGAGTAACATAAGCCATCATGATTACAAATGTGAGATAAAATAATAATTAAAACAATAACAAAATATATGGCAACAAAATATAAATCATGACATGCAATTTATCTTGGAAAATTCCAATCACACAAAAACAAGATTGTAATATATCTATTACATGGTGAGGGTTCCCTCGAATGGAGGATACTAAGGCCATCTATAGGCTTTTCAATAACAAGGGATATGAATACTAAGTGCCCAAAAATCATGTGTCGCATTAAACAAATTTGACTCCATGACAAAGTCAATTATACCTAACAATCTCTCTTTAAACTTGGGGAAATTCTTCTAATCCAATCTAGAAAACTTGAATGCCCCCAATATATCTAACATTCACTAGGGGTATATATGCCTAAGTAGGCCTTACCATGAAGTATAAAACTTTAGTCTCCGTGATAATTTATTTTAGTTGTTGTCTTCACATTTATGACACCATCCTCTTGCCTTCTTTCCTTTTCACAAGTATTTCTCTTGTAGTGCCACAAAAATCCTTGGTTGGAAACAACTTTAACTCAACTTTAATATCTAGTTCTTACTCTCACTACTACTCTCTACATACATGGAACTTCCTATAAGAGACTCACTCTCCCATGTTTTCAAACCTACTCTTTGAGGCCTTTCCTTCATTGCAACCTTAGATATATATTCCAAGAGTTAAGAGGCACTCAATCATTTCTCAATAATGGCATAGACTAGCAAGATATAAATCATGAATCACAATATATCCTAGAAAGCCCCAATAAGGGAAAACAAGATTGCAATAGATCTATTAGACAGTGAAATGCACCTTATGCTAGAGAGAAAGAATTAATAAACTAGCAAGACATAAATCATAATACACAATTTATATTGAAAAACCCTAATCTACCAAAAAAATAAAAATATTATATATATATATATATATATATATATATATATATATATATATATATATATATATTCAAAAACAGCTTAAAATAAAACACATAAAGTTTATCTATAGATTTCAATACGTGTCATATCATAGGCCAATATCATAAATCACCAATATCACATAATGTAAAATGAACAACTTTAACTTTTTGATGGAATCAAATTTACCTAACCATAACCACTACATTGAAATAAATAAATTAAAAAAAAAAACAAAAACAGAAAAAATGTAGATAATCAAAATATAGAGACCATGCTAAAATGGACATCTATGAATTGCCACATAGCATACCATTGCCAACTTGGACATACTGACTGGATTTTTACAGCCAATTTAAATCATAAAAGCTTTACTGCATATTGTACTTATGAAATCCGAGAAAGATGACAGAGATAGATATGACTCAGCGAGATGACATAGAATATTTTGCAGGTAGCTATTACAAGAAACCTTAAGATCTAAGATGAATATGTTTCAGTCTACATATGTATTATTTTTTATGATATACCATTTTAATAAGTTCTCTGATTAGAGTATTCAATAGTTTGAAATTTTTCCACCCAATGTTAACCTCATCCTGTCACTTATGGTCATCATGATTTGAGTTGCAGAATTTCTTACAACGACGTATCTCAGGTATGTTGCGGGGTAAGAGATAGGGCGTTTTTTTTTAAGGATGTCACATATTTTTTCCCAATTTTTTTTTGGGAAATAAGAAAATTTTCAAAAAACGATTATTTGTGAAAATGTTTTTGAATTCCATTTTTCATTTTTAATAGTGGAAATAAATTTAACATTATTAAGAATTTTGAAGCATCCAAAATTCCCAGTAACCCAACTTTCCAAAAGTTTTAACTAGATTTTATCAAAATCCTGATTGAATTTTCCATTATTTTTTAGACAAAATTATAACCATAAAACTACTTTGAAAAGATGTTCCGTGGAGCGTCATCGATCTATTTTAGAAGCCTTTAGGTTTCTGTTTGCCAATCTTTCTGCAATAGTTGACATGGAAAGAAACAAGGAGATGTTCGTATTAACTTAGATCTCCTGCATGAAAGTCAAATACAGCTATACTCTTCTTTCAAGAAATCCTATTTCTATGATTTCCACATACTTTACGTTCAGATTTATTGAGCCATATCTGTATTTAACATATTGAAATTTTGTCTGCTTTGTTGTAAAAAATCTTAAAATGCTATAGGAAAAAAGAAGAAGTGAAGAGTCAAAGTCAAAAGGGTGTTTCAGTGTTTTACCGACTAGGTTTGGCATGTTCCTCAAGGTCATAAATATCTCTTGCAATGGCAGACCAGGCTACGATGTTGGAGTAGACTAGACAGCGTGACTTTTAAAACACGTATCTTAGATGACCCGGTGTTTATCACAACTGTACTTTGAGTGGTTGATATTTTCGGTGATTTTGAATTTTGATTATTGGTATGGTTTGTGGGTTTCATCCATTTAGATGAGCTGGAGTTTCTCACAAGCAAGTGTAGTTTGAGTGGTTGATATTTCAGATGATTTTGAATTTTGATTATTGGTAAGGTTTTTAAGTTTTTCTTAACCACCGTGATGTGTGATTTTTGGTTTTAGTATTGATTATAGGTTTTCGTTATATATTTTTTAGGTAGGAAAAAGAAAAAGAAATAAATAAACTTAAAATTTAAGTAGAAGAATGATTTCAAAATAAGATGAATTTGTTTATAAATTTATTTTATATATATTTTTATTTAGAAATTTGTTATATTATTAATTCCTATGAAGTATTAGATGACATGGGGTATTTGGGAATTTGAAATAGAAATTACACATTAAATTATTTATCATTTTAAATCTCTCAATTAAAACATTTTTTCAAGTTTGAATAAATTTGACAAACTCATAGAGTTAATTTTCTCACTATATTATAATTACGTTGTAAAGCATTCCTCTTTGAAAATAACTCCCCTCAATTGCCACTTGTACCATTGTGGTATCATTGATTTTGATGTTAGATGATTGAAATAATATTTACCTTAGGTTTGAATATTCTTATTAATTACTTACAAAAATAATAGAAATAAGGAAAATTGTCGATACAAATCCTAGTTCAATCAGTTGTAACAAAGGTCTGCAAGTTAACTATGGGGGTTAATGCGAGAGCAAATATTGTGAACAAAATTTACCTTCAAAATGGGAATATTTCTCTACTACGAAAAAGTTAAGACTAATAAAGGGGCGTGGACCAAAGAAGAAGACGAGCGCCTTATCACTCACATTCGAGCCCACGAAGAAGACAACTAACATTCGCTTCCCAAAGCCGCAGATTTCTTGCTCGACCTCTGCTCTTCAAGGGAATTAATAACTACTTCTGAATCAGAGTGATTATATATATGAACTTTCAAACTAAAGAAATTATACATATCGTTTTCTTGATTTTCTGATTGAAGCGATTATATGTTTACCGAGCCAATGAGTAAGCGTTCATGACCTATTACGTCTCCCTCTAGTATTGTTGATGGCGATGGAGATATGAGGCCTGCCGAACCTAATCCTGATGTTGAAACCAGGTCTTTTGACAATTTCCCAAATTTCAACGATGATCAGGAAGGAGGAATTGATGATTGTAACCCATAAATTATGTTTGACCCCTTGTCGTCTTCTCTATCTTTGCTGGAGGAGGTAGAGACCTTATCAGTAAAAAATTACAGCTTGGTTGGCTATAATAGCAAGGAGGAGAGTGTGACAAGCATGGATATAGACCCCACACTTGAAGATTCTAATATACCGTTCTCTAGTGATGATAGTAGATTTAGTGTAGCAGAACTGTGTGTCACGGAGATTGTAAGTGATAGAAGTGCCAATTGTTTGGAGTTTGATAATTATGGATTTGGAACATCTAAGGCTGTTAAAACTCGAACTGATGTTGTTCCAAAAATTTAAATTACAAGCCATGATAAGGAAATTCCATTTTGTGTATATGAGTAGTTGGTTTCAGAGGTAGACTCTGTAGTTGTAGATGCTTCCAATCATCTTGATTATTGAATCCCTATCACCAGTAGATGTGATGTTTGTAGTAGAAAAGTCAATTTTTGTATGGACAACAACCACATTCCTCCTTGGGCATATATCTCCATTCCTGGCAAAAGATCGGAGATGGAGGATGTTGTGGCATTTGTGCCTAGATTTTTCTCTCTTCCGTGTAGAGTTGTTGGGGGTTGCATTGCTACCTGTTCACATAAATCTAATGAAAGCTCTCCACTAAATTTCTTTGTAGTATATGATGGACATGGAGGTGCCTAGTTTAGCTTCATTTCTAACGCAATTCATGGTAGTTAATTCAATCCCAGTTTTAAAAGTATTAAAATTTTGCAAACCTCTCAGATACTTATATGTGTGTTTTTAGTTTTGTATTCGTTATTATGTTTTCAAGAGATTAAAGTTGAGAAGGAATATCTGCAGGGTTCCAATTTATGCAAATACCGTCTCCATCAGGCACTGGTCGAGGAGTTAGAGGTAGTAATGAGTGGTGAGGGATGCAACATGGATGGCAGTAATAGCAACTAGAAGAGACTTTGGGAAATGGATTTAGTTAGTTGCTTCGAGAAAGTGGATGATGAAGTTGGACAAGAGCTTAACAGAAGAGATGACTGAGGGGAGGGAAGCCACATGGAATGTTTCTCAGAGCCTATTGCCCCTGAAACTTTGAGAACTATTGTTTTTATTGTTATTGTGGGGTCATGTCAGGTTATCATTACTAATTGTGGAGATTCAAGATTTTCTTTATGCCGTGGAGGGAAGGCCATTCCACTTTCACATGATCACAAATTGTGCCTTGTTTCCTTTGTATTAACATTGTTATTGCCTACAATTTATATTTTTTTCAATATTTTCCTTTCATGAACACATCTATGCTCTCTGATTTGTGGATATGACCTAATATTTTCGTATTTGCAGCCTCAAAGAGTAGATGAGATGGAAATCATTGAGGCATCAAGGGAGAAGGTTATTTTTTGGAATGGATATGGTGTTTTAGGAGTGCTGGAAATGTCAAGGGCTATTGTTATGATATGTTTGTGGCAAGATTACTAGTACATATGTGTGCTTTGGTGCTTTCCTAGTACTTGATATATCTATTATCATTTCTAATACTTGTAGGTGATCACTATTTGAAGCCATATATTATTCCTAACTGTGATATTACATTCATTGAACAAGTAAAATAAGATGAATGTTTGATACTGGCCAGTGATGGATTATGGGATTTTATATCAAATCAGGAGGCTTGTGATATAGCTCGAAGGTGCGTCACTCATTGGCATAATAAGAATATAGTTTCATCTTTAAAATAAATGGATCAGTAAATGGACCCTGTAGCATAGTCAGTTGCTAATTATCTCTACAAGCTTGCTATATAGCGTGGTAGCTCTGATAATATAATATGTGTGCCATGTGGTCCATAGTGCATAATTAGACATCACTATGAAAGGAAGAGCATGGGTAGGTTATAAAAAAACCATTTTTTTTATCCAAACTTATAATTTCATTTAAATAAAATAATTCATATTTATAAGTTAATTATTCAATTAAATCACATAACATATCACATACTTTTTCCTATATACTACTCTTTCCTATGTTACTGCTTTACAACGTTTCCTTTGCAACATACAGTGCAATTGCTAGTGTAACCTATTTAAAAATGTATAGACTCCATTATAATTTGTCTTCTAAGCATAAATAGTATATATACTACCAACATCTAGTTTTTCCACTAAAAATATTCTAGTCATATTTTATTGTTGTTATTGATTTATTTTCCTTTAATTTTTCTTAAGAGTATTTATAATATCTATGCATTTTTTGATATCCTTATGTAGGGAATAAATTGGCTTTTATGTTTTTCCAATTATTTTTCCCGATTTTATTTTTTCCCAATCATTTTGTGGAATTTTATTTTGTAATATAAGAGAACAAAGTAAAACTAGTATTTTTTTGGGGGGTTCCGCTATAAAACCCCATAACCTTATGATTTCCTTATTACAAAATCTTGGGTTTCCATGGGCGCACGACATGAATGAAGGCAACAGGGAGTGCCTAAAAAATGTGTCAGACAAACATGCATAAGGTACATTGGTGGACATAACTTAGCAATTTTGGCACGGCCTCGTGCACCCGCTCAAACACGTTTCTATGGGTGCCCACACTCGGCATGACTCGACCCGCCTGAATGAGATTTGGGTTTTCATTGGAAAAAACACCCGAATGAAAGCACAAGGAAGTGTCTGACAAACAGGGTGCACGAACATGAAAAAGGCACACAGTCGGTCATAACTTATCATTTTTGGCATGACCCCATGTTCCCAGGAAAACGCGTTTCCATGGGTTCCATTTATGAAATATAGTGAAGATTTTTAGAAATTTTATTCTCACTAGGAATATTTCGAGAAACTAAAATCTATACTAGAAGCTTTCTATGATCGCTCAATTCATAAATCCCTGTCATTAGACAAAAAAAATTCACATCATAGAGGAAAAAAGTGACTGCTACAATTGCAACGAATGTTAATGCAACGGGATGCTTTGGATTTTGCTATGCACTTGCGTAGACGAAGCCTCTAGAAACTTGTTATCAAACCATTTTCTTATGGAATAAATGTATACTCAATTAGACGGGCACTACGCTACTTATTGGCGTTGTGATTTAATGTAGAGAATTGATAGTTACTTTGACATTTGTGCTCTTGTTTTTGACAACCTAAAATATATAAATAAAGGTGAAAAATAAGAAGCAAGAAATATAAAGAGAAATCAACTTTCGAATAGGAAATTCATTAAATTATGTCATTTTGTTATTTTACATGTGGTTTACATCTTGTCTTTAATATAGTTGTATATAGGTAGTCATAACTAAACTTAGTTATTCCATTTTAACTAACCACATAACCATACATCCTTACCGTGTATCTCTTAAACTAGATTTATAGAATCACAAGTAGGAGTTACTCCAACATACTCCCCAACATACTCCCCCTTGAAGAATTATTGTGATATGTTAAGCTCATTATTCTCTCTTTATCTACCTGCAAAGGCAAACAATTTCACTCCCCTTACATCATGTCCAAGCATTATCATGTGTTTTCTATGGTTGACCCATAAAAATTGCACCAAAGTTTTTTTTCATCAGCTTACCCTCAAAAATTACGAGTGGTTTATGCTTACCACTAACAACACTTCACATTGTGTGGTTTACCCCGACCATTAGTGGTTTTGACCACAAATCTTACTTTACATTCTTAGATTAACATTGACCTAAGTATATTTAATGAAATCTATATTTTCTTTCAAGGGATGTTGATTTTCATCTTTAGGGATGTTAAATTTTCATCTGCATCTAAAAATTACTATTATTATTCCTTTCTTCTTTTGTTTCTTCATCCCATGCATGCTTTCCATCTTCCTTTGTTTTCTATGTGGCCATGATCTTCCACTTTTCTTCTTCCCATGTTGTTGCATCTTCTTTTGTTCTTTGTTTTGTCATGCGTCGTCATAATATTCCACTTTTCATCTTCCCATGCTATTGCATCTTTCTTTTTTATGTGTTATTCATGATCCCACACTTTTCATCTTCCCATGTTGTTGCATCTTCCTTTCGTTCTCTGTGTTTTCATCTTCCACTTTCCATTCTCTTTGTTACTGTATCATATTTGCGTTCTTTCTTACCACATTATTCTCTTTTCATTTTCTTTACTATTGTATCACTGTGTGATCATGTCGATCTTTTGTTTGTTGAATCCTATTATCTTTCTACTTTGTTGCCTTATACTTCTAAATTCTTAATGGAAACAATTCATTATTCATTATAACTTGATTCTCACCTTCTAAGATTATCAAATTAGTTTTAATAGCCTAAAACATACAAATAAACATTAAAAATAAGAAGAAACAAACACAATTGTTCCATTTTAACCAACCAAATAACCATATATATATATATCCCAACCTTTAATTTCTAACTAACTTGATTATTGAATTACAAGTACGAGTTAACTACCCTTATTATCCCATTACGAGTAGGAGTTGCTCAACATGATAGAATTATTAGATGTGGAGAATAAAAGTACATAGCTCAAGACGTGCATTGGAGCCACTTCGATTATTTTATTGTTTCTTGGTTTGCCTGATTCAATTGTGGGCAATTGTGGGCATGTGAGAGTAATTTCATATTTCATATTTCATAATAGAACGAGGAAATTTTTAAGGATGGAAAATTAGTTTGAAGTTTAAAATATTAGCGAATCTTACTGATTTCTAATATGCAAATTATAAAATGTTTATTGGTGTATTTGTAAAATTATTAAAATTTATAATGATTAAATATATACTTTCTATATGATGTTGGCCATGAAAAATTAGCCCACCTACAAATATGAACCCCTAAAATTTTCCAGCCATGGGAGAAGTGAGATATGCTGTCTAATATGAAGTTAGTATGAAAAATTGATAAGATGATTTTGTGAACGTTCTTATTTGTGTGGCAAATATTATTGTTCAGATCCCACTGAGCTCCCTTTCACGTAACATGGTTGTCGAAACTGATTTCCTAGCAGCGTAACCTCGATCCCAAAACTGAGATTTAAGTATTATGAATGTCTGAATCAAAGGAGGAGTTCAATGCAATAGTCCAATGGTGAAACTCTCGCATTGTTTCCATGTGAGATTGTTCAACCCACTGGGATATGGCGTTGTTTTCCATGCGCATTGTATAACATATGAATTGATCAGGAACGCTAGCGTATTGCCCAGAGAAAAAAGGACAAATTCACAAACAAAGCAAAAGTCTAATTGTATGGAGTGAAGTGAAATGATTAACAAACATAGTGAAGGTGGTTCCATCATCTATAATTCCATTAGATAAATCCATTTAAACATCACAATTCCATTTCAATAATAGAAAATGTATGAAGCATTACAACATGATTGAAAACATGGAAGTGTATGGTGTATAATTAATTAAAATAAAAAATTAAATAGTTTATATTTCAATTTTTTATTATGTATTTTCATAATGTTTTGTTCGAAATATGGTTTAAATGTATGATGTATAATTAATTAAATTAAAAATTAAATAGTTTATATTTTAATTTTTTATTATGTTTAAAAAAAATAAAATTAAAATATGGTTTAAATATGTTGATATTTCAAATTTGGATTATGAAGTTCATCTAACTTGAGCCTTACAATGTTTGTCATCGTTAAGTGGATAAATTTATATTTTTTAAAATTCATTTTAAACCATTAAAAATAAAATTTTTAAAAGAAAAATATATATTATTAAAAATTCAAAACTTACAATAGTTAAATTTCTTTATTCAAATCCTTAATTTATAAAATATTAACTAAACAAAAATAAATATTAAATACATTTTAATACCATTATTTTATACCATATAATTTACATTAAATATATAAGATATTATAATAGGATTTTGACTTGCTATAGATTGAAGTGCACATGACAAACTTGTTAATAGTTTACAATTGAAAAAATTAGAGCAATTCATGTAAATCAAATTCAGTATGCATTATTTATTTTTAATATCGGGAAGAAAAGCATTTTACTCATTTTGATTTAGAGTGGATCATTATTTTCCGGAGCAAATGCCAAATTTGTGATTCTAATTGAGAGTGGGTTGTACCTCTAATTGAGAGTTGGAGTCAATTTTGATCTCTATTTATCTCTCACGCTTTGTTATATAGAGTCATTAGGAGGAAAAATGCTTCCATTCATTTCAATCATATTAGGAAACCAATAGAGGAGCAAACCAATAGGAAGCATAACTGAGAAGTTGTGTGTTTTGTACCATCCTATCAAGTTGTACTCTACAGAGAATTCGTCCTATCAATCCATACCCTATAGAGTGTGTCTTCTCATTTGTGATTGCATTATTTCCATTATAGAGAAAGAAAATAGAGTCACTTTACCTACCAAGTTGGTTTTCTACTCTAAGGATTTCCCACATCACGTCTTGTATTCATTGTAATTAGTGTGTACTTGTATTTTAATTTTTTATATTTTCAACATTTTATTTGTTATATACATATAAATAATAAATCAATAATTAATAAATATAAATTTTAAGAAAATTAATGTTCATAATATAAATTTCAATTTCAGTATATTTTTATCATATCCATTGTAATTAACCATCAAATACAATATCCATGAACACATACAAATCACATTTTGTAATTATAGATTTGATATCATATCATTATGATATTAACACTTTGTAATGGTCTCGAGTGTGATTCAATGATAATTATATGTTTATTTTTGTATAACTTAGAGGAATGACTTCATATAAGACATAGATGGATCTCTTGGACGATTGGATTTTAATGCGGTTTGTTATTTTACTTAACCATATGATGGTTGGAGCATATAGGACATTTCTCTTATTCTTAAAAAAAAAATACCATATAGCATAATACATTTTTCTCTAATTCTTTTTATGTCACGTGAACAAATATTGTGGGTAACTTGGGAATCCCAGAATTGTGATTTGGTTTATGTGATATATAAATAATATTGGATGTGTATGTTTGTTTTTTTTTTTAATATATTTAACACATTTGGAAGTATATAGGTGTGGAATATAGTTAGAAGATAAAATTTAGATGTATGAGGTGATTTGGTTTTTTCATTCAATTTTATAGAGATGTAAAATTTTTTGTTATGGAGATATAAAATTTGGATATATTGATATTATTTAAAATTATTTCAATGTAAAAAAGTATTAATATTCATAATTATAATGTATTAAAATTACAAGAAAAAAGAATATTGGTGAGAGTCATGCTTGTGAAGGATTTTTAAGGTTTGTCACCAATGTCACATATGGTGACGGTCCTTAACAAAGTGTCGTTATAAGTGTATATAGTGATGGTCCTTTAAGGTTCGTCACCAAAGCCATTTTCAATGACATTTTTGGTGAGGGTCGTTAAAGGCCCATCACTAAGTCTCTCTTTGGTGACACTTCTAGTGACGAAATTTTAATGGCCCTCACCAATGCTCTTTTTGTTACTTTTGGTGACGGTCAAAAAATGTTCGTAATCATTGATCATTCCAATGAGTTTTTGATGACACTATGTGCTTGTTACTACTTTTTTTCTCAAAAGATAACCATTTAAGACCATTATTGTGGAGTTTCTTTTATAATATGTCCAATGCCAAGTGGTTAGAGTCAGTCAGTTTGTTAAGAAGTAATTAGTGTGTATCATTTCCCTCAAGTAATTACTAGTCAAATAGATTTTTCCTATGAGTCAACACATGAGTCATATATATTAAGTTTTTTATCTAGAAAACTCCCCTTAGATAAATTTCCACTAGTGTGTGTAGGAAATATATTATTTAATACTTAATCAAAATTTGTCGATTCTATTAATGATAAATACCTAACACCCCTCAATAATTCAGACACACCTTAAATTAATTATTTGGCACACAATAGCATTTCTTAGCACCTCACATGTCTTGGAACATCTTTGTACCTAGAACATATTGTCATGACACTGACGCCCAAGCACATGGTGGCATGCGCTAGCAAAAAATAGAACTCTCCTAGCATGTGTTGGCATTAATGTAGTCCCTAACATTCCCTGTAACACCTTGGTTGCATGCATTGGCATACATTACCACTTTGTGCACAATGCCACTTAGCATGTATTGGGACCTATTATTAGTGTGCCTAGCATCTCCCTTTTGAAAACTGTAAAGTCTTGTCTTATTAACCCTCTTATGTGTTAATTTCCTTGCATTTTAGCTTGGTTCTTCCTTTTTTTTCCTTGAAACTTCTTGACACATATTGGCATACCTTGGCACCCTTCTCATCCTTAGAATCGACATGTATTGGCATATCTTGGCACTATTTGGCACATATAATTAGCACACCCTAGAACTTTCTAGCACACTTTGGCACTTCTTGACATGCCTTCATATTCCCTAGCATGCCTTACCAATGCTTAGCATACCTTGTCACACCCTCCTTGGCATGACAACTAGCACTCATTAACATTAGTCCCTAACACACGTTCCTCATATTCATTAACTACTATGAATTTTGACCTAGTTCTCCCTTAATGTTTTGTCCTAGTACTCCTTAACACTCCTTAACATGCATTAGCACTCTTTAGTACACCTTAGCACTCTTCAACGTTTCCTTCCACCTCATAGCACACATAACACTCCCTGACACATATTGGCACTTGGCACGTGTTAGCGCTTGGAAAGGCTTAGAACGTATGGAATACGTTGAGATGCATTGATATGATTTGGCATGGTTTAATATTAAATTTATTTTAGATCAGTTCTTGGAAATTATATGAGAAGAAACAAAGGAATATGTAACACCTAGAATGCACTAAGACTTTGCAATTGAAACATATTGGTTACTAGTGTTCGTGTGCCTAGCATGTCTCTCTTGGAAAAGGTAAATTAAGGACTTATTAACCCTCTTATGTGCTCATTTCCTTGTATTTTAACTTCTTTCTCCCATTTTATCCTTGAAAGTACCTGCCATGCATTGAAACACCCTTTCACATCTGGAATGCCTTATCACTTGGCACATCTTAGCGTGTTTGACATGCCTTCGCACTATCTAGAACATGTTAAAATTACATAGCTTGCCTTGGCACTCATGTCCTCACAGCTAAGCTTTACATTTTTTCACGACTTAGGAACCCAAACAAGTCCTTGGCTATTGTAGTTTATCTAAAAACATTGGTCTGCTTCAACCACAACAACTTGACCAATTGCACCTACTACAAGTAGATTGTGCCTTTTTCACAAAATAACTGCCTATAACTCATCTTATGCCACTCATGTCTAAGCTAAAATTGTCCCACTTAACTAGTTACCAAGACAATGATTACATGATCTAGCCATGGTCATAAAACAACTAAGTAACATAGCTTACACATGAAATATTTCCCATGTATGTTCAATTCATATAAACAGTAGAACATTAACTAAGAGTTTGTAAGAACCACAAGATGCACAAGGCACGCAAGATATAAGTTGACACAAGCCGAGTGCCCAAAAACTTATACACAACAATGTACAATATGGAATTATCTAGAATAGTTTAAAACATGAGCATGTAACCAAACTGTGCCATATCTCATATAAAAAAATTAGATAAAGGCAAAACCATGTTGCGCCTAGCATAAAATGATCTCCCTTTGCCTAAAACTTCTATGTTGAACTCTATATAACGACCGTAGGCTTTCCTCATGTTAATATTATTCTAAAATTCTCCTAACACACTTCATTCTTAGCACACTTGAATTCTCTGACACTCCCTGGAAAACACTCTTATTCATTCCTTTCCATGCATTTTGACCTAGTTATCCCTTGATATGCCCCAACACTCACTAGCACTCTACTTCAACATGCATTAACATTGTACGACATGTGTTAGCATGAATTTTCATTCCTTTTCATGCCCTAAACCTCCCTATATATCATGCCCTCACAACTACCCTTACTTAATTTTCAACTTGCGAACCCAACCAAGCTCTTGGTTGACTACAAGATCTTGACCAAGTTACAGTTGCTACAACTAGACTACTTTGTTGAATTGTGTAGCTTAGGACATACTCCAAAATTCTAGTGAGATAGGTTTGTGTGAGTTTGGTCACAAAAGGCTTTGTGGGAAAAGAAGCCAAGAAAAGGGATTCTGGACCCAGGATGTGGTTTAAAATCTAAAAGAAAATTAATAAGTGGATAAAAATTGTAAGCTCTAGAGGGTTCCTAAGTGGTCTAGGAAAAAATATTTCATGAGTCGTTAGGATGAAGGAAAGAACATCAAGTGAGAAGGATATAATTTGATTAAAGGGGCA
Organism: Pinus albicaulis; assembly: GCA_034641835.2. Lineage (NCBI taxonomy): Eukaryota > Viridiplantae > Streptophyta > Pinopsida > Pinales > Pinaceae > Pinus > Pinus albicaulis. The sequence continues at coordinate 1,495,048,507 of CM076582.1, read as the reverse complement.
AAGAGAGATGTAGTCCTAAAGAGGCCGCATGATCAGTAGCATGTCTAACATTAATTAAGATGTGTCAGTATGCTTTGGCATGGTTTAGTATTAAAGTTATTTGAGATAAATTATTGGAAAGTAGAAGAGAAGTACCATAGGATGATTTGGAACTTAGAATGCACTAACACTTGGCGCTTGACACTTATTTCCACCTAGTTTTGGTGTTATATCGTGCCCCTCATTGAAAATGTAAATTGATGACTTATTAACCCTATGATGTGTTCATTTCCTTCTAGTTTAACTTGTTTCTCCTTTTTGTTGCCTTGATATTCCTTGGAATTTATCGTCACACCCTTTCTCATCTTGGAATTCCTTAGCACTTGGCACATCTTACCATATTTTACATGACTTCAAACTATCTGGCACATGTTAGCATTCCCTAACATGCCTTGGCACTCATGCCCTCACAACTAGCCTTATATTTTTTTTCACGACATGGGAACCCAATCAAGTCCTTAGCTACTGCAGATCATGTGAAATTTCTCTGCTTCAGCTGTAACAACTTGATCAATTTCACCTTCTACAGGTAGATTGTGCCTTGTTGACCTAATAACTTCCTATACCTCATCCTAGGCCACTCATGTCCAAGCTAAGCTTTTCCCACTTAAGAACTTACCAAGACAAGGATCACATGTAGCCATGGCCATAAATCAACTATGCAACATAGCTTACATAGGAAATATTTCACATGCATGTCCAATTCATATAAAATATAGAGCATTAACTGAGAGTTTGAAAGAACCACAAGATACATAAGACACACAAGATATAAGTCAGCACAAGCCGAGTGCCCCAAAACTTATACACAACAATGTATATGATGAAATTGTCTAAAATAGTTTAAAACATGATCATTCAACCAAAGCGTGCCACATTTCATATAAAAGGAATAGATAAAGGAAAAATAGTGTTGTGCCCAACACAAAGTCTCCCTTTGTTTGAAACTGCTTTGTCAATCCCCTTATCACAATTGTAGGCTTACCTCTTGCAAATCCTATTATGAACTTATTCTAACATACTTCATCCTTGGCACAATTTAATTCACCCAAACTCCCTGGAACACACTCTTATTTGTTCATTTCCATGCATTTTGACCTAGTTATCCCTTATGATGCCTCAACACTCCTGAACATGCATTGACATTGTCCAACATGTCTTTCCACACCTTTTCATTCCTTTTCATGCCCTAAACCTCCCTCGTTATCATGCCCTCACAACTACCCTTACTTAATTTTCAACATGGGAACCCAACCAAGTCCTCGCTTGACTATAGGAGCTTGACCACATTACGATTACTACAACTAGACTATGTTGTTGAATTGTGTAGCTTGGGAGGTACTCCACAAGCCTAGTGAGATGGGTGTGTGTGAGTTTTTCCACAAAATGCTTTGTCGGAAAATAACTCAAGTGAAGGGGCTTTGGAACTGATATGGGGTTTAAAATCTAAAAGAAAATTAAAAAGGAAAAATAATATTTCTTAAGGTCTAACTAGATAAATTTTGTAAGTTCTAGAGAATTCTTAAGAGGCCTAGCTAGGAAAATCTATTGAAGGATGCGTTATTATGAAGGCAAGAACTTTAAGTGAGAATGATCTCATTTGATCAAGGAGGCTAGGAGAGATGTTGTGTTGGGTCAATTTAATTGTCTTAATTGATTACATAAATCATGGACCGGAGTTGGTAAACATGTGAAGTGAAAGTGCACAATATATTCTAGAAGTTTTTTCTATTCATTCAGTTTATTGGTGTGATGATTGGATTTGTAGAGATTACTTCTAAGGATGCTTTTATTCTTATGTTCCTAATGAAATTGATAAATTTAAATTAAAACTAAGTTCTAAAAATAAGAATGCTTTCTACTCTGTAAAAATGGAAACAAAATTTCTCTATCTTATATAGAAATATTAACGAATTTATTTCTTAGTCTCTAAAAAATCTTATTCTCTAACAGTCTTGTGCATGAAGATAAAATCAAATTCTAGAAAAGGGAATTTATACATTTTTATGTTTTTGAAATGAAATGTTATGGAAATGAAACTTCTAATGAAATCACTATAACTCTTGAAACGAAATCACTCATGAACGGAAAATAATGCACTCATATGTTGAAAGGAAATCACTCAATCACTACTGTTTCGAAAATAAATCATTCATGTTCTTGAAATAAACCACTCATGAACTCGTAAAACTACTCTAAAATAAATCACTGTTGCTCTATAAGTAAAACTATGAATTTGCTGCAATTTGACAATTTCAAAGGAAAGATTGATCAATCTACATCAAATGATAAAATAAGAGTTATAAAATCATCTACATCAAATAGAAAAATGAACTTTTCGAAACAACTAGAGAAAATGATAAATTGGAATTCTGAAAACAACTACAAAAAATGATTGAATGAAAACATTAAAACTACATTAAAAACATAAAGTGCAAAACCTTCACTGCTTGAAGGGGCCCTCCACAAACAAGTGGTATCAAAGCTTTACACGAACAGTCAGCTACGCATCAAATATTCAAGGCACTTATTCATTAAAAAGGAATGAAAACTAGAGTTTTAAAGCTTCACAATATGCTTTAGAAGATTAACCCCCCCTCTTTGTTTCAATGGAGTGTTTATATAGTGGTTTCATGTTGTAAATATTTTCATTGATGGAAAAGGTGCACAAAGGAGAGCACCTGAACTATCATAAAGGCCAAGGAGCATAGAAGTAGCAACAATAAGGTAAAGAAGCAGATTAGACAATAATGAAGTAACAAATCATAAAATAGAGGCATAGGAGCAATAGAGAGGCAAGGAGCAATAACAGACCATTAACAAAGTAAAAGGAGCAGAGAGGAGAAACTTCAGAATCAAAGGAGAAAAGGTAGTGAAGGCAACAAAGAAGAAAAGACAACAAAGAAGAAAAGGCAATAGAGAAGCAACTAAGGAAGAAAAGGACCAAATGCAAAGTGGTGAATGTTTTGGGCAGAGTCGTGAATGTGTTGGGCATAGTGATGAACATGTTGGGTCAAGTCATGCACATTCGGGTCGGGTCGTGAATGCTAAGCGGGTCAAGTCGTGAATGCGGGGCAAGTCGTGAACATGGGAAAGGTAGTGAGTGACGCATGTAGCAAGGATGATAATCCCAGGTCGGAGTGAATAAAAAATAGAAGAACAAGCTCAGGAGAGATCAGTTCTTTTAAAAATTGAATAAATCTCAGCTAGGCTAGCGGAGATGCAGAGTAGCAGTGGTGATAGAAAGAAGAGAAATCGACTAAGGTAGAAAAGACTTAGAAGAATTCCAAAGGAGGAATCAGATGGCGAGGATCAAATTTCATAATTGAATTTTTAATATTAAATGGCAGATATGTGGATGTGTGTCAGGTGGAGAATGAAAGCACACATTGCAAATCGAAAATTATAGTTTTTATGTATTAAGGACTTCACAAGTTAGAAAAAATAACTTGTGATCCAGTAAGAATTGAAGCTTTCGATGTGATAAAGGGAGGAGCCATGTGTTGGCACAAAAATCCAGTGCATATCGCACATTGGTAGTTTTAAAGTTTAGCATTAAGACATCGCATGGTAAATTATTTTGGTTGCGATGCAATGAGGATGGGAGATGGCATGTGAGATGGTAGATCGGGTTCGTTAGATCTGGCGAAGATCTACAGTGGAGATTACAAAGCAATTTTGCATTGGCATCTGTATTGTTGAGTTTTTAAAGGTATCTGATACAAGTTGCGAACTGCGATGTGGAGAAACCTGTGAAGTGTGATTGCTTTCGATTGGTCACTGTGTTGTGGGATCCTACAACCAAATTTAAGTGTGTATGCAGAGCCTTTTCTTTCTTAAATCATATCATAGGAGGAAAAGGAGAGTACAACGTAAAATCAAAGGAACTAAAAGTGTGAAGTGTGATTTTTGAAGCGGACGCGATGCGGTTCAAAGGTGAATACTAATATATTTCAAGTCCAAGGTTTAATGTGTTTGCATTGGTTTTATGAAGAAAACCGTGGAACAGGAGGTCAACTCGGGTTACAAAGGAAAGGCCTAAACGCATGAAAAAGGACTCGGAGCCTGTGCAGAACAGTGTTGTGACAGTGAGTTAAAAGAAAATAATGAAGGGGAGTAGACTCAGGTAAGACCTGACTCTAACTGCGGAAGAATGTAATGTAGATGTGGATATGAGTTAAAAAGGAAAGGTTGAATGCAAGAGAGAAGACTCTGGGCAAGTGACCTGACACTTGTGCAGAGGTGTTATGAGGCTGCGACAATTTGATAACAAATATTGAATGTGGGTAGAAAGAGACTCGGGTAAGTAACCTGACACAAAGAAAAGGAGCAGAGAAGAGCATATAAAATTGCAAGTAAGATACGTAATAGGTAGAGGCCGTGTAAAACATGAAGGCATGGGTCAAGTTAAGCTAAGACAGTAATTCTGCAACCTAGTTGGAAATATAAAAGCAGGGAGAGAAGACGAATGGACAACAGGCAGAGAAGACAAGATGAACAGAAAAGAAAGAAGCTAAAAGGGTTGAATTGAAATATTATTGTAACGGTAAATGTAAATTCATTGATTATTTTATATTGTTTGTGATGCAACGGCAAGTATCTCTTGGCATAGGAAAAACTCCATGAGTACTATAATGATTACCTTTTATATAATATCCTGAACTGAAGAATGAGGAATCAAATAGGTGGAAGGCAGAGGGTCAAGCTTATTTGTTAGGTCCCTATATTACTAGTATAGTCCCTTATTATTGTTAGTGTAACCCCCTTATTGCTATTATTGTACCCTTGTAACCCTCATATTGTTATTATTGTTCCCTTAAATTATTATTGTTAGGTCGGCTAGGATTACATTGTGGCCCCACTAGGATTACATTATGGCCCCATGGACTCCTATATATAGAAAGGAGGTTTTATAAGTTGTATCATCCAAGAATTTTTCATTTATGTAATGTATTGGAGTTTTCCCCCTCAAATTGGCTTATTTCTAAGGCGTTGATATCTCTTTTCTTCTATTTTTGGAGCTTCTTACACAACATTTGGTATCAGAGCTTTGGATTCTAGGGTTTCGCTGCTTTAAACAGGTCATCGTGGAATTTTCACTATAATTTTTTTTCTACGAAGGTTCAGAATCTGAAATTTTTAGGGTGCGAAGCTGAAATCCTAAGAAAAATTTTGAAAACAATTCATTGGTTCGCAATATTTTTGGAGATATGATCTGTGGAAGGTAATTCTTTTTCAGGATCCCGAATTTCATCTCAAAGAGGTGATCATGGGAAAAGATTCATAACTCACTCTCTGAGCATCAAATTGGAGTGCCGTAGAAATTGGTTGCAAGCACACATATTTTAGTTTCTTGGCTATCAATTTCAGGGTCGAAGGATGAAACAATGACACATGCCAGGTCGTACATGTTTGCTCTACTGAACCAGTCCATAATTAGGTCATTGTGGGAGATTGGACACAAATTTGTCTTGGTGAATCCAAATTAGGTCAGACCTGTGGCATTCGAAAGAGAATTTAGAGGGATACGTCGATACTGAAATTAAAATATTTAAGTTCTGCAATCATAGAGATAATCTAATTTCAATATAGAGCTCCTCAAAAGCAAGAAAAATGTGTGTATTTTTTTTTCCCGAATTGCATAAGTCTTGTTTGAAGAATCAATTTGAATTGATTCCAAGGGCATATTGTAGAATAGATATCAGTATTGGGTTCTAAAGGATGCCTTGTAAAAATAATTCAACACCCATGAAGCCTTCAAAAGGCTCTACTATGACTCATGAAGATGAAGAATTGCAACATGATCTATCAAAATTACAAGAGCAAGAGCACCAAATTTCGCTCTCGCAAAGAGCAACAAAAAATGAAATGGAAGTTTTGAAGAAAGGCATGGAAGCTAAGATGGATGGCATGGAAGAGCGGCATGGAAGCTAAGATCGATGAAAAAATGGAAAAGATGAAGAATGATCTAAAAGTAGACATCGAAGGTTTGACAAAGTTGATACAACAAATGTTTCCTAATGGTGAAAATATAGTAGAGGAAACTCATGATGAGAAAAAAATAAATGTTAATCGTGATTTCATAAACTCTAATGTTGGCGGGAAGAACCACCATATTCCAAAAATGGATATGAGGAAGTTTGATGGAAAGGATCTGTAACATGGATCTTACATATGGAGCAATATTTTGATCTCCATAGCATTCACAAAAACACAAAAGATGCAGCATTGTGACTTTACATTTAAACAAAATACATTTGTATGGTATCGATGGCTTTGCTCCCGTAAAAAAATTATCACTTGGTCAATTTTTATGGAGGAAATGATAGCACATTATGAGGATACAAAGAGCAACACCTTCTTTAGGCAATTGATAAATCTCAAACAAAAGGGCTTAGTGGGGGAGCACATTGAGGACTTCCAAAAATTGAATATAAGGGTAGCTGATATTCCAGAGGAACACATGATTGATCTCTTCATAGGAAATTTAAAGGATAATATCCAGCATGAAGTTCGCGTTTCGGAACCTGATTCATTGGAGAAGGCATTCAGGTTGGAAAGAAAAATTGAGTGTAAAATTATGGCAACAAGGCAGCCTACTACTCACTTCTATAAAGAAGGAAGTGTTGCTATGCCTAGATTTCCACAACCTATAAGGTTGACACCACAAAAATTGAAAGAAAAAAGAGCAAAAGGGCTTTGCTACAGTTGTGAAAGAAAATACACTAAAGGTCATAAGTGTGCTGAGAATAAATTATTTTACATAGATTGTTAAGAGGAAGAAGAAAATGAACAAGAAGAGGATATACACCAGGAACCAACCATAGAAGGGGAAGAAATGAATTTGACCATATCGTGTAATGCACTGGCAGGAATTACCACTCCTTAAACTCTCAATATAAAAGGACATATCAAGAAGAAAAAGGTAATAGTGTTGATTGATTCAGGTAGCACCCATAATTTTATTCATTGTAAGGTAGCCAAGGAATTAAATTGTTTCCTATACCCAGCACCAGAATGTCAAGTGATGGTTGCAAATGGAGGAACTATAAATTTCTCTGGAAAATGCCATAATATCAAGCTAACCATGGGGGAATATGTATATACTAGTCCAATGCTTTCCATTCCTATGGGAGGTGTTGATGTTTTACTAGGAGTACAATGGTTACAATATTTGGGGACGGTAGCTTTTAATTTTCATGAAATTTTCTTGAAATGTTTTTTGGAAGGAAAGGAAGTCGAATTACGAGGTATTGCAGGGAAGCCAAGAAAGATAATAAGCTCTAATGTCATGAGAAATCTTCTAAAGAAATAACAATGAGACGTAATTGCACAATTATTCTCACTAGAAGTTCCAACATCAAAATCATTTATTTCTGCAGATCTCCAACAAGTCTTGGACAATCATTCCAAGGTCTTTGAAACTCGCAAAGGACTCCCACCTATTCGTGATCATGATCATGCTATTCATTTGATTCCAGGAAGTGTTCCTCCAAACATCCAGCCTTATAGATATCCTTATGTCCAAAAGAGGGAAATTGAACGTATGATTGCAGAAATGTTAGAGGTGGGTATAATTCAACCTAGTCAAAGTTCTTTCTTTGCTCCTATAGTATTGGTACACAAGAAGGATTGATCATGGCGAATGTGTCCAGATTATAGTGAGCTCAATAAGCTCACCATTAAAGATAAATTTCCCATTCCTGTGATCGATGAATTATTGGATGAATTACATGGAGCAATTTATTTTACCAAGTTGGATCTTCGTTCAGGATATCATCAAATTAGAATGAAGACTGAAGATATTCCAAAAACAACATTTCGAACTCATGAGGGTCATTATGAATTTTTGGTCATGCCTTTTGGCCTTACCAATACACCTTCTACATTCCAAGGGTTGATGAATTCCATTTTCAAACCCTTCCTTAGAAAATTTGTGCTAGTATTTTTTGATGATATACTAATCTACAACAGGTCTTGGAAGGATCATGTTGAACATGTTGACACGGTGCTCAAACTATTGCAGGAGAAACAATTATATGCAAAAACATCCAAATGTTTCTTTGGAGTACAAGAGGTGGAATATCTGGGTCATATTGTATCTCACGAGGGTGTTAAAGTAGACCCTAAAAAAATTAAATCCATTAAGGAATGGAAAGTCCCCACAACCATAAAGCAGTTGTGAGGATTTCTCGAGTTAACAAGGTATTATCGCAAGTTTGTTAAGAATTATGGGAGAATAGCAGCACCTCTAACAACATTATTGAAGAAAGATGCATTTTCATGGACTCCTGAAGCAGCTAAGGCCTTTGAACATCTTAAAGAGGCAATGTGCCTAGCACCGGTCTTAGCTACGCCAGACTTCACAAAAACCTTTATTGTGGAATGTGATGCCTCAGGAAATGGAATTGGTGCTGTTTTAATGCAGGAAGGAAGACCCATTTCTTTTGAAAATCGTCCAATCAAAGGAAAGTATTTACAGAAACCTATTTATGAGAAGGAAATGTTAGCAATATTGCATGCACTAAAGAAATGGCGAACTTACCTAATGGGAAGACACTTCAAGGTAAAAACTGATCATGATAGTGTTAAACACTTTTTGGAACAAAGACTATCGTCAGAAGAGAAGCAAAAATGGGTCACAAAGATGTTGGGTTATGACTTTGAAATAATCTACAAAAAAGGAAAGCTTAATGTTGTTGCAGATGCACTCTCAAGAAGGAATGAAGAGGTGGAAGCATTGCTTTGTGCCATTTCTATTATCCAACCAGATTGGATAACCGAAGCAAGAGATGAATGGAAGAAGGACAAAGATGTATGGACACTCATTCAAAATTTGCAGCAATATCCTAGTACATTTGATACATTTAGTTGGAAAAATGATTCCTTATGGTACAAAGATCGCTTATATATTTGCAAGAATTCCAAACTAAAACAAAAGATTCTTTTGGAATTGCACACTTCTCCTTTAGGAGGACACTCAGGATTTTTAAAAACTTACCACAGGGTGAAGAAAGAATTTTTTTGGGATGGCCTTAAATCTGATATTCAAAAGTTTGTGGCGGAATGTTTGGTTTGCCAGCAGAATAAAGTGGAGACAGTTAAGACCCCGGGACTTCTACAACCTTTATCCATTCCAAGTCAACGTTGGGAGGAGATTTCAATGGATTTTATCACAGGTTTACCTAAGTCTGAAAGAAAGAATGTCATCATGTTGGTAGTTGATAGACTTACCAAGTATGCACACTTTTGTGCATTATCTCACCCATTTAAAGCAAGTACAGTTGCTACTACATTTATGGACAGAATTCAAAAGCTACATGGAAGCCCAAGGGTTATTGTGAGCGACAGAGATCCCATTTTTACTGAAATTTTTTGGACGGAGTTATTTTCTTGTTTGGGTACTCGATTAGCTCATAGCTCATCTTATCATCCTCAATTTGATGGTCAAACTGAGATAGTAAATAAATGTTTGGAAGGATATCTTCATTGTTTTGTATATGATAAACAAACACAATGGGTCAAGTGGTTACCTCTCGCTGAATGGTGGTATAACACTTCCTTCCATACTGCAGAAAAAATGACCCCATTTATGGCACTTTATGGATATCATCCACCATCCATCACATCATATTTGAGGGAAAATTTGAAGGTTCAAGCAGTGGAAGATCACATCGAGCATCAACAAGAAGTTCTCCAACTCTTAAAGGATAACCTGAATTTGGCACAAAATCGAATGAAACAACAAGTAGATCAACATCACAGTGAGAGAAGTTTTGATGTAGGAGATTGGGTATTTTTACGGCTACAACCATACAAACAAATGTCCCTCAAGCAAGCTAAGAAGGATAATAAATTATCGCCAAAGTACCATGGTCCTTACAAGGTGTTGCAAAAGATTGGTACTATGGCATACAAATTGGAGCTTCCTGCTTCTTCGCGAGTACATCCAGTTTTCCATGTTTCATGCTTAAAGAAGGTTATAGGTGAAAATCTTCCAGTTCAAACAATATTTCCAGAACTTGATGAGGAAGGAAAAATCATATTGGAACTGGAAGCGGTCACGGAAACAAGAACTCGACAACTACGGAATCGATCAATTTCAGAGTATCTCATCAAGTAGAAGAACTTACCCACTGAAGATTCTACATGGGAGGATGAGAATTTTATACAAAAGCACCCAGAGCTACTCAAGCGTTGAGGAAAACACTTTTTTTGATGGAGAGGGGCATGTTAGGTCCCTATATTACTAGTATAGTCCCTTATTGTTGTTAGTGTAACCCCCTTATTGTTATTATTGTACCCCTGTAACCCCCATATTGTTATTATTGTGCCCTTAAATTACTATTGTTAGGTCGGCTAGGATTACATTGTGGCCCCACTAGGATTACATTATGGCCCCATGGACTCCTATATATAGAAAGGAGGTTTTGTAAATTGTATCATCCAAGAATTGTTCATTTATGTAATGTATTGTAGGTTTCCCCCTCGAAGTGGCTTATTTATAAGGCGTTGATATCTCTTTTATTCTATTTTTGGAGCTGGTTACACAACACTGTTCACTCCATATTCCCTGTAGAATGCAAAAATTCTTAAAGTTATCTATATAAAATAGATAATATCAGTATCCAGAAGGTAACGAATATATATATATATATATATATATATATCGAGAGAGAGAGAGAGAGAGAGAGAGAGAGAGAGAGAGTAGCAGAATTGAACCGAGTTGAAGATTGTTAGAAAGATGCATAATGGAAGAGAGAAGAAAAATATAAGGAAGCTACACAAGGTTGGAGAGTAAAAGCATAAGAGAGGAATGATAGAGATGTTGTGCATATTTGGAGCCGATATGAAGCAGATATGAAGGTTGAAAAGTAAGCAGTGAAGAAGTAGTAAAACAGAGCTAATATCTAGGTAAATCAACATATGATTTTATTGTAGTGTGAGGGAGTTAGTGCTTCCATATCAATTTGTAGCTTGATATATGTCTAGTTGTAGTTGGTTGAGGCAGGAGCCTCCTATGGGTTGTAGCCTATAGAAAAATACATGGAATTTGGTGCTTCCCTTTCAAGTTGTAGCTTCATAGATGTCCAGTTGGAGCTAGTTGAGGTAGGAGCCTCCTGTGGGCTGTAGCCTGCAGAAAAATACACGGGATTTGGTGCTTCCATTTTAATTTGTAGCTTTATAGATGTCTATTTGGATCTGGTTGAGGTAGGAGCCTCATGTGGGTTGTAGCCTGCATAAAATAGATGGGAGTTGGAGCTTCCTTGCAAATTGTAGCTTGCGGAATTTGAGGTAGTAGCCTCCTGTAGCTTGGAGCCTACAGAAAATCAATGGTGAGAGGGAGTTGTAGCTTGCATTTGCATCAAAACAATAATAATATGTGGTTTTCTCCCTTATGGGTTTCCACTTATATTTTTTTTCTATGTGCTTGATGATTATGTGTTGATGTGATCTTTTATTTTGCTTAATTACTTGCTCTACACATAGTAAGTTTGTTGATTCATTATAAATTAAGCTTCTTATGAACTAAAGGTGTAATTGAGTTGAATGAAAAGAGTTTTAAATGTCCATGAATGTATTAAACTGAGTCAACCCACCCTCTCAGTTTATCTATGAGCTCATCAATTGGTATTGGAGCCAATTCCTTATGTATCAGTTTAACAACAGGAAGGAGATCCTAGGTCCCAAAATGGCTAGCCTAGAAGGATGCTCAACAAATAAATCCCCAATGTTTACTAGCACAAACTATACCTTCTAGAAAATAAGAATGAAAACATATCTGATGTCTCCTGGATTAGAAGTCTTGATTGCAGTAGAAGTAAATATGCACCAAAGGATACTGACATAGAGAAAGAAGCCAAACAAGATTTAATAGCTAATGCAAAAGCAATGAATGCACTCTTGAGAGGTCTGTGTGAGATAAAATTTATCAAAGTAATGAAGAGTAAGACTACCAAAGATATATGGGATCCCTTAGAAAATATCCATGAGGGAGATAAAAAGGTGAAGATGGATAAACTGCAAGCCTATAGAAATCAGTTTGAAAATTTATAAATGAATGAAGATGAAGATGTAGCTAGTTTCTTTTTAAAGGTTGCAGATGTTGTAAATAACATGATAGGTCTAGGCGAAACCATTAAGGAATGTGTTATAGTGCAAAATATATTGAGATCTTTACCATCTAGGTTTAACCCTAAGGTTTCTGCCATAGAAGAAATAACAAACTGGGAAACCTTGACCATGAACCAATTACTTCGAAAATTGATAGCTTATGGAATGAGACTTCTAAAGGGGAAGTTAAATGTGAGGGAGGTAGCCTTTAAGGTATAAAATTGCATAAAAGAGAATATACATGCTCATGCTCAGATGAATAAGGGGAAAAATTATCAGAAGATTGGATAGAGGCATGGGTAAGTATAAATTTAAACTTCCATTTAAGTGTTTTAACTATGGAAGAGTGGGGCACTATTCTTCAAAATGTACCCATAAGAGAATAGAGAACCAACAACAAGAGACAGATAAAAACAAAATAAATAACTGGCAGAAAGCGAAGAGATTTAATAGAAAATCATTTTATGCTCAACAAGATAACAATGCATCTAAAAGCTTAGATGAATCCTTAAATGAACAAGAAACCTCTGAATTTGTGTTGATGGCATAGGAAGAGCTTGATGGATACCTTCTAGATGATGAAGAAGGGGAGGTAGATCATGAGGGAGACCTAATTAGTGCCCTGGAGGAAATAGATAGACTTAAACTCAAGTGCAGTAAACAGAAAGAAATTCTCCTGATGTATGTAAAGGAAGAGCCAAGTTCGGAAAAAAAAATTTAGTTAAAAGTAGAACTTAAAGAAGCTAATAATATGGAAGACATTCTGATAAAGCAAATAAAAGATAAACATCGGGATTAAGATAAATTGGAAGAAGAAGTGGTATGCCTGAGAAAGAAATTAGAAAAGGCCCATACAAAATTATCTATGAATTCTCCATGGATGAAAAGCTCTAAAAAGTTGAACGAAATACTAAATGCTCAAATATCTCCTCTTATAAATACTGGGATAGGCTACGAAGGAGAAAACAGTAAGTCGAAGGTTGAAGATAACAAGAATATGACTTTCGTGAAAGCTGTAATAAAAGAAAATGATAACTCTTAGCAATATGAGATTATTGTAGCTAGAAGACTGATAGAAGAAAGGAGAAGGTTGTGTAAGAAGCTTAGGGATGAGATTACCTCGATGGAAAAATTAGAGAAGGAAAACATTGAGAAAGATGATGAAGCAACCCAAAATAGATCCAAATAATTAGAAGCGAGCAAGACCTTGATGGGTAATGAAGAAAACAGAAACAAGAAGCAACCTCAAATGAAAAAGAATAAAATGAAGAAACAGTTAGCTGAAAAAGGCTCATACACTCGTGAATATCGATTGAATAAATTTGGAAGTTGTCAAAGGAGGTTATTTCCTCCTACGAAAAGTATCACTTGTTTTTCCTGCCACAAATCTGGACATATTGTGGCATACTGTAAAACAAAGCGAATCCATTCCAACCAGAAAACGATGTAGAAAATGAAAAGACTACCTCAAGCAAACAAATGGAGAGGACAACCTTTCCCCAGGTACACTAATCATTTCCATGGCTACTGTTTTTCATGCAATGAATTTAGACATAAATCTGTTGAATGTAAATTGTGTTAAAAAAGGGGAACAAAATGCCATACATCAGCTCAAGCTTTCTTAAGTAAAATAAGGTGTTATTCATGGCACAAGCTTGGTCACAAAGAAAAATAATGTAAGCTTCCATATACATTAAATAACTCTAGAAAGATGATGGAATGCAACCAAATAAGAAAAAACTGTGAATAAAAAAGAACTATAGACATTATGTTAGAACAGTTGAATTGTACATAGGGCAACAATGATTCTGGAGCAGTCATAGAAATGAATATGCAGTGACATTCTTTTAAAAACAGAATGATAGAATAACCAAAAGGTTAATGATGCCAGAATCATATTCTTTATATTGATGATTTCTGTTGACAATAGTGGAGAACTCAATAGTAGAAACTATGAAGGTTGTCTTAACTATGGGTGTATGTGCGAGTTAAAGTGAAACTACTGCATGAAATATCAATTATGTCAATTGGTATTTCTAACAAGTTGCCTACCTATCAGCAGAATACCAAGTGTTATCAGTAGATCAGTGGTATGGTATAGATCCTCAAGACCAGAGCATTATGGAAGAAGTACATCAAGGTAATATTCCCAGCGTTATCGACATTATAGTATTTGTGGATTAAGCTCTAGTTGCTTCGATTATTGCAAAGTATTTTTTTATTGTAAATACTAGAGAATGTCAAGCTGGATTATTAAAGCATGAAAAATTAAATATAAGTGCTAAAGGGTCATTATCTTATTTAAATTCGAAGTATTGTATTGAGAGTTGAAGCGATATCTATTTCTAGATATAACTACAGGCCTTCCTCAAGTTAGTACAGATATATCTTGAAGGCCTCTTTCTTAAGATCATTCATAAAACTGTGTGAAGTTTTTTTTCTGAGATTTCTATTAAACAACTTGAAGATTTTTCGTTGAAGATCATTATGATAGAACAATTAAAGTATCTGAAGTATGAAGGACTAGTTGTGTTAATCTCACTATTTGAAGCTCAAGAGTCTTTTATTGTTTAATATAAAGCCTACTTCAGCAGAAAGGAACTGCTGGTATTTCACCATTGTAAAGAGGTTGATCATTGACGTACATATCCCCCTTATGTCATAAATAAAATTGTATAGTTGATAAGTGAGAGTGATCAATGAATTGAATGTATCTAGCCTCAAGGGTTTATTTTGAAAATACTTTGTACAGTATTAAAGTCATTGGGTTCTTTAGATTTAAATATGCTCTAGTTTTACAACAAGTTGTAAGGATTCTTGAGAATCATTGTTCACATCAATATCAAGGGCCTTTCAGCTGTTAGTGTAATATCCCTATTAGAAGTCTACACATATCACCAAAAACAAGTAGTAAAGGTGAACCACAGCTAAAAAAGATATATTGGCATCATCATATTTGAATAGATGTGTACTACAGATGTGTATTTGATTAGGAGATCAAGTCATATGCTCAAAAACGAAAGTGATCAAAACAGGTCTAAACCTGAGCGACAGGAAAGGTCTCGTTCTTTCGATTTCGTTGCTACGAACGGCTCGAAAAACTGATGTTCTATGAGGAAGATATCATGTTCTATTCATTTTTTGAAACAACAAAATTTTGGTGACTACATTCCCAGTCATCTTGTAGGTACAGTCAACAAAATATTTTGGGAATATTCCATTTTCTTCTGAGCCAATATGGTGGTGCCAGATGGCAATTTGAGGACCGTTGGATGTTGAGAGTATGGAAGTTTATCTGGCCATTGGATGTGTTTATGTTTGGACGAATGATTGACTAACACGTGGCAAGCCCACAGGATTCGAAGTGTCCTAATAACAGTTGAGTAAAACTTTGTGCAGTCGACGGGGGTCAAACCCGCGACCACCTATCCACCCGCAAGACCTCTTACCATTCCTTCTGTGGGGTATTTCCTACCCCTATAGGCCTCCATACATATTTTAAGTTTTTCATTGTTTACGTTGATGGCTTGGGAGGCCAGCCCCTAAGGGCCATCTCCCCTATCACATGTCCATCCGCCCATAACCGCAACCCAAATGTTAACCACAACATCAAAGCATAACTACCGTCAGAGTATGGTAGGCGTTCACATGTCCCCATGGCATTTAATATAAAGGGTTCTGAACATCGCACTCGAGGTTCCAAGACCTCCCACATGTTTGTTGCAAATGATGATCACATGCGGAGGTAAATTAGTGTGATGGTTAATGTGGCGATTTATGGAACTGCGTTACTAGGGGTTCCAACCTCAAACTGCAGGAGTTCAAACCATTAGTGGAGGATTCGACGAGGGTGGCATGTAACCACCCCACCACTCACAGTTAATGTCAAAGTTATTCACCTACCATATTTGGAGTGTGCCCTAAGTTTAGGGCTAAGCTATGAATTTATCTGCATTTAAACTGCCAGTCTCCACATTTAGTGGAGCTTTTCTAGATGTCATTGGGAGGTCAATTTTTGAAAATTTTTGGTGAAACAAGAGTCTACCTAGAGTAATTTGAGCATTCTGGAGCCATTGGTGCATGGAAAACAGCCATTAAAGGCCTAAAAACATATGTAATTTAAAATTTTGATCATAATGACAAATAGGGACATGTCATTGGGAGCTAGACTAGCAGATGTAGCCCAGGAGGAGTGAAATCCTTCATCATGCCTACTATGTGAAACTTATGTGTGATTTTGTTTCTCTATTATGCACTGTTGTTCAATTTTTTTAAGGCTTATTAACATGCTTAAAGTTCCCTAATTCATCTAATTTCCATGGTTAAAAATCTCATACCTTAAGGAAACTTATGGAGACATTTTGCACATGTTTATTTAACTGGAAGGACACTTAGCACAGTATAACTATTACTCTCCATTCAAATCAAGTTAGTATCAGAGCTAGAGTTTTATCTCTGGTGTTTTTATGTGCAAATATTGTTTAACTCTTTGCAAGGGTTTTCATGCTTACTAGGCTCAAGTTTAAGAGAGGAGAAGGCAAATTGGTGGAAGCAAGAGGTTCTCAAAGTGAGCCACAAAAAAGGAGGGAAATATTTCAACATTCTCCACCACCTAGTTCAGCTCCAAGAGAAGCAGAAGCAGCATCAAGCATGCCTCCAGGAGAAGAAGAAACCCATGAAGAGCTAGATCCCAAATAGGAAGAAAGAGTGTTCAGGAAAGCATTCCTTGACATGACTGAAATGGTGAGAGTCATTTATCAAGAAAGGAATGAAAGACTATAAGGAGACGGATCCAAACTTCACAAGGAAGGTCAGGGATCATCAGGTGGTGACAATGGTGAAGAAAAATCAAAGATTGGTAATGAAGGAAATGGAAGCAGTGGAAATTCATCATTGTCACCCTCATCATCATCATCATCTACTTCATGTTCAGTACACTAGTCACACAAGTCAAAGAACACTGGTAAAATTCCTTTTCTAAAACTTCATGTTAAGTTTGAATTGCAAATGTTTAATGGTGAAGTCAATTCACAAAAGCTTGATAATTGGATTAGGCAATTGGAGGTTTATTTGAGAATTTAGAACCTTCGTGATGATAACACCAAAATCCAACTAGCTTCATTGAGGATGGAAGGTGCAGCTCTTGTTTGGTGGGAATCCAAGACAAAGGAGGAGATAAAAAAACATGGTAAGATTATTCTATCATGGACTACTTTCATTACTACAATAAAAAAACATTTTTATCCATTAGCTCACATGCAGAAATCCATCATGAACTGGAAAAAGTTTAGACAATTGAAAGGACAAAATGTACAAGACTACACCCGAGAATTTAGGAGAAGAGCTCTGTTATTAGGGGTATATTTTCAGAGTCAAGGTACTTTTCATAAGTACATAGGGGGCTTACATAGCTAACTTATACATACTATCCTCATGTATAATCCTACAATCCTGGATGAGGTATGTTTTCAAGCTGCACATTTAGAAGCTAGAGGGAAAAATAATTTTGAAGAGGGTAGAAACAAGCCTTTTAAGGGGAAAAACAAGGAGAAGAACTCAAAAGGAGAATGAAAAAAGAATTCATCTGTCAAGAAAGAGGGAGAGAGTGGTTTGTATACATTGTTCAAGAAAAGGCCATGAAGATAAAAACTGTTGGAAATTACATCCTGAAAAGAGACCCAATTTTAACAATAACAAAGGGAAGCAGAAAATTGTAGCTACAACTCAACATGACTTAGGAGATGATTCAGGTGATGAAACTAAAATTACAGCCATGGGATTGAATAACTTGAAGGGGAAAGAAACTAAAACAAAACCTAGTACTAGTACTTCAAACTGTCACATAGAAGCTCCAAATGAAGAAGAGAGAATTGAACTGTTTCATGTGAGGGTCATATCCAAACATACCAAGATTGGTACATTGTTTGACAGTGGTTCAAAAGTGAATTTAATCTCTGAAGACTTGGTAAAGAAACTTAATCTTGAGACCATTCCACATCCAAAACCATATCCACTTGGGTGGATTTGTAAGGATGCAAATTTACAGGTTTCAAAGAAGTGCATGTTGCACTTTGAAGTAACTGCACATTTTGTTGACACAATTGAATTAGATGTGGTTCTACTTGATATTAAAAATGTTGTGTTGGGTAGTCCTTACTTGTATGACAGGAAGGCTATCATCCATTTCCATGAGAACAAATAACATTTATTCAAGGATGGCAAGTAGTACATTGTTAGAACACATCGAAAGAAGACAAATATTGCAATGGTAAATGCTAGATGGGACTTTGCGCATGTGTCTCGACTTCAGAGCTTTGAACAAGATAATGGTAAAAAATCGACACCCACTCCCAAGGACAGATGATTTGTTATATCAACTGAAAGAAGAAAATTATTTCACTAAGTTAGATTTACGAAGTGGATATCATCAAGTAAGAATTTCAGAAAGTGACATATGGAAGACTGCATTCAAAACCAAACAAGGACTATTTGAGTGCTTGGTCATGCCATTTGGTTTGTATAATGCACCGAAGACTTTCATGTGTGTGATGGATAATGTTTTGCGTCCATTTCTTGATGACTTTGTGATTTTTTATTTAGATGATATACTCATTTTCAGAGAAGAAAAGATAAGAGAATGTCTTGCATGTAAAGAGGGTACTTGATGTTTTGAAGAAAGAGCAATTATTTCTTAAGATGTCTAAGTGAAAATTTGGAAAAAAATCTTTGGTTTATTTGGGACACATTGTAGGATGAGGCACATTGAGAATTAATCCTTCTAAAGTGGAAGCCATTGTGAATTGGCCCACTCCCAATTCAGTAACAAAGGTAAGAATTTTTTTAAGTGTAGCTCAGTATTGGAGAAAGTTTATTGCTAACTCTTCTGCCATAACAGCTCCTATGCATGCAGTGACAAGTGTGAAGAAATGCTTCCAATGGGGAGACAAACAGAAACAAGCTTTTGAAGCTTTAAAAGACAATATCAGTTCAGCTCCGGTTCTTGCATTACCGAATCTGAGACAGTCATTCGAGATATAGACCGATGCTAGTGATTATGCCATGGGTGCAATACTTTTGCAGCATGGTAAGCCTATCAATTTCCATTCTGAAACATTCAATGGTGGTGTAATAAATTATCCAACATATGACAAATAGATGTATGTGTTGGTACAAAGTGTCAAGAAGTGGAAACACTACTTCATGGGTAAAGAGACGATTATTCATACCGATCACCAACCGCTACAGTACTTGTAGTCATAAAAAAAATTGTAGCAATCATGACATTTCAGGTGGATGGGATTTCTTCAACAATTTCATTTGGCTATAAGGCAAAAGAAAGGTATTTTCAATAAATTTTTTGATATGCTTTCAAGGCCTATTATAAGTTCTTCTAATTTTCTTAAAAATCATTCTGTTGTACATGAGAGCTACATAGTACAGTATGCATCTGATGTTGATTTTAAATATGTGTATCCTAGTTTGAGAGAAGGGAATCAAGTTGAGGAAAATGATTATCACTTGCATAAAAATTTGATGTTTCATTTGGGAAAGTTGTGTATACCACAAGGAGAGAGAATTAGTGTCATGAGAGAGGCTCATTCATCTCTTATTGCTGGTCACTTTGGGGTAACCAAAATAGTGGTGTGTCTACAAAGGTATTGTTATTGTCCTCGCATGATAGATAGTGTGTCACGTTTTATAAGAGGTTGTTTTATATGTGCTACAAGCAAGCCTAGCAATAGGAAGCTTGGGTTGTACTGCCACTACTGGTACCATCAAGGCCATGGGAGAGTGTTTCCATGCACTTTTTTGGAGGTCTACCTATTTCAAGAAAACAACATGGTTATCTTTATGTAGTTGTCGATAGATTTAGTAAAATGTGTATAATTATGTCATGTAAGAAAACCATTACTACTAAACAAACTGCTAAAATTTATTTTCAACATGTATGGGTTCATTTTGGTTTTCCAACTTCTATTTTTAGTGACAGGGATTCCAGGTTCTTTGGGAATTTTTGGTTCAATCTTTGGAAGATGATGGACACAAAGTTTAAAAAGAGTATTGCTTTTCATCCGCAAAATAATGGCCAAATTGAGGTGGTGAACAGAACCATTTTGCATCTATTGAGAGGATATTGCAGCAAGCATCCCAAGTTGTGTGATGAACAACTACATTACATTCAGCATCCTTACAACTAGACCAAGCGCTCTTCTACAAATACTTCACCTTTTGAAGTATGCTTTGGGTATTTTCCGAAATCGCCATTAGACTTCATCTATGAGAAGGATGTTGCAATTGATGGGCATAGTGATATTCACAAGGCTCAAAAGTTCATTGAGAAAATTCAGATTATTCATCACCAAGTTCAAGAACATCTTGAGAAGAGTTAAATAGAGTACAAGGAAAGGAATGACCAACATAGAGTTGATCACAAGTTTCAAGAAGGAGATGAAGTATGGTTGCACATAAGCAAAGAAAGGATGCAAGGATAAGGTAAAAATATCAAGCATATTTGTTATGGTCCATTCAAGATTATTAATCAAGTTGGTAATAATTCAATTCAACTTAACATGCCTTCATATATGCAAATATATTCCGTTATGAATGTGGAGAATTTACGTTTGTATGAGCCTCCATTGATTGATGATCAAGGGAGTGACATTCAACTGCCATCAATAAAATATTTTTCGCCAGAATTTCTAGACGAGCTCAAGGAGGATTTCATCCTTGACAGGAGGAGACGTACTTCTAAAAGGGGAAGTGTCGATTATCTTCGGATTGGGCTCAAGGGCAGCAAACCAGGTAAGGCAAGATGGATGGAAGTGGAAAAGGTGAGGGATTTGTTCCCTCTGAACAAGTGATTAAAGTCTTTTGGGGTCAAAAATATCTCCAATGGGGAGGTGTGATCAGGAGATCAGGTCATATGCTTAAAACTGAAAGTGCTTGAAATAGGTCCAAACCTAAGTGACTCAAAAGGTCTCGTCGTTGTGATTCTGGCACCGTGAACGGTTCTAAAAACTGATGTCATATGAGGAAGATATTGTGTTCTATTCATTTTTCCAAACATAAAAATTTCGGTGACTGGATGCCGAGTGAGCTTGCAGGTATAGTCAGCGGAATATTCCATTTTCTTCTGAGCCAATATGGTGGTGCCATGTGGCACTCTATGGACAATTGGATGTTGAGGGTATGGAAGTTTATGTGGCTATTGGATGTGTTTATGGTTGGATGAATTATTGAGTGACACGTCACAAGCCTGTAGGCCACCACGTGCCCTCATAAAAATTGGGTAAAATTTTTTGGAGTCAACGGGGGTCGAACCCATGACCAGCTATCCCCCCACGAGACCTCTTATCATTCCATCTGTGTGGTGTTTCTTACCCCTATAGGCCTCCATACATATTTGAAGTTTGTTATTGTTTACGTCGAGGGCTTGGGTGGCTAGCCCCTAAGGGCCACCCCCCCTATCACATGTCCATCCACCTGGAACTGTGGCCCACACGTTAACCCCAACATCAAAGCTTAACTACCGGCAGAGTATGGGAGGTGTTCACATGTCACTGTGGCATTTAATGTAAAGGGTTCTGAACATTGCACTCCAGGTTCCAAGACCTCTGGAGGGTTTGTAGCAAATGGTGATCACATGTGGAAGTAAGTTAGTGTGACGGTTAACATTGTGGGTTATGTAACCACGTTACTGAGGGTTCTAACCTCAAATTCCAGGAGTTCAAACCGTTAGTGGAGGATTTGGAGGGGGTGGCATGTGACCACCCCGCCACTCACAATTAATTTCAAAGTTATCCGCCCGCCATATTTGGAGCCTGCCCTAAGTTTAGGGCTAAAATATTAATTTATATGTAGTTAAACTACCAGTCTCCACATTTAGTGGAGATTTTCTAGCTGTCATTGGGAAAAATGCATTGGGAGGTAAATTTTCGACAAATTTTGGTGAAACAAGAGTTTATCTAGACTAATTTGAGCATTCTGGAGCCATTGGTATAGATAAAACATCCATTAGAGGCCTACAAAAATATGCAATTTATAATTTTGAGCATAACGACAAAGAGGGACATGTCATTGGGAGCTGGACCAACAGATGTAGCCCAAGAGGGGTGAAATGATTCATCATGCCTAATGTGTAAAACTTATGTTTGAATTTTTTTCTCTGTTATGCACTGTTGTTCATTATTTTTAAGCCTTATTCACATGCTTAAAGTTCACTAATTCATCTAATTTCCATGGTTAAAACTCTCATACCTTAAGAAAACTTATGAAGACATTTTGTACATGTTTATTTAACTGAAATTACACTTAGCATACTAGAACTATGAACTCCTTTCATATTAGTATTGCATAAGAAGATATATTCCATCTACAACCTTCTTCAATAGATATGTATCTCATATGAAGATCATAATATAGACTGAAGTATATTTGGAGCAGACTTTATATCTCATATGGAGCATTCTCACTATTTTAATATTATTCCAATGATGCATCTCTAATTATATAAGTCTGGTACAGTTTCTTCTATGAAGTGTCCTTATCATCACTTTCAAATTTATACAAGGGTAAGGAGTCAATGCTTAGTGTTGGTATCAGCTAACTATTTATATACATACAAGTTCAATTATTCTCAAAGCGTTCTCCCAATAATTCTTGTACACCAGTCTGGAGCAGCAAGGTATAAAGCTAGAACAAGAAGGCCTATACACAACTAAGAGAGAAATAATGCAAAGATTGAAACTACACTGGGAAATGTGCAACCCTTTTCCATTGATGTCAAAGTGGGAAGAAAAGCAAGCAAAAGAAGAAAGATTGTTTTGAAAAGAAAGAAGAGGAATATAGACACTTCTTAGAATGAAAGGGGAAGGAATTCTTGGAGGAATTAATGGAATATTGGTGGGTGGGTTTCCATGAATGTCAAAGGGGAATACTATTGGAAATATTATCATTGATGGAAAAGGAGCAGAAAGGAGAAGCACCTAAACTATCATTAAGGAAAATGAGTAGAGAAGCAACAAAAATAAGGAAAAAAAGTAGATCAGGCAATAATGCAGTAAGAAAGCATAAAAGAGAGGCAAGAAGTAGCATTAGACCATCAGCAAAGGCAAAGGAGCAGAGAGGAGGAACATTAGAATCAAAGGATAAAAGACAACAAAGGCAGCAAAGGAGCAAAGGCAACAAAGAAGAAAAGGCAGAAAAGAAGCAGCTAAGGTAGAAAAGGAGCAAAGGCAGCAAAATAGAAAGGCAGAGCCATGAACGTGTTGGGAAGAATCATGAACGTCTTGGGCATAGTCGCGAACATTTTGGGTCAAGTCGTGAATTTTTGGGTCGATTCGCGAATGTTAAGCGAGTCAAGTTGTGAACGTGGTGCAAGTCATGAATGTGCGAAAAGTAGTGAGTAAGGCATGCAACAAGTGTGATAATCCCAAGTCAGAGTGAATAACAAATAGAAGAACAAGCTCAGGAGAGGTCAGTGATTTTAAAAATTGAATAAATCTCATGAAGGATAGCGGAGATGAAAAATAGCAGTGGTCATAGAAAGTAAAGAAATAAACTAAGGTAGAAAATAATTAGAAGAATTCCAAATGAGGAATCAGATAATGACGATTGAATCGTAGAATTGAAGTTTTAAAATTAAATGGTAGAGATGTGGACATGTGTTGGGTGGAGAATGAAAGTGCACATTGTAAATTAGAAATTATAGCATTTATGTGTTAAGGGCTTCACAAGTTAAAAAAAATAACTTGCGATGCGGTAAGAATTGAAACTGGTGATGTGATAATGGGAGGAGCCATGTGTTGGCACAACCATCTAGTGCATATCACACATAGGCAGTTTTAAAGTTTAGCATTAAGACATCGCAAGGTAAATTATTTTGGTTATGATGCAATGAGGATGGGAGATGATGTGTGAGATGGTACAATGAGGCAGTTAGATCTGGTAAAGATCTAAGGTGGAAATTACAGCGCAATTTCGCATTGGCATTTGTATTGTTTAGTTTTTAAAGGTATCTGTTATAAGTTACGAACTGCGAAGTGGAGAAACCTGCGAAGTGCGATTGCTTTCAATTGGTCACTATGTTGTGGGACCCTAAAACCAAAGTTAAGCATGTATGTAGAGCATTTTCTTTGTTAAATCACGTCAGAGGAGGAAAAGGAGAGTACAACTTAAACTCTAAGGAACACGAAGTGCGATTTTTGAAATGGACGTGATGCGGTTCAATGGTGAATACTAATACATTTCATGTCCAACATTTAATGTGTTTACGTTTGTTTTATGAAGAAAACCATGCAAGAAGAGGTCAACTCAGGTTACAAAGGAAGGCCTTCAACGCATGAAAAAGGGCGTGGAGCTCATGCAAAACATTGTTGTGGTAGTTAGTTAAAAGAAAATATTGAACAGGAGTAGACTTGGGTAACGCCCGATTGTAAGTGCAGAAAAATTTCATGTAGATGTGGCTGTGAAGTAAAAAGGAAAGGCTGAATGCAAGGCAGAAGACTCTGGGAAAGTGACTCGACACTCATGCAAATGTGTTATGCTATTGCGGCAGTTTGATAACAAAGACTGAACATGGGCAGAAAGAGGCTTGGGTAAGTAACTTGACACAGAGCAAAGGAGCAGAGAAGATCATAGAATGTTTCAGGTAAGATACATAATAGGCACAGGCGCTGTAAAACATAAAGGCATGGATCGAGTCAGGCTAAGACAGTAATGTTGCAACATAATCGGAAATATAACAGCAGGCAGAGAAGACAAAGGGACAACAGGTAGAGAAGACAAGATGAACAAAAAAACAAGAAGCTGAAAGGGATGAATTGAAATATTATTGTAACGGTAAATGTAAATTCATTTATTTTTTAATATTGTTTGTGATGCAAATACAAGTCTTCGTAGGCATAGGAAAAACTCCATGAGTACTATAATGATTACTTTTGATGTAATATCCTGAGTTGAAGAATGAGGAATCAAATGGGTGGAAGGCAAAGAGTCAAGCCTGTTCACTCCATATTCCCTTTAGAATGAAAAGATTCATGAAGTTATCTATATAAAATAGGTAATATCAGTATGCAGAAGGTAACGAAAATAGAGAGAGAGAGAGAGAGAGAGAGAGAGAGAGAGAGAGAGAGAGAGAGAGAGAGAGAGAGTGCAACCAAATTGAATAGAGTTGAAGTTTTTTAGAAAGCTGCAGAAGGTTAGAGAGTGAAAGAATAGGAGAGGAATAACAGAGATGTTGTGCATATCATGAGCTGATATGAAGCAAATATGAATGCTGAAAGGTAGCAGTGAAGAAGGAGTAAAGAAAAGTTGATATCCAGGTAAATCAACATATGATTTTATTGTAGTGTGAGGGAGTTGCTGCGTCCATATGAAGTTGTAGTTTGGTAGATGTCAAGTTGTAGCTGGTTGAGGTAGGAGCCTCATGTGGGTTGTAGCCTGCAGAAAAATACGTGGGAGTTGGTGCTTCTGTTTCAAGTTGTAGCTTGATAGATGTCTAGTTGGAGCTCATTGAGCTAGGAGCCTCCTGTGGGTTGTAGCCTACAAAAAAATACATGGGATTTGGTGCTTCCATTTCAAGTTGTAACTTGATAGATGTCTAGTTGGATCTAGTTCAGGTAGGAGCCTCATGTGGGTTGTAGCCTAAATAAAATATATGGGATTTGGATCTTCCTTGGAAGTTGTAGCTTGCATAATTTGAGGTAGTAGCCTGTTGTAGGTTGGAGCCTACAGAAAATCAATGGTGAGAGGGAGTTGGAGCTTGCCTTTGCATCAAAACAATAATAAGATGTGGTTTTCTCCATTATGGGTTTCCACTTATATCTGTTGACTATGTGCTTGATGATTATGTGTTGATGTGATGTTTTAATATGCTTAATTACTTTCTCTACACACATTAAGTTTGTTGATTCATTATGTATTAAGCTACTTATGAACTGAAGGTGTAATTGATTTGAATGAAAAGAGTTTTAAATGTCCATGAATGTACTAAACTTATTCACCCCCCCCCCCCTTTCAATTTAGCTAAGATGTCATCAGTTGCAATGTAACTTCATGGAGATTCATATGGCTAAATATCATAACTAAATGGACACTTATTTTCCACTAATTTGATGAAGCATAGTCCATTCGAACCTATATTTTCTTGACTGGGCGTTTATTGAGACATGGGAGCAATTTTTTCTCATGCAACTGCAAAATAGGGCTCCACGTAACCTGAAATATCTCCCAAATGGTAATGAATTTGGGAAAATTTCTTGCGAGGAACTTAACTAGCCCTGTGCAGAATAAAACCCATGTTTTTGTTTTTGCAATATTTTCTTTACTTTGATCAGAAAACACATTTGAAGTTGACAGGTCAAAAGCGCTATGATTATCCCTTGATCTTTGCCTCAAGGTCCACATGTGTGAGCTGGGTGGAATTTTACCAAAAACAATCCATATTGGAGCTTCTAGAAACAATTTCCATGTGTTGGATTTCATTCTAGAGTGATGCTACTACCTCAACCATGGAGACAGCTGCGGAAACTATAGAAACGTAAAATTTCAAACTATCATTAGTAAAACCATCCATAATTCTCTTTAATTCATTAAAAATAATAGAAATAATAATAATAAAACATGTAAACATGTATGTGTTAATTTGGTGCGTTTATGAAGAAATATGGTTAAAACTGATGACAGTGGGGGAATGGAATGATGCAAAAATGGATGGTTTCATCAAAACAATTATGACAAATTTGAGGCTCAACATGTTGTCCTAAAGTAGGTCGAGTTAGAGGGTTGATTAAGCATTGCTAAAGGGAGGCCATGATCATCCACCAAGAATAATATCATCATGTGAGAGTTCACAAGAATGTCACATACCTTAATGGGTTCGAGATAGGAAGTAGGATGGCATATTTTTGGTTCTCTTATGGCAGACCAAGCTCAAGAGAGGCGACTTATGAGAATTTGGGCATGTGATTTCAGTGGTGTTTCTGTGTGAAGGCCGCATCAAATTTTTAAATAGTAGAGAGGGTTGAGGCCCTACCTTGTGGTGGTTACTAGGTTGCAAGGTCTGTGATAAATACCAGCACAAATGGAGGAGGGTTTGCATTAGAATTTAGGAATAGAACAAAAGTAGCTGTAGGTGTAATATTCATTGGCACTCCCTAGCACATACTCCATGTATTTTATTTCAGAGGGAAATAATATGGGTCTTCTAATGTCCACATATGCATCTAAGTTTAGAGGAATAAAGTATGGTTAATCTCAATGCACGACCCAAATGTATTTCATGTGCACTCAAAATAAAAAAAGGATACAAGGATGTAACTTTAGCTGTCATCATCCTTTAACACTTGTCCATTCTCTTACCAAATGTATGGGTAATAGTCCCATACAAGTCTACAATATTTCTCAAAGGTTCTATCCACAACATGCTCAAAACATCATTCGAATTCCCTTAGTTTTCTCCAGGTGTATTCGAAACTCAAGTAAGCAGTCGTCAACTACATGAATGGTTTAATATTCAATATACATATCTAGGTGCCTTTTTTGTGCCTTCTTGTCCAACTTCATCAATGTCCAGGCATGGTTTAGTAAGATCCATAATCCTTGGAACCTCTTGAACACTATTTTCTCCTCCTCGACTGTTTCACCTATTTCTCACTTCTTCATAACTTCACTTATTCTTTCCTCTTTAAGATCTCATGTCCTCTTCAATATTTAATCACAACTAGGTTCCCCTTTTTCTGCTGCAATCTTCTTGTTGTAGGTTCCTTTCTGCCACAACCCTTCATGAAAATACTACTATTTCTCTTCTCAAATATTATCATAGTACTATAATGTTGCTACCAATTTCTTCTTAAATAATTTTCACATCATCCTTGCATCGTTCACACACTCACGAATAAGTCTTGCTTCTCTATGCTGTAGGACAATCCATTTTTTATTGAATTGAAACCACATATTTATAAACATTGGTGTAATTCCAAAATAGACCTTGTCTCCTTTTCATATTTTAAAACTTATTTATATAAATCAACCTTTGTTTATACATATTTATATAATTCCTTATGGGCTCTTCAAAACTTAAAATGCTTCGGGTCTTAATGGAGCAGGTTGGACATTGAGGATAATTGGGGTTTTCCCTCCCTTAACGCACAAAAATCACTATCGAGCCCAATTATAGTCAGCGCTGACTTAACCAAACTGAGGTCGGAGGTTGGCTTCGCTTAGGTCTACCTCCTCTCACCATGACAAACCCAACCTCACCTCCAAAGTCACATATATCCATAATAATTTCACCTGCACCAAAATGGAGATCGAGCACGACTTAGGTTAGGGTTTTTCTCCCTTCTATTTAACCAAAAGGCCTAAGTGTACCCTTTGACTAAAACAATACTAATTTCCAATGATATCCTTATCGCCCCTTTTCGTGTCACGACCATTGAGAACATGCACTCCTAAATCTTCATTTAGAACCAATTTTTTCGTTACTTCCTCCCGTATGTCATCAAAACTTGGCGAGAAGGATTACTCCTACTTTGAGGAATTTTGTGTTAAAATTATGCAACTACGGTCAAATTACACCTTGGATAAATCAGTTGATAGAGATGATGATTGTATTTAATTCCTCTTTTTGAGAGGACTAAAATCGACCTCAAGATCACCTCATTTGGACAAGAAGCAGTTGGCTTTTTAATTTATGAACCCCCTCATATACATTGGATTAGGCCGGCTCTGTACATGTGCATATTAGATTATGTCGACCCTAAAGCAAGGGGACCCATTAGAATACTATAAATACAAGTGCCCTCTAATTCATTTGGACACAATGATGAGACACTTTTATATGTTTTTTTTGGATCACACATGTCTAAGGCTCGTATACAAAAGAATAGGTTTTCTCTAACGTGCGACTGCAGGGTCCCGAGCTCGCATCTCTGATTTAGGATTTTAGGCCCCAGTCGCAGGTACAAAACTAGAATTTTTTAACCCTGGTCAGTCCCTCCTCAACTCATGAGTGTGATTGAATCCTTCTAGTCACATGTATCCCCCTCTATACATGCGACCAAGAGGTTAGGGTTTCCATAGTCAGATCACACCCCAGTCGTACGCTTCTAGGACCATTAGTGTGACCAAAACTCCTAGTCACACACATAGATCTTCCTCAGTGTGACCAAATCATCCCAATTGCACACACAAAACTTCTTCCATGAGACCAAGAGATTACGGTTTCTACAGTTCCGTTTTGAGCCCCATTCGCACACTTACCTAGCTTAAGGGAGTGACTAGGACCCTATAGTCATACATATGACTCCTCCTCCATGTGACCAAGGACTAAAAGATGAATTTTTAGTATTTCAAATATTTTACTCAGTAACCATAGGGTTCAACAATATATTTAAGTCAATGAGAGTCCAGTACAGTCTTCGAAATTAGATTTGAGAGTGCATACATGGTTGGATTCATTTCATGAATGTTATATTATTTTTTTTGGTTAGTTGCATAGATTAAGATATGGATAATTGTACTCCATTTTGTTGAATCATTGATGAATATATAAGAAGAAGAATTTGCAAGGGTTTCTCCATAGTCAGTTTTTCCCTGGTCTCCGACCAATCCTGGTGTCTCTGTGTGTGCATGCTTTTCTTCTATTTTTCCTTTAAGTTTTGTTGCATTGATGATGATGTCATTGTTATTTCTACATAATTGCCTATGCTATTGAATAATGATGTAAATATGAATAATTTTATGATGATATGGGGTGAAATTAATGTGTTAGTGAAGAAATTCAATTATCGAATCAAAGGAAAATATAGCCCCATGAAAAATTAACATTATGAGACACCAACAAAGGTCTGATCCTTCTCAAATTCTCCTCACCTATTCCCATGCTTTTGGGATTGATTGAGTTTGGTTTAATGAGGGCCTTCTACGACTGTGATCTAATCCCACTGACCAATTGTTTTCATGCTATGTCGCCAACACAACATGAGGCTGAAGCCTAGATCCATTTAGGTTCGAATGAATTCATACAATTCACACATAGCACTTGCACAATTATAATAGTTCGGACATTACTTGTTTTTTTCAAATTTGATCCCAAACCTATGAAATGGAAATCACTGAATCCTTATGTTTATCTCACCCTCTAGATTGATAATGATTATGTGCCAAGGTTAATGATGATCCGCTCACACACCTTCCTTCATTTTGTTTCCTACTATCATATGTAAATATCAAGGAAAAATAAAGGGATTTCCTATCCAATTTCTAATTGACAAGATTCAAATCGACAGAAAAAAACTACGCAAAGAAAAATCATATACAAATTCATGGAAAAGGTTTAGTACTATATTAACTTTTTATTAGGTGATATGTACAAATAACCTTGCAAACCTTTGGTTCGAAATCTTATTTTTTAATTCACTTGGGAAATTTTTTCTCCCTATCCTACAAACACATTTATATACAACTTCGTTGGTTGAAAATATTTCAACATAAACAATAGAAATGAGACATCTGTATAATAGCCTAGAAATGCTATATTTCTAGCCCTACACCTATTACATTAACAAAGGACCACTTTGCTAGTTACTAGAACAAACTAACACATAACCAATATTACCATGAGACACATGGCTAATTCAAAAACTACAATTTCTAATTTATACACAAAAAAATATATCCCTTCTATAATTTACATGGTCCCCTTGGGGTCTTATATAAAATGATTTTCCTAGGGTGATGCTCCTGAATCAATGAATCATACTAGTTGTGACATGGCATAGTACGTATTCCTGGTGTACTTGTTGCCACATCACCATTATGATCACTGGCGTGGTTAAGAAAAAAAACAAATTGAATAAATATTTAGAAGGTCATATCTTTCTATGCATGAATAATAATTAAGCAAGATTACAATGGTTGGAAAGTTTTTGTTGAGTATAACACATATACAAGCTCAAAAGAGAACCTATAATATTATTTATAAAGGAAAAAAATTCATTAACTCGCCTACTTAACGCCACTTAAGGGGATGGGTGCATGATAAGAGAAGATGAATTTTCCTATCATATTAAGAAAAGAACAAACCTAATAAGCCATTAAGCAAAGATGAATGTCTCAACATCATGAACCCAAGGGTGAATTATACTAGTTGTGACATGGCATAGTACTGATTTTTAGTGAACTTGCTGCCACATCACTAGTATGATTGGTAGTGTGATTGAGAAAAAAATAACTTGAAGAATTTTTTATAGTGTCATATCTTTCTATGCATGACTCACACTTAAGAAAGAATACAATGGTTGGAAAGTTATTGTTTAGAAAAACATATATACAAGCTTAAAAGAGACCCTATAATAGTACTTAAAGGGGAAATTTTCGATTAACTCACCTCCTTAATGCCACCTAGGGGGTGGGTACATGATAACAGAATATGGATTTGCCTATTATATTAAGAAAGGAACAATTCTTGGATCTAGTTCTTGAGGGTCACATCATTTTCCTTGTTGAAACTATTCCTTTAAATTAGGACATATATTGTAGTTGTTCCATAATAATTAAATGTATGGATATCATGGGATCTAAAAAAATACATGTAGGGACTTTCACTTTTTCTAAGGTGAAATAATTTTTTCCTTGAACTTTTCAAATTTTACTTTTGGAAGAGTCCCAAGATGGTTTGAGTGGACTTAAATAAATTTCTCATGATATTATTGGATTCATCAAAGTGTGTAACATCTAGCTTGTGACATAGGCCTTCTTCATTAAGCATGATTTCATCTTCATTAGAATAAATAATCTTTTAGATTGGGACATAGGCCTTCTTCATTAGGCATGATTTCATATTCATTAGAATAAATAATATTTTAGATTGGGACATAGGCCTTCATCATTAAAGATGATTTCATCTTCATTAGAATAAATAATATTTTGATATTATGAAAGATAAATTCAATTGAATTAAGAAAAATGAAATAAAATCTGTAAAAATAACTACTTCACTCTTTTGCAATACTCTCTACTAAATCATCTTATGGAGTGATTGCTAATTTGGTTATTCTTTTTCATCCCAATAATATGCTCTAAATGAATAATTTTGAGTTTGAATCTTATATCCTTTATGTGAATGTGTTGGGGTTCCCATGTTTTGGCCAGGTTGGCAAGACCAAAAGATGAGACAACATCAGAACCACTTTCAGACCTCAGGATCTAGCCCTCCTGGGTCCAGAGAGGGATATCTCTATTTTGAGCAAAGTTTTATATCTATGAAGCTCAAAGTTTAAGATGTTAGGCTAGTTATAGGCACGGGTTTGTTTGTTTGATTTGATTTGGTTGCTGGTTATCAGGAAAGAAGGGTTAAATGTAAGAAAAAGGTGAGCAAAGAGGGATAAGGCAGAGGTGAAGTATTCCAGGAAGCATTCAAACCATTGGGCAATGGAGTCAGGAAAGGATTTACTTGCTACTCAATAAGCAGGCTTTCGATTGGGCTAGTCTTCTGAAACATAGGATCTTCAAGATGATTATATGTTGTGGAAAAGTAGAAGGAGAGGAGATAACACAATTTTAGAGCAAAAAGTTACAGATCAGCTGGTCGCACAAGGATCCTAGTGGAAAGGGCTAACTCGAATCCCCAGTGTTTCCAAATCTTCCAACTAAATCTATAACAAGAAACATCTAAGAACTTAATTCATTTAATTCATACATCAGAGAGCAGGCAATACCATCCACTACACTGGTTAAACCAACTAAAATGATTTCTTAGATAATACATTTAGAAGAGAAACATCAATGGCAAGGAGAGAAGAAACATAGGGTACCTAACAAGGGTACACCCTATGCCAATATTCTGATGCAAGCCAGTAGAAACAAGATGAAACGAATGTAAATACACAGATAGGAAAACATCACCGTTGCTTCAGATCAGGATCCAAATAAATATACTTGTCATATAAAATAGCAATACCAGTCAAGTACAACATGCCAATGGCTGAATACTCAGTCTGAGAAAGTTTCCTTCAACCTATCTTACACTTTAAACAAAGACTACGTCTCAAAAGAAACTACTTGCAATTCACTGATAACTAATCAACAACCACTACAATGAGTTTCTTCCTCAATTTATAGATCTGGAGGAGAAGGGGAGGTAAGTGAAGAACTAAATGCAGTATTAAAATTCTGAAAAGAAAGAAGGCCGAAACCCATTCTGTATATCTTTTGTGCATTAATCTCTAGTGTTCTTTAGGTGCATGAATGGCCTTCTTCTGACCACAGATAACTCAAATACGATTCTGAATTATTCTGACTGCAGCGCTGTGTGGTGCTATTGGTGAATAAACAAAATATGAAATGAATGATAAAGAAGTCTGCCATACTGATGAGATAAATGCTCTGATAGTACTGGGGCTATTTTAGGGTAGAAAATCTCTCCAGAACATGGCATAGATTGAACACTGTATGGACGCTATGTCATTTATGGAGGAAAAACATTCTTCTACTGTAGAAAACCCTGATATGCATTGATTTTTATGTGTTTTACCTTTCTGCATGATCCGTGGGATCACTGATCTGGTGCCTTGCCATCTGAGACTCAGAACTTAGGCTTAAATATCTTCATTTGTGTGCCTTAAGCTCTCCATTGCCCCACCTACACCTTTGACTGAGACATATGTGTGTTAACGGCGCCGAAAAGATTTGCAGAGTCTAAACTCTCCTCTTTAATGCAAGTCTTGTTAGCCACCTTCCCCGGATATCCTCTCTTATCACGGCCTTTGGAAGTGGTATTTTCCTGCGTTTATGTCACTGTGATAGAGATAATCCGCCATGGCGATTTCCTGCCCACCTGCAACCCTGCAAAACATGAAACTGTTAAGAAAACAATGGAGGGGTGGTGGAGGATGTGGATGGTAGTGGAACTATGGAGGAAGGGCGGAAAATGTTGTGGAATGTTGGAAGAAAGAGATGGCGCAGGTTGGCAGAATGTGGAACAATTATACATGAAAACCTTAATAAACCCGACGTTTGAAAAAATATATGGAACAGGAGGGCGAATGTGTGGCGAGACACGTGGAGGTGATGTGGCGGGACCGGGTGGCGATGGGATAGTCAATGGTGGGGAGAACAGATCTGGGTCGTCAGATCTCAAAGGAGATCGACGATGGGAATGCGTAAGACGGTGGGCCTGGGGGCATTTGGCTTGGATTAAATCGTGGGCATCTTGGAGGAATGACAACTGTTGGATGGGTGCTGACAGATCGAACGGATATTATGCGTATCGCTCCACGACTGGAGTCAAAATTTAATGTGCGATGGAGGGCCGTTTCAGGGCCGTACGTGGGGAAATGCAGCAGAAGGTGTATGGAATCACTGGGTCATCGAGAAAAACCGCCCACTGCGCAAAGGCAGTGCGATAGAAACCTAGTTGTTTTCTGAATAGTGCACGGTGGGGACCACGGGGGTGGATGCGTTCCGGACCGTTGGATCATGTGGAGGAAGAGGTGTGAGGGCTAGGCCGAAGGGGGCTGGGGCCCTTATATATGAAATATATCATTTTTTACTCAATTCTAAGTGCATTTCGGGCTGACCAAGGGTAACAATAGGGGAATGAGAAGGGGAAAAGGTGAAACAGAGGTTAAATGGAGGGTTTAGAGGGGATTGGGGGAAATAGAGGGGAACCAAAACACTATAACAGAAGGAGGAAGAAGGGGGAAAAGGGACACTTTGCAGGGGTACAAGGGGTAATGCAGGGCTTTTGGAGCAGAATTAGCAGAGGTAAAGTATATAAGGCGAAGCATGGATAGAATTCAAGGATGATGAGTTTTAAGGGAAAAGGCACTCCTTGAAGGCTTCAAAATCATTTAGCCCCCTGCTTGCTTGTCAAGAATTTCATAGGGGGGCTAAAAGTGGCTCCACATGGGGATGGATTCTTCTTGAAGGAGTCAAGAATTCAGAGAAAAGATCTTTGGAGTAGGCCAATTTCCTGCTACTTGGCACATCCCTTTCTTTCTTTGATCAGCTGCCACCATATGTTAGATACATTACATCAGCAGAAGCTCTTTCCAACAACCTACCTACCCATACTACAATCCTAGCATTTTTTCTTCTTCTGGGGTGCATTTGAGCTAGCAGACCCTTTACATCATTCTATTTTGTAAACAAAAAATAAAACTATTCTAAATCTACCCTTATTGCCCCATTAGACTAGATTAAACTGTTGGCCTCATTCATTCTATACCTAATCTAATATATTCTAGGATTAAAATGTCCATCAGATTTCTTCTCTATATTCTAAAACAGAAATTGAAAAATAGCCAAGTCAAGATTAGACTGTCTGACTTGCTGTTGGTCCAAGGCATAAAGACAGTTGCTCATGGACAGAAAAATTTGCAGAAAACTGGACAAAACTTTGAAGGCTCGAAATCTAAAATCTTGGAGCATACTTCTTCTAATTCGTGACTCAAGTCTTTAGCATATTAGAATCACTTCTTTTCTTCATTTTAGCTCTGGTTTTAGGCATGTTAGAGCTGGTTCTTCTTTTTCCTTTGTTGTTCCAGATTTTGAGCATGTTAGGACTAGCTTCTTTTCTTCTTATGGCTCAGATTTTGAGTTTATTAGAGCCAATTATTTGCACATAAGAGGTTCATGTTTTGAGCATGTCTGAACCTCATCTTTCCTCTTGATTTTTTGAAACATTTTTCTCTTTTCCTAGAAAATGAAAAACTGCAATGGTATGTACAATGGAAATGAAACTGGAAATGAAAAATCAGCAGAAGTAGTGTTTGAGCATTCTGCCATTGACAGGACCCCCAAACAACTCTGCACCATCTAATTCCTGTAGAGAAAACACATTTGGACCTACAATGGCCTGAATGATGTATGGACCTTGCGACAGGCTATCAAACTTGCCGTGTTTGCCTTTATCCTCTCTCCTTGAGTCCCACCTCAGAAATTTATCTCCCATTCTAAAATCAGTAGCTTTGGTCCTCTTGTTAAATAATTTCTTTATATTTTCCTGGACTTTCACTGTTCTGTTGTAGACCTCTTATCTTGTCTGCTGGAGATGAATGGTTTGATTTATTCTCCTCACCATACTATCCTCTTCTATCTGTACCTCTTGAACAAGTTTGATCACTGGTATTCCAAGGCTGGTTGGAGACACTGATTCTTTTCCATAAATGAGCTGAAACAGTGACATGCCAATAGATTTCTTCGTTGTAAGCCTGTTAGCCCACAAAGCATGTACCAACTTGTTGTGCCACGACTTCTTTTTCTCTTCCAACAACTTTTTGATGATGATCACCAGGCTTTTGTTTGATGATTCAGCTAAGCCATTAACTTGCGGGTAATAGGCAGTTGAATGACCAAGTACTATTCCATACTTGTAACAAAAATCAACCATTTTATTTTATCCAAATGCAGCAGCATTATCGGTGATTATTTTCCTTGGACAACCAAACCGAGAGAGGATATGACCTTCTAGGAACTTAATAATGACTGAGTCTGTGGCGTTCCTAGTAGGTATGGCCTCTATCCACTTAGTGAAGTAATATGTGGCTGTCAGGATCCATTTGTGTTTCCCAGAAGAAGCAGGGTGGATTTCCCCTATGAAGTCTAGGCCCCATTGCATAAAAGGACCTTCGACAGTGATGGGTTGTAGGGGTAAAGGGAGGAGTTTTATTTTTCCTTCAAAGATTTGACATTTGTGGCAGGAAACTATCATTTTATGAATATCATTGAAGAGTGTGGGCCAATAGTAGCTAGCTCTGAGTATTTTGTTTACAATGGCTTTCCAACTTAGGTGGCCTCCACATTCTCCAGCATTGAATTCTTGTTTAACCTTCTCTGCATCACATTCAGGCAAACATTTAAGCAATAGGCCATTTGGATTTTTCCAGTATAAGTTTTCATTCAAAATTCAGTAGTTTCTGGTTTTTAGTTTCAGGAATTTGGCCTTGATCTTTGACAGTTCAGGTGGAGCATTAAGGTTGGTGAGCGCATAAAGAATATTAGAGTACCAAGGAGAGTTCTGAAACTTCTCCTCGACTGTGGGGTTGGGCAATCCTTCTTGCTCATCCAGAGCATTCACCATGTTAATTTCAAGGGCTTGCAAATTTGATTCAGCCATTAATTTAGCTAGGCCCTGCCCTTTGATTAGTTTGGTGGGTTTTATCTCAAGGTCGTACTCTAAGATCATAGTTATCCACTTGCCCCTTTTCCCAACTGGGTCCTGGGACAAGATGTCTTTGACTATAATGTTGGGCACATAAGCCACGGTGTAAGAATGAAATATGTACACCTTGAAGTCTTTCAAGGCCTTAATCAGAGCATAGGCATGTTTCTCCATATGTTGTATTTCAAGGGTGCATCTCTGAGCGCTTTGCTAAATAAGGCAATTGGCTGTTCCATTCCCTCTACGTTTCTTTGCAGCGAGACTGTAGCCACTGTGTGCTCAGAGGCAAAGGAGAATATCAGGAAATCTTTGGAGAAATCTGGGCTGATTAGAATGGGAGCACGTTTAACAAATTCGAAATATTGTTTAGCTCCAACAGTCCATTTAACTCCCACGCCTCTCTTCAGCATGTTAGTCATGTTCCTAAGGTGTTGAGCCAGATTTGGAATAAACCTCCTAAGGAAGTTGATCTTCCCAATGAAGGACTGCAACTCCTTGATGTTTCTTGGGTGTGTTATTTGCAGTATTCCCTCAACTCTCTGTGGGTCTATCCTGATTCCCTTTTCGGATATAACGTGGCCAAGAAGTTTACCCTCTTGCAGCCCAAAGATAGTCTTCTTGGGATTTAGTGACAGGCCAAACCTTCTACATTTTTCAGACACTTTTCTTAGATGTTTCAGATGTTATTCTTCAGTCTTGGAAAAGACTATTATGTCATCTAAGTAAATCACAATGAAGCATCCTATCTCATCTAAAAAAGCTATGTCCATTAATCTTTGGAAGGTGGCTCCAGCGTTCATCAATCCAAAAGGCATCTTCACATACATAAAGGTACCCCATGGAGTGGTAAAGGTTGTCTTGAGTTGGTCTTCTGGGATTACTAAGACTTGGTTATATCCGGAGAAACCGTCTAGCAGGGAAATCCTCTTAGAACCTACTACCTTCTGAAGAATATTTTCCATTTTTGGCAAAGGGTAATTGTCTTTGAGTGAGGCTCTATTAAGATTCTTGAAGTCTATACACAGCCTGATTTCCCCTGTTTTCTTCCTCACAGCCACTAAGTTTGATACCCAATAAGAGAACCTTATAGGAACAATTACACCTACTTCATACATTTTCTTAATCTCTTTCTCTACCGTAGGCAATTATTTTGGATTAATTCTACGAAGTTTTTTCCTAAAGGGCTTCTAATTTTCTTTTAGGGGTATTTTGTGCTGGATGATGTTTGTGTCATAGGCCTTTAAGTCTTCATAACTCCATGCAAACACGTCAATGAATTCCTTGAAGAGGTCAATGTATTTTTGCTTCATGTCCTCAGGTAAAGACTTGGCCAGTTTGATCATTTTGGGTACGTCTTCAGTGCCTACGTTGCATTCTTCCACATCAGAGTCTGCATGTTCTATAGTGGGATTTTTTGCTACATCTCAAAGTCGAAGAGGTCTTCTAAGGGTTCCAGGCCTCTGGGTATATTCTTATCTTTGGCCTGCAGCACCTCCACTTCTTCACTATCTGCGTTTTCATATCTTTCGTTTGAATTTCCAGTCTGTTCATTTAAACAATTTATTTCTATGTTACTGGGTGTTTCTTCCTCTTCAGAAGGCTCATCACTTAGGCATCTACTGTCAGATTCCGAGTCTGAATAGGAAAACTCAAACTCGTTTCTTCCTATCAGGAAATATTCGATCTGTTTATTGCCTTCAAAAACCTGCCAATATTTTTCGTTGTCAGGCACAACAGGCCTGAATTTGGTCTGAATGATGATCCGCTGATCACTGGGAGGATATGCACTAGCTAGGCAAGCTAATCCATTTGCAATGAAATTTTGACTCCTGGGAACAAACACTATTTCATATTCAACAAAGGTTTTCAGCAAATCCATAGTGTTGTTCCTATATGCTCTCAGCCTAGGATGTTTCGCTGTGTATTCACCATTTACCTATTTAATAGTCAGCTCAGAGTGTCCACACATGGCTATCCTATGAGCTCCTAATTTTTTCAGCAGAGTTAAGCCCAGGATCAGAGCCTCATATTCTACAACGTTGTTTGTACATTTGAAGTGCAGGTTGCAAGCATGGCTCTCTGCGTAATCACTTTCTGTGTTATGTATCCATACTCCTGCTCCAACAGTTCTCCTTGTGTAGGACCCATAAAAAATCATTTCCCACAGGGGTCCGAGCTTGTTTTTGTTGTCTTCCCTTTCCCTACAGCTGGGTTCGTCATCATGTTGTGTTATAGGGTCTGCACTAGACTTTGGGTTGTTTATTTTTTCATTATGAATGTGGAAGTCAGAGAGGTGATTGGTTGGTTGATTGCATTCTGTTTCTGGCTCACCTAGCGTTTTTATTTCAGTGCACTGATTAAATTTTTCTACGTCTTCCTCCTCTGAGTCCAGGGTAGCCATTATGTTAAAATCCATTGAATCTGTTTCATCATGTGTACCATTGCTAGTATCTACGTTTCCAGGTCTTGATCCCTCCAAAGACTCATCATTGTAGAAAATAAAGGAATATAGGTCTATATGCATAGAGTATAGGGGATATTTTTCAAGTTTCTCGGGGCTACTGACTAGGAATTTCATCTGTGCTTCCCTGTACAGTCTTCTGATTTGGCCAAAGATGGGGATAGTGGCATATGAGCCATCCATCTGCATTGTTCCTTGCAGCTTGGAATCCCATGATCTTGACAATAACATGCCATATTTGGGTGGCACATCTACCACCACAATATCCATGACCATACATTTTTCCGGAATCTGAGTAAGGCTCACACACAAATCTTTGATCAGGGCAAGACACTTTACCCTGCTGGAATAAAATGAGTATAGGTCTTTATAGGGGTGAGTTATCTCTAGGCCCAATCTTTCCATTACTACTTTAGGCCTCAGGTTATGTGATGCTCCAGAATCATGCATAGCATTATGAAGAATCTTGTCATGAATGTTAAGACTGACATAAAAAGGGGGTACTACCTCTTCCTGAAACTTTCCTTCTATCTTTGGACCAAACAGAAGGGCAGGCTGATCGTAATTCAAATTAACAGTATCGTTGCTCTCACCTAAATTCAAAGCTTTCAAAATTTGGCCTTTATATACATGCTGACTGGCTAGCTCAGAGAGTGGAACAGAGATTTTAATTTTTGCAATCTCACTCTCCAAATTGAAAGTGGACTGACTCTTTGGAATGTTCGACTCTACTTTGTTAGCCACTGCCTTGGTGGCTGAATCAGTTTGCTGACTCTCATTATGTACAGTGTTTGTGACAGTTTCATCAGGAACGCTAACTGCAGTGCTAGTGCTGCTGGCTGGTTTACCTTGCATATCAGTGTTTTGGTTGTCTTTTTCTCTATTCTTTCTAGAACTCTCAGCTACTGATTTATTGGTTTCAACAGCTGCTTTAGAAGTTTTCTCAATCCTCTTTTTCATGGTAGTCTCAGAAGCTTTGGGTTTGGTGGTTTCTTGACTCTTTTTGCTCCTAAGTTCATACTGTTCTCTGACCTGCATCATGGCATTTTCAAATCCTAATCTGTAATCTTCAGATTCCAACCATTCCTCCTCCCAACTAGAGGGTGAAGGCTAGTCTTCTTCTGAATAACAGTTATGGATTGAATCTTCTATTTCAAACATATTAATTGTGTTTCCCTCAGACTCTTCTATGATTTGCTCATCTTCATCAAGAAAACTCTCTTGGAATGGGGGAAGAACCTGTTGATCTGCTTCTCTTTGTCTGTTGGGAGCGTTATTGTTTCTTCTAAAATTCTGGTTCTGGTTCTTGTTCTGATTGCTAACGGTGACAACCATCTTTTCCATCATTTGTTGCAACCTTTCCACATTCTTAGACAGCTTATCATAATTTTGGTCAGATGTGGAAGCTACGTTGTCATTTCTATATGTTACCCTTCTCTCAGATTTCAGTCTTGCTCTTTTCTCAATCAGATTTGCCTCTATGTTCACTGCTCCTTTCTGCATGTCCTCCAATGTAGTGTACTCTTTATCCCTAAGGTCATAGGCTATGTCAGCATCAAAGCCTTCAGGGTATTTTTCTAGGGCCATGCCTTGTGGAGGTTTCATATGTGGAGGGAGAGAATTATAAATGTTGTTGAACCTCATTGTGTAATCATGGACACTCTCTCCTACGTTTCTTTTGAGGGTCATGTATTTTGCCAGGAGTTGGCGAGGGTTTGCTCTAGTTTCCCATTTGTTTATGAAATTCTGATATAAGCCTGGAAGATCGTTTATGCTACCTGTAGGTAGGCCCTTGAACCATTTCTTCACATCACCCCCTAAGCTTTGGGAAAATATTCTCATTTTGACTGTATCATCATCTATTTCCATGTAGTCAAAGGAATCTTCCATCTTATCTACATGTTGTTGGGCTATGATGGACTCCTTTGCAGTGAAGTGTGGAATCTTAGACTGATAATCATTCGGTAAGGGTAATAGAGGCTGGGGTAAAACTAGAGGTGCATACCAGGCTGCGATAATGATATGTTGATGGGGTAAAGGGTTAACTTGGGCAGCTGGTATGTGGATGACAGGGATATTATGACCAACAGAAGACTGATGAGCAGACCTAGGGTGACTGAGCCCCAAGCTTTGTATGAAATGTATATCTGGTGGTGTAGATGGAGGAGTCTGTCTATTCCCTAGGTATCTACCACTTTTCTGTGGTGAATCAGGAAGCTCAAAGTCTAGCTGGTCTAGGACACTAAATGACCTAGCTCTTGGTAAATTGTTTGGAGGGTCTAGGTCAAGAAATGGGTCTAATAGAGCTGTAAGGTCTTTTGGTGCAGAGTTCACTCTATGGATGTGGCTGGAAATAGTTGGTCTTTTAGGTGTAGGAGCTCCCTTGAGGATGCTCTCAGGGTTATCCACTATTCCAGGTGGGTTTGGGTTAGGGTAAGCTCTTGTATAAATGGTTCTGGAAGCCAGAATGTTGTTTCTGACCAAGCAGCTTAACCCTACTTGTTACTTCTACTGTGGTTGATGTTGTTATGGAGGCTGGTCTCCCAGTGGAGTCTAATGTGAAACCAAGACAATCAGTAGGCCTACTGATCACCAGTGGAGTCTTTAAAATGTTTAGGGAATATGGAGTCGCCAGGTGGAAGGTTTGGAATGTTTTCGGAGGGTACACTGTCCACCACAGTGCTTATGAGATGTCCCCTTTCAAGGATATCTTCCAAACACAACAAAATCTAACCAGAGATTGACTAGGGGGGCATTTACCAGATATGTCAACTCTGAAAGAACGTGAGATCTGGAGGCTACCTGGCCCCTTCCAGACTCTGTCCAAGAGAATGGGAAAACACAAAAAATGGTATAGAGGTTGATGTGAGAAAAGGAGTGTTTAACTACCAACCTAACCAGATATTGTAGGTATTTTGAATGCCTAAAGATGTTTAAGGTGAAAAGCACTCAAGAGTCCCCAGCGGAGTCACCATTATGTTGGGGTTCCCATCTTTTGGCTAGGTTGGGAAGACCAAAAGATGAGACAACATCAGAACCACTTTCAGACCTCAGGATCTAGCCCTCTTGGGTCCAGAGAGGGATATCTCTAGTTTGAGCAAAGTTTTATATCTATGAAGCTCAAATTTTAAGATGTTAGGCTAGTTATAGGCACAGGTTTGTTTGTTTGATTTGATTTGGTTGCTCGTTATCAGGAAAGAAGGGTTAAATGTTAGACAAAGGTGATCAAAGAGGGATAAGGAAGAGGTGAAGTATTCCAGGAAGCATTCAAACCATTGGGCGATGGAGTCAGGAAAGGATTTACTTGCTACTCAATAAGTAGGCTTTCGATTGGGCTAGCCATCTGAAACATAGGATCTTCAAGATGATTATGTGTTGTGGAAAAGTTGAAGGAGAGGAGATAACA
Source organism: Pinus albicaulis (assembly GCA_034641835.2). Classification (NCBI taxonomy): domain Eukaryota; kingdom Viridiplantae; phylum Streptophyta; class Pinopsida; order Pinales; family Pinaceae; genus Pinus; species Pinus albicaulis. The sequence continues at coordinate 1,495,005,322 of CM076582.1, read as the reverse complement.
GATTTTTAGAGCACAAAGTTATAGATCAGCTGGTTGCACAAGGATCCTAGTGGAAAGGGCTAACTCTAATCCCCAGTGTTCCCAAATCTTCCAACTAAATCTATAACAAGAAACATCTAAGAACTGAATTCATTTAATTCATACATCAGAGAGCAGGAAAAAACATCCACTACACTGGTTAAACCAACTGAAATCATTTCTTATATAATACATTTAGAAGAGAAATATCAATGGCAAGGAGAGTAGAAACATAGGGTACCTAAGAAGGGTAAATCCTATGCCAATATTCTGATGCAAGCCAGCAGAAACGAGATGAAATGAATGTAAATACACAGATAGGAAAACATCACCGTTGCTTCAGATCAGGATCCAAAGAAATATACTTGTCATAAAAAATAGCAATACCAGTCAAGTACAACATGCCAATGGCTGAATACTCAGTCTGAGAACATTTCCTTCAACCTATCTTACACTTTACACAGAGACTGCGTCTCAAAAGAAACTACTTGCAATTCACTGATAACTAATCAACAACTACTACAATGAGTTTCTTCCTCAATTTATAGCTCTGTAGGAGCAGGGGAGGTAGGTGAAGAACTAAATGCAGTATTAAACTTCTGAAAAGAAAGAAGGCCGAAACCCATTCTGTATATCTTCTGTGCATTAATCTCTAGTGTTCTTTAGGTGCATGAATGGCCTTCTTCTGACCATAGATAACTCAAATACGATTCTGAATTATTCTGACTGCAGCGCTGTGTGGTGTTATTGGTGAATAAACAAAAGATGAAATGAATGATAAAGAATTCTGCCATACTGGTGAAATAAATGCTTTGATAGTACTGGGGTTGTTTCAGGGTAGAAAATCTCTCCAGAACACAGCATAGATTGAACATTGTATGGGCGCTATGTCCTTTATGGAGGAAAAACATTCTGCTGCTGTAGAAAACCCTAATATGCATTGATTTCTGTGTGTTGTACCTTTCTGCATGATTTGTGGGATCACAGATCTGGTGCCTTGCCATCTGAGACTCAGAACTTAGGCTTAAATATCTTCATTTGCGTGCCTTAAGCTCTCCATTGCCCCACCTACAGCTTTGACTGTGAAATCTGTGTGTTAACGGCGTCAGAAAGATTTGCAGAGTCTGAACTCTCCTCTTTAATGAAAGTGTTGTCAGCCACCTTCCCGGGCTATCCTCTCTTATCACGGCCTTTGGAAGTGGTCTTTTCCTGCGTTTATGTCACTGTGACAGAGATAATCCGCCATGGTGATTTCCTACCCACCTGCAACCCTGCAGAACATGAAACTATTAAGAAAACAATGGAGAGGTGGCGGAGGATGTGGATGGTAGTGGAACTGCGGAGGAAGGGCGGAAAATGCTATGGAATGGTGGAAGAAAGAGATGGCGCAAGTTGGCGGAATGCGGAACAATTATACGTGAAAACCTTAATAAACCCAACCTTTGAACAAATATATGGAACAACAGGGCGAATGTGCGGCGAGACACCTGGAGGTGACGTGGCAGGACCGAGTGGTGATGGGATAGTCAACGGTGGGGAGAACATATCTAGGTCGTCAGATCTCAAAGCAGATTGACGATGGGAACACGTTGGACGGTGGGCCTGGGGGAATTTGGCTTGGATTAAATCGTGGGCATCTCAGAGGAATGACAGCCATTGGATGGGTGCTGACACATTGGAAGGATATTATGCATATCGCTCCGTGACTAGAGTCGAAAGTTAATGCGTGATGGAGGGAGGTGTCAGGGCCATACGTGGGGACATGCAGTAGAAGGTGTATGGAATCGTTGGGTCATCGGGAAAAACCGCCCATCGCGCAAAGGCGGTGCGATAGAAATCAGGCTGTTTTCTGAATAGTGCTCGGCGGGGACCACGGGGGCGGATGCGTTCTGGACCGTTGGATCAAATGGAGGAAGAGGTGCGGGGGCTATGCTAAAGGGGGATGGGGCCCTTATATATGAAATATATCATTTTTTACTCAATTCTAAGTGCATTTCGGGCTGACCAAGGGTAACGATAGGGGAAAGAGAAGGGAAAAAGGCCAAACAGAGGTTAAATGGAGGGTTTAGAGGGGATTTTGGGGGAAATAGAGGGGAACCAAAACACTCTAACAGAAGGAGGAAGAAGGGGGAAAAGGGACAGTTTGCAGGGGTACAAGGGGTAATGCAGGGCTTTTGGAGCAGAATTAGCAGAGGTAAAGTATATAAGGCAAAGCACAGATAGACTTCAAGGATGATGAGTTTTAAGGGAAATGGCACTCCTTGAAGGCTTCAAAATCATTTAGCCCCCTGCTTTCTTATCAAGAATTTCACAGGGGGGCTAACAGAATGTATTACCTATTTGAAGGAGTCTCTATGAAATTTGAGAAAATGAACAATTTTGTCAAATTGTCTTTTTATGTGGTAGATGAGTCTTGAATTGGTTTTCCCAATTGAAAATGTGGGCTTTTTAAGCAGATATTATAAAGTTTTGTTGATATATAAACAGGCTCAATTTTTCTCTTCAAAAGAACATATTTTATTATTATTATGTATCATTCAACAACTCTATTTTACTATTATGTATCATTTACCAGCAACTTACATTGTTTATTATGTCTAATTAGTGACTATATTTTATAATTATGTATCATATATGAGCGAATTATATAAATAAAATTTTGTCTTGATTAGAGTAGACTCTCTTTACTGTATAGTATAGAATAGCTTCTGCCATCCCTGATTCCTTACTGGCCAAACCTTATGCATTGAAAATACTCAATTCGAACCTCGGTTCCTTACCGCCCACATTTTACGCACTGAAAATACTCAATTCGAACCCTGTGTTAAAGAATTAATCGCTGGTTAAAATCTTAGTTTATATGTTAGTTTTAGATAGTTAGTTAATAGTTAGTTAACAGTTCAGTTAGTTATAACCATAAAATAATTGTATATCAAGACATCTTCTCAATGAAATGAAAAACGTTGTGGTGGCTTCTCTCAGAAATTCGACCTCTATTTGCTATAATCTGTTTGCTGTAATTTGTCATGGTATCGGAGCCGAGAGTTGATCTTTTCAATATTCTTTGTTAGTTGTGAAGCCAGTCAGGAGGCATTTTGTTTGTTGTGAAGCCAGTGAGGAGGCATTTGAGCGAGACTGGTTTTCTGTTTGTTGTTTTCTCATTGGAGATAGCTTTCGCTACCTATGTGACTCTATTCCTCTCTTGGAGAGAAAGGAATGTTGTTATTTCTGCGTTCGAGAGAAAGAATGTTGACTGATGATTGTAGATGTTTCCTCAATATTGGGATTTTGTTCTCAGATTTGGTATGTGCAGAAAATACTGTATTTGTTTTTCATTTTTGAATTGCCAGAGGATGAGTTAAATCTTGGCTGCCATGCAAAGGGTTTTGTTGTTGCCAAAGAAAACGTTTTATTGGACTTTTGCTGTCAGAAATATATGTTTTGCTAGACTTTTGATGTAAGAAATATATATATATATATATATATATATATATATATATATATATATATATATATATATATATATATATATATATATATATATATATTTGATATTTAGTAGTATCATTTTTAAATTCAAAAAATTAAATACATGTTGAGGATTATCCTCTTGGTATCCCTATTTGATGTGAACGTTGATGAATATATTTTCCATAGCCTTGACTTTCCAAAATGGTGTATGCTCACAGAAGGGTATATATATTTTTTAATGATAATTCTGCCAGAAAAATATCAAGTTAAGATATAATATTTGCAGACAAAGTGTTGACGCTTTCTTTAGCAGTGTAGACGCTCTTGTTTTTTGCTTCTGGTAGAGGGGAAAAGAGAGTACACGTTTTTTTTAAAGGTGTCAGATTTCTGATTGTTCCAAACATGGCTTAGACAAGTCAATTTTCCATTCCTACACCATTATTTAGTGGGAAAATTTACGATTTTTTGAGTCTTAAAATGCAAGCATGCTTACAAGGCTTAGGGTGTTGGGAATCAGTAGAGTTGGGGTTCATAGAACATGATGAAAATACAATTGTTGGTATGACTGCTGCCCAAAGAAAACAATTTGATGAAATCAAACAAAAAGAAGGTAGAGAAATGTCATGCATTTTAAATTCATTAGATGACTCTATTTTTGCTAAAATCACTGCTGCTAAGACTACTAAATCAATTTGGGATATACTTAAGGTTGCTTATAAAGGAAATGATAAAATAAAAATGGTAAGATTACAGACTCTTAGAACACAATTTGAAACACCTAAAATGACTGAATAAGAAAGCGTTGATCAGTTTATGACTAAAGTTATGGGTGTTTTCAATCAACTTCAGATGAATGGTGAAGAACTTGATGACCAAAGAATTGTTGAAAAATTTCTTAGATGTTTGCCTAAAAAATTTGATATGATCATTACTATTTTTTAATCAAGAGAATTGACAAAATTATCTGTGGAAGAATTAACTGGTTCCTTGTTGTCTCATAAAGCAATAATTAATTTAGATGTCAGTAATTTAGAGCATGCTTTTAAATCTAACGCTTCTATGGATAGAAGTAGAGGCAGAGGTTTTTGTCGCAGGAGAGGAAAAGGTAGAGGACAGTCTCAGAACGATGATAGATCATAGGTAACTCAAGCACATTCAGAGTAGTGTCAAAGTGATCATGGTCGTAAGTGGATAGATAAATCAAAAATTCAATGTCACTATTGCAAAAAATATGGCCATTGTAAGTCTGAATGTCGACAATTACGGTATGTTTTAAGTGAAAATAAAGCCAATATAACAAACACTGAATGTGAAACATCAGATGCTTTATTTATGGCATGCCAAGTAACTGTTCAAGTACCTAATAAAGATTTTTGGTTGGTAGACAGCGGATGTAGTAATCATATGACTGGTCACAGTGATTTGTTTTCACACCTTGATACATCTTTCAGTTCCTCTATTAGCTTGGGTGATGATCATCGGGTTAAAGCTTCAGGAAAGGGTGTTGTACCTATCTTAACAAAAAAAAATGTTGTGAAGAATATCTATGATGTTTATTATGTACCCAATTTGAACCATAATTTGTTGAGTGTATGTCAGTTAGATGCACATGGTTATGATGTTAGCTTTCACAACACTACTTTCACGATTGCTGATAAACATAAGTCTCTTATTGCAAAGATTCCTATGACAAAGAACAGGTTTTATCAGTTACAATCGAAAAGTGAGAAGTTGTATGCACATAATGTTTCAACGCCAACTGACTCTAATCTGTGGCATTTGTGATATGGTAATTTACCTATCAAAAGTATGAGTTTGTTGCAAAGATAGATGATGGTGAAAGATTTTCCTGCTTTGTATGACCATATCTCTTCCTGTACAAGTTGTATAATGGGTAAACATAAGCGAGATAGTTTTGCTTCAGCGTCTAATAGAGCCAAAGAACAACTAGAGTTAGTGCATACAGATTTGTGCGGTCCAATGCAAGAAAAATTAGTTGCTAGAAGTCTCTATTTTCTTACTTTCATTGATGATTTTAGCAGGAAAATTTGGGTGTATTTCATCAAATATAAATCGGAAACATTTTTGAAGTTTAAGGAGTTCAAAGCCGAGGCTGAAAAACAGAGTGGTAAGTTTATTAAAGTTACGAGGTCTGATAAAGGAGGTGAGTATGAATCTAATGAATTCATTGATTTTTTCAAACAACATGGTATTAAAAAACAAACGACAACCAATTGTACTCCGTAGCAGAATGGAGTCGCAGAAAGAAAGAATCAAACAGTTATGAATATGGATTGAAGTTTGCTCAAAACACGAAATTTGTGTAAATTTTTATGGGCTGAAGCAGTTGCATGTTCGGTATATATTTTTAATAGATCGCTAACTTCCAGTGTTCAAAGTTTTGTACCTGAAGAAGCATGGAGTGGAAAAAAGGTAACTGTTTCACACTTTCGCGTATTTGGTTATATTGCTTTCACTCATGTTCTAGAAAAATTGAGAAAAAAGCTTGATGATAGGAGCGAAAAGTATATTTTTATAGGATATAGTGATAAATCTAAGGCATATAGATTGTTTAATCCTATAACTAAGAAGTTTTTCGTAAGTTGAGATGTGAAATTTTTGGAAGACAAGTCTTGGAATGAATACTAGTCATAATCCTTTTATTCTGTTAGACGAACATCAAGCACCTACAACATGCACTCAAATATTACAGGTTCAAGATGTTAGTGTCAGTCTTGTCATACTGCCATCAGTGATCAAAATTACTATTTTTCATTTGCATATTAGGAGTCCCATGCCATAAATCTACATCATTCCATTAGCTCATGAATTCATTGATGGTAGTGGTTTTTCATTTAGTTTTCCCTCATGTGAAACTTGCCAATTCCCCTCTCTATGGTCTGCAGTCATGAGTCACTTTTACTTTGAAATTCATATTATTAGGTCATAGGGTTGGTCTCATTAGGTTTTAAGGTCTCATCACAGTCAAATTAATGAGTTAAGTGTGAATAAATATCAGCAAGATCATGAGGAGGTCAAATAAATTTAAAGTCACAACATTTGGGAAAATCAAAGAAATGTTCTATCGAGCCTGATGTAATTTTCACCTCAAAACCATGTTTTGAGGTGAAAACATGCTACTTTGCTTTCATTTTCATTTTATTGTAATTTCATGTCATCATATGTAATAAGCCGCACTTCAAAAGCTGCTATCCCCACAAAGTCACCACCCTGCCCTTCAAAGATGTTTTCCATAGCATTTTTAGTGTCAAATGATGTTCTAAGTATGCCCATCAAAAAGAGCCCGGAAAGAGCTTTCGAACGGTATATTATACTCTCAAAACTGACTTCTGGTTCGAAAATTATGCCTAAGTGAACAAAGTCCCCTACAGCCCTAAACCTACCCCTTTTCCATTTCTTCCTTACACTTTATTTCATAAAAGTTTAATTTTTTTCTTTATAAAACCCCCCCTTCCCCTATCCAATTGCATAAATTGCATTGAGAAGGCCTTTTTAAAACCATAAAACTCCGATGCGATTAGGATAATCCCCTTCTCTTCCATTTCGATCGCACCCTTGACCCAATCGCATCGATCAGTCGCCACTCTGATTACCCACCTCCGATTGACCCTTCCGATTACAAAAAATCTGATGCAATTGAACCTGCCCGATTACGTCCCAACCGTTGATCTAATCAATGATCCGATGGCCCAAAAGTCATTGCTCCGTCACAATTGCATTCCCCACCACTATGTGTTAGACCCTTCTCGCCTCCGATTGCGATTGCGATTGGTCGGGCCCCACTATAAAGCCTTCTTCCCTTTTCCCGAAACAACAGCGTGATTTCCTTTATAAAGCCATAAATTTGTTTAAAATATTTCTTAAGTCTTTTTCTCTATCGCATCGCATATCTTAATTCCCAAAACTTAACCCCGCTCCCTTTCCTGATTGCGATTACGATTATTCCCCTTTGGGTCCCACTTAAATATTCCGCCCTTTTCAAAGGAAAATGGGTTTTTCCCTATGTAAAGTTCCATATTTCATTCATTTTGGTTTTATAAAGACTTTCCCCCCCATCGCTTATCCCCAATCGTAATTGGTGAAATCCTATTGTGTAATACACCCGCCCCGAGCCCCGATCACGATTCCGCTTTACTCCCTGGTCCCACTAAAAGCCCCCGATCTTTTCAATGGAAAAATCATTTTTTCCTTTGTAAAAACGTAAAAATAAATTGATATAAGTTTTCAAAGGATTCCTCCTATTTCTCATTTCATCGCCCTTTGTTCAATCGCATCGCAAGTTTTGTCGTAGGTTAAACATTTCAAATATGCCCATTCCTCTCACGCTCCGATTGCGATTGCGATTTCCCCTTTCCCTTTATACTAATTGCAATCGCAATGTTTCCATTGCACCACATATTTTTCAATCACTCTATCATATGTTGCATCCCCTCCCTTCCTCCTATTGTGATTTGCGATCGCATCCCTTTCCCTTCGCTCTTTTTCATTCAAAGGGGATTTTTCTTCATTTAAGGCATAATTTCATTTTTATAATTTCAAAGGCATTTCTCCAAAGGTTGGTTTTCTTCAAAGCCATAAAGACAGAGTAACATTCAACGGCCGAGAGCTAATTATGAAGCACAGAGAATCATTTCATTTTTTCTTCTCCTCTGTTTAAAGAAAATATAACAGTGAATCTTCAAAGATGGAAAAATGTATTGTTTTCCCTCTTTTTTAGGGGCATACAGTTGGTCTTATTTCTATGATTGGACTTCAGTTCTTGAGCTGATAAAACAGCTCTGTTTTCCATGGATCTATTTCCCCTGTATTTTGGTCTATTTAATGTAATTTTCAATCATTTGTAGTTAGTAAGGGGAATAGTCTGGAAATCGAGGAGGACGCTCTACGCTCCCATTGTAACATTTCAATAGGGAATTAATAAGATATGCAGCTCTGATTTGTGGGATCCATGTGGTATGAATTTTAGCATTTGTTATTTTCTTTGTGCTCATATGTAAATTTTTCATGTTCACCATACATTCATAAAAATTTCTGGTTGAATGCTTTCAAGATAGATAGGTAGAATCCATTTTTAATGCTCTACCTTGGGAAATCATTCAATACTCTATGTTTTCTTCTGTTTGAAAAGGATCCATCTCCTATGCCCTTTTCAGCTCCTCACCAGTCTTACCATCCCATCATTATTTAAACTTAATTTCTAAAATTCCTACCTACCTTGCCCCATGAAATACCCTGTATCTCTGATTTAATTCCCTCGATTCAAACTGCCCCATCTTTTCCATACACCGTGAATTTTTTTATAAAAAACATTTCTTATTATTATACCTAGCCTAAGATCAGTTTAAATTATACTTCATTGAATATATTTTCTCAGAGAGAGACCTCTCCTGACCTTGTAGGGCTAGCTATAAGGCTGAGCGTGGTTTAAGGTTACCCTAATTTGCCTTCTTTCAGCCTAAGGTACAAAATAGGTGATAAAATTTATGGCGACTCCACTGGGGAAACTATTTAAACAAAATATTAATCACCCCAGTAATATCTTCAACATAAATTCTTAGGATCTAGATTATGATATTTCAGATTTTTCTAGGCTGAAATAAAGTTTTGTATAGTATAAATTTAAAAATACTGGCTTCAAGAAGATACACAAGGGCCAATCCAGATCCAAATCCTCCTCCTGTGTTTGAAAATCCTAATCTCATTCCAAGAATAGTCAGGAGACAAGAAGGATCACTAAGTCCTAGGCCTATTTTCAGATCCCATACTTGGCCCAGTGAGTTGTTGTTTGTAGAAGATCTTTCTTGTGATGAATGTTTTGAGCTTTCTTTGTTCAAAAGTAAGTCTGAAACTGCACTTGATGATAGGGTTTTAGATCCATAATTTCTTGTAGATCTTGAAGTTCAAAGCGAAAACACATCAATTGATGACTATTTTTTGAATTCCCCTCAAAATTTTATCACTGTAACTAATATCCCTGAGTCTTAAGAGTTATCAGAAACAGTATTTCCTCCCCTTAATTAATCTGCATTTCCATCAGTTTCAGAAGTTAATTCTCAGCGTTTAGCTCCTCCATCAACACCTCCGTTGAATCCTAGTACCACAAACACTGTTGTAAATCCACCTCGAGTCACGGGTGCTCGGTATGCAACCCTGGTTTTACCTCAGGTTCTAAATGATATGCATGTTGATTACCAAAGTAAAATACCTATCTTTGATGCTACTCAAAGCACCACAACCTAGTAGCATGTTGATAAGATGAATTACTTTTTTGATCTTCATGAGGTAGAGGCAGAGAATTTAACCACAAGATTGTTTGTCCAAATCTTTGGGGGTGAAGTTAGGAAATGGTTCAAAGCCTTGGTAGTAGGCTCTATCTACACTTTGTAGGAATTACATACACAGTTCTTAGACCGATGGGAGGTAAAGAAAAACCCACTCCAAATTTCTTTTGAATATGAAAATATTAAAAGGAATGTAGGTGAAATTGTACAAGATTATTGTGTGAGATTTAATGTTGTATATAATGCTATTCCGGCCAATATTAAACCCCCTGTGGGATTAAACTTACTGAAGTTTCCAGATGGTTTTGATGCTGATATGGCATATCAGCTACGAGAAAGAGATCCTAACACACTAGAAGACATGCAAAAGATAGCCGTGAGTGTAGAAGAAAATCTGCTAGCCAAAAGAGCGTGGACCAAAGCTGAAAAGAGGGTGACTGTTAAAGATGAAGCCTCTCCTTCAGATAGTAAGATGGACACCTTGATTCAGACAGTGGAAAGGATGGTTGATTGATTAACCATTTCTTAGAGGCCTGAAGCACAAATAAGGAATCCGAATTTCAGAAGACATCAACAGCCACAATTTAGAAGTAAACAAAGAGAACAAAGAGTGCAGGACCAAATAGCACCGCACCAGCAAATCAGAACTCCATTACAGTAGACTTATGTTCAGGGAATGGAGACAGATGATGATGATGAGCCTATGGTTGAAGCCAATCATTTCTTCACAGCCGATGGTGCACCCATTTTCATTCCAAAAGATGAAGAATACACAGCGATGGAAGACATTTCAAAAGATGAAGATTTCATTCTGGCCAATGATGCAGTGTTCGAAGAAGAGCCCAATAATTATCAAAAAGGGTATATGAACGTTTTTTCTGCCCAGCAGAAGCAGTATACTTTGAGGAACAAAGATGTCCCAATTAGTCCCATCCAGAAAAGAAAAGAGCTGCAATCGAAGAACGATTCTTCGAATACTCAGAGAAAAGGGAAAGAAGCTGCTGATCCTTCCCCAAGAAAAGCATATTTAGCAATTAATGTTGCAAATGAAAAGAAACAGCATAGCGCAACAAAGGAGAAAGTAGAGAAGAAAGATCGTCCCATAAAAGAGGTAGAAAAATTTCCTTCTTTTAAATCTGAAAATGAAATTTCTAAGCTGAAGGTGTCCATGCCCTTGACTGAGTTGGTGAAAAATAGCACTTATAAAAATCAGGTGTCAAGAATTTTGCAAATAGACTCTGTTTCAGATATGGTAAATGTTGAATATGACCACCCCGAACTCATCTTTGGTACAGCCACAGAAGATCAATCTGAGGAAAGTGAAGTCCCTCCCTTTTACCTGAGTCTTAGATTACACGAGTTCATCTTACATAATGCTATGTTGGACTCTGGAGCCTCGCACAATCTGATGCCCAAAGCCATTATGGAGAAGTTGGGACTTGATATTACCCGCAAATACCATGATTTGTATTCATTTGACTCTGGTAGGGTCCATTGTATTGGTCTTATCAAAGACTTGGTAGTATCTTTAGATCAAATCGCAACCAAGAATGTTTTGATGGATGTAGTTGTTGCTGATGTCCCACCATGGTTTGGAATGCTTCTCTCTAGGTCTTGGGGTACAAAACTTAAAGGAACCATGTAGCTTGAATTCTCTTATGCCACCATTCCCGTGTTCGGTCAGTTGAGAAAAATGTATAGGGAGAAGAAAATGAAATATATGATCACTAGCAAAGAGAAGCCAATTAATCATCCCATAAATTCAGTCCACACAGATTTAGAATCATTTGTATTATATTCAGATGGTGGTTTGAATTATGTGAATGTTTAGTTGGTACAAGTAGATGAGATACCTGAAATTGCAGAAAATTTTAGGGAAGTCCTCAAACAGGAGAAAGATGAAGAAGCCAACATTTTTTAGCTTCTTGCCTGCCAGCAATAGAAAGACAATGAAAAAAAGAAAGATGCAGAAATCAGTCAAGGTAAAATTGAGAAAGAAGAAAAATTTCAACATCTAGAAGAAGAAGAAGAAGAAGGCCTTTGGAGCATGGAATTTGATGGATTTGTTGGTAAGGATGGGGCTGGTATAAGAATATGGATTCAGAGCCCTATTTTCCAGCCTGAAAAGGTTCCTAGTAATGTTAGAGTATGTTCTTACAAGTTGGCTTTTGACTGCTCTAAAAATGAAGCAGAGTATGAAGCTTTGATTGCAGGTTTGAAAATTTTGAAGAAGCTAAATGAAAAGAGGATTTCTGTCTACGGAGACTCGAAGTTGATAATAAAATAGGTAAAATGAGAGTACCAAGCAAAGCATCCATGATTGAGGGCATATATAAATGCAGTCCTTGAAATTTTGAGGAAATTTCCTGAGTACACTTTGACAACAGTAACTCAAATGCAAAATCTTATTGCTGATTCTCTTGCCACTACTGCAAGCAACTTGAATATTCCCATGAACTCGAGCAAAAAGTTTGAAATTTATGTCAAACATAGGCTTGTATTTCCGAACAATCTATGGTATTGGCAAGTGTTTTGGGATGACAATGAAATCAATGCTTTTCTGCAGAGTGAAGGAAAATTCAAGGATACTCCCAAGGAAGGTGACTATGAGGTTGATGATCAAGAAATTGAAGCAAACCATATGGACATATTGCAGCTGAAAGATAATGTAATTCCTAGAGGTCTCATACCTTTAGAGGAGATTTTTGATCAAGATGATGTTGCAAAGAAACCAAGCTTGGTGCCTACTTATAAAGGAGTTGAAGATGTGAATCTTGGAACAGTTGACAAGCCTAAGCTTGTGAAGTTATCAAAAGCATTGTCCCTTGAGGTAAAGGAAAAATATGTTAAATTACTTTCTGAATTTTCTGATGTGTTTTCTTGGGATTATTCAGATTTGAAGGTGTATGAAAAAAACATAATCTAGCATACTATTCCCATCAAGCTAGATCAGAAACCATTTAGATAGAAGCTGAGAAGGATCAACCCAAAGCTGCTGCCATCTATTAGAAAAGAGATAAATAGATTTTATAAAGCTGGTATCATTGTCCCCATTAGATTTTCTAACTGGATTTCAAATTTGGTCCTGGTACGTAAGAAGACAGGAGAGATAAGGTTGTTTATAGATTTCCGAAATCTGAATAAAGCATCCTTAAAGGATAACTATCCACTTCTGAAGATGGACCATATTCTACAAAGAGTAGTTGGAGCATCAAGGATGTCACTACTCGATGGTTACTCAGGCTATAACCAGATCTTGGTGCATGAGAATGACCAAGACAAAACGGCCTTCACAACACCCTGGGGAACTTTCCAGTATGCCAAAATGCCATTTGAATTGAAGAACGCTGGGGCTACTTTCCAACGAGCAATGGAAATTACTTTTGCCAATGAGAAATATGTTTTTCTTGTTGTTTATTTGGATGATCTAACAGTGTTCTCTGGTTCAGATGATGAGAATTTACACCACTTGAGAGTTGTATTTCAACGATGCAGGAAGTTTGGGATTTCTCTCAATCCAAAGAAAATCCTCTTTTCTATGGATGAAGGCAAGCTACTGAGGCATATCATCTCTAAAGAAGGTATATGCATTGATCCATCTAGAGTGGAGGAAATTCAGCACATAGAACTCCCACGTAACAAAAAGGAGATTCAAGCATTCAACAGTAAGATGAATTTCTTGCGTAGATTTATACCCAATTTGGTTGAACATTTAAGATAAATGATTAACATGTTAAAGAAAGATAGCGTTGTCAAATGGATTGAGGAGGATATCAAGTCATTTAATCTGGTAGAGTTTTCTCTATCCAATGCCCTAGTCTTGATTAGTCCTGATTACACTCAAGATTTCATTATATTTTCATTTGCATCGGAGCATACTATGGCTGCGTTTTTGATGCAAAAGAGAGATCAGATAGAAAAGACAATTGCCCTTTTCAGTAGGACTATTCTAGATTCTGCTTTGGGGTATAATATTATTGAGAAACAAGCATTGGCTCTTATTAAGGCATTGAAATATTTTAGAGTATACATTCTGCATTCACATACTATAGCATATGTTCCTAATGCAACAGTAAAAGATGTGTTGATGCAAACTGATCCAGAAGGTCGAAGAGGTAAGTGGATAGCAGCAATGTTGGAATATGATTTGGAGATCAAACCCACAAATTTGATCAAAGGACAAGGCTTGGCAAAGCTAATGGCTCAATCAAACATGCGCGCCCTGGATATTAATCTCATAACAACAATGTCAGAGGATGAGGATGAAGGTTTGCTTGTTCCAGTTTCTGACATTTTTCTACAGTCCCCATGGTATTCAGATATTGTTTATGTTCTTCACCATATTTCACCACCTCCCAGGATGTCTAAAAGAAAAGGTAGATCACTAAAACTTAAGTCTGCTAAATTCTGTATTTTAAACAACGCTCTTTATTGGAAAGATCCAGGAGGTATTCTGCTCAATTGTTTAGTTGAATATGAGGCTCAGCAGATAATGCATGAATTTCATAAAGGTGATTGTGGTAGTCGTTTGTTTTGGAAAACTACATCTTACAAAGTGTTGAGAGTAGGATATTATTGGCCCACTTTATTTTTAGATTTGTACAAAACAGTGATGAGCTGCCATGAGTGTCAAATTTTCCAAGGAAAAAGGAAATTGCTTCCTCTTCCTTTGAAACCAGTTTCAGTAAATGCTCCCTTTCAGCAATGGGGACTGAATTTCATAGGAGAAATCCATCTCGCATCATCAGCGCAGCATCGATGGATCTTGACAGGTACAGATTACTTCACCACATGGATCGAGGCCGTTCCACCAAGGCAGGATACAGACACAGTAATCATTCAATTCCTAGAATCAAATATTTTGTCTCGTTTTGGCTGCCCTCACAAAATTGTAACAGATAACACAACAACGTTCAAATCTAAGAATATGGTGGATTTCTGCGGCAAATACAATATCGTGTTGGGTCATTCAACAACGTACTACCCTCAAGGCAACGGCCTGGAAAAATTTTCGAATAAGTCTCTGATAAACATAATCAAGAAAACGCTGGAGGAAAACAAAAGAAACTGGCATGGAAAGCTCATCAACGTGTTATGGGCGGACAGAGTTAGCAGCAAGAAATCTATAGGTATGTCACCATTTGAATTAGTTTATGGTACTGATGTTGTATTTCCTACATCACTCACTGTTCCAGTCATGGGATTTTTGCAAGAGGTTGGCAGTGAATAAGATGATAATTAGGGAAGGATCAATCAAATGACCCACCTTTAGCAGACAAGAGAGGAAGTATCTCATAATGCTATTCAGTTACAGGAAAAGATAAAGAGGATCTATGACCGTAAGACCAAATCAGAGAAGTTTTAGTTGGACGATGTGGTGTTGAGATGGGATGCACGAAATGAGGAAAAAGGGAAGCATGGAAAAGTTCGACAACTTGTCGAAAGGACCATACAAGATTTCAGCATACAAGGGAAAGAATGCTTTCTTGCTTTCAGAAATGGATGGCCAAGATTTCCCTGGAGGACCAGTGAATGGTAGGCTTTTGAAGCACTACCATTGTTGAAGATAATGGATTAGAACTATGTCACAATCATTGTATATACCATGTTATTTTTTCTCTGTTTTCAAGTACACAGTCATTGAAGTTTGGGGCCCGAGGTGAAGGATATAAAAATTAAATGATATGTGTATAGTTTGGTTTTAATTTAATATTCAGTCTTAGTCTTGAGTCAGAGTCAGTATGCATTATGTTATTTTTCAGTATTTCTGACTCCATGCCCAATGGATAAGGCTACTTGGTCTACGGTGTTCTTGGCACCTCCAAGGAGCTACCATCCCCATAGGAGCCAATGTTAGCGTCAGTATTGTCATACTGCCATCAGTGATCAAAATTACTCTTTTGTATTTGCATATGAGGAGTCCCATACCATAAATCTACATCATTCCATTAGGTTATGAATTCATTGATGGTAGTCGTTTTTCATTCAGTTTTCCCTCCTGTGAAACTTGCTGATTCCGCTCTCTATGGTCTACAGTCATCAGTCAATTTTACTTCGAAATTCATATTATTAGGTCATAGGGTTGGTATCATCACGGTCAAATTAATGAGTTAAGTGTCAATAAATATCATAAAGATCATGAGGAGGTCAAATAAAATCAAAGTCACAACATTTGGGAAAATCAAAGAAATGTTCTATCGAGCCTGATGTACTTTTCACCTCAAAACCATTTTTTGAGGTGAAAGCATGCTACTTTTCTTTCATTTTCATTTTATTGTAATTTCATGTCATCATATGCAATAAGCCACACTTCAGAAGCTTCTATCCCCACAAAGTCACCACCCTGCCCTTCAAAGATGTTTTCCATAACATTTTTAGTGTCAAATCATGTTCTAAGTATGTCCATCAGAAAGATCCTGGAAAGAGCTTTCCAAGGGTATATTATACTCTCAAAACTGACTTCTGGATCGAAAATTATGCCTAAGTGAACAATGTCCCCTACAACACTAAACCTACCCCTTTTCCATTTCTTCCTTACACTTTGTTTCATAAAAGTTTAAAGTTTTTCTTTATAAAACCCCCCCTTCCCCTATCTGATTGCATAAATTTCATTGTAAAGGCCTTTTTAAAACCATGAAACTCCGATGTGATTAGGATAATCCCCTTCTCTTCCATTCTGATCGTACCTCCGATCCAATCGTAGTGATCAGTTGCCGCTCCGATTACCCACCTCCGATTGACCCTTCCGATTAAAAAAACTTCGATGGAATTTATCCCACCCGATTACGTCCCAACCGTTGATCTGATCAACGATCCGACGGCCCAAAATTCATCGCTCCATCACAATCGCATTCCCCACTGCTATGTGTTATACCCTTCTCGCCTCCGATTGCGATTGCGATTGGCCGAGCCCCACTATAAAGCCTTCCACGCTTTTCAAAGGAAAATGGGTTTTTCCCTATGTGAAGTCCCATATTTCATTCATTTTTGTTTTATGAAGACTTGCCCCCCCCATCGCTTATCCCTAATCGCAATCGGCAAAATCCTATTATGTAATACACCCGCCTCGAGCCCCGATTGCAATTGCGCTTTACTCCCCGGTCCCACTAAAAGCCCCTGCTCTTTTCAATGGAAAATAGTTTTTTCCTTTGTAAAAATGTAAAACTCAATTTATATAATTTTTCAAAGGATTTCTCCCATTTCTCATTTCATCGCCCTTTGTTCAATCGCATCGCAAGTTTTGTCGTAGGTTAAACATTTCAAATATGCCCATTCCTCTCCCGCTCCGATTGTGATTGTGATTTCCCTTTCCCTTTATACTAATCGCAATTGCAATGTTTCCATCACACCGCATATTTTTCAATTTCTCTATAATATGTTGTATCCCCTCCCTTCCTCCAATTGTGATTTGCGATCGCATCCCTTTCCCTTTGCTATTTTTCATTCAAAGGGGATTTTTCTTCATTTAAGGCATAATTTCAGTTTTATAATTTCAAGGGCACTTCTCCAAAGGTTGGTTTCTTCAAAGCCATAAAGACAGAGAAACAATCAACAGCCGAGAGCTAATTATGAAGCACAGAGAATCATTTCAGTTTGTCTTCTCCTCTGTTTAAAGCAAATATAACAGCGAATCTTCAAAGATGTTCAAAATGTATTGTTTTCCCTCTTTTTCACGGGCATACAGTTGGTCTTATTTCTATGATTGGACTTCAGTTCTTGAGTTGGTAAAATAGCTCCATTTTCTGTGGATCTATTTCCCCCAAATTTTGGTCTATTTAATGTAATTTTCAATCATTTTTAGTTAGTAAGGGGAATAGTGTGGAAATCAAGGAGGACGCTCTGTGCTCCCATTTTAACATTTTTACAGGGAATTAATAATATATGCAGCTCTGATTTGTGCAATCCATGTGGTATAAATTTTAGCATTTGTTCTTTCCTTTGTGCTCATATGTAAATTTTTCATGTTCACCATACATTCATAAACTTTTCTGGTTGAATTCTTTCAAGATAGATAGGTAGAATCCATTTTTAATGCTCTGCCTTGGGAAATCATTCAATACTCTATGTTTTCTTCTATTTTAAAAGGATCCATCTCCTATGCCCTTTTCAACTCCTCACCAGTCTTACCATCTCATAATTATTTAAAATTAATTTCTAAAATTCCTACCTACCTTGCCCCATGAAATACCCTGTATCTCTGATTTAATTCCCCTGATTCAAACTGCCCCATCCTTTCCATGCACCCTGAAATGTTTTATAAAAAAAAATTCCTATTATTATACCTAGCCTAAGATTAGTTTACATTATACTTCATTGAATATCTTTTCTCGGAGAGAGCCCTCTCCTGACCTTGTAGGGCTAGCTGCAAGGCTGAGCATGGTTTAAGGTTACCCTAATTTGCCTTCTTTCAGCCTAAGGTACGGATTAGGTGATAACACAAGACAAAACTAGTAGTAGTTCATCATATTTTGAGTCTAATTCTGATAATCCTAAAATTAGAAACTTAAGTGATATTGATGCACAAGATGATGTTGATGATATTGTAAATTTTTCATTTCTTTCATTCCAACCTACTTGTTTTGAAGAGGCTATAAAGGAAAAAGAATGGGTAAATGCTATGAATAATGAAATCGATGCTATTCAAAGAAATCAAACTTGGGATTTGGTTGATCTAACTGATGATATAAACTCTATAGGTGTCAAATGGGTTTTTAAATAAAAGTTAAATGAGAGAGTTGAAGTTGATAAGCACAAAGCACGATTAGTTGCCAAAGGTTTTTCACAGCAACCTGACATAGATTATGGTGAAAAATTAGCACATGTAGCAAGAATTGATACTGTTCGATTTGTATTATCTATTGCAACACCAAACAAGTGGCCATTTTACCAAATGGATGTAAATTCTACTTTTTGGAACGATGTTTTGAACGAAGAAGTGTATGTTGATCATCCACCTGGTTTCTAAATAAAAAATCAAGAACATAAGGTGTACAGGTTGAAGAAAGCATTGTATGGCTTGAAGCAAGCTCCAAGAGCTTGGTACAATTGAATAGACCATTACTTGTTGAATAATGGTTTCAGAAGAAGTGACCATGAGCCCATTTTGTATATAAAGAATGATCATCAAGGTAATATTTTGATACTGTGTCTTTATGTTGATGACATAATTTATACAAGTAACATGCAGTTAGATGAATTTAAAGCTGCAATGAAAAATGAAGTTGAAATGACAGATTGTGGATTAATGAGATACTTCTTAGGCATCGAAGTGAAAAAAACATAAGATGGTATGTTTATGAGTCAATAGAAGTATGCTACCGACATTTTGAAAAAGTTTAAGATGGATAGGTGTAAACCAGTGGATACTCCTATTGAGGCTGGTAGAAAGTTGAGTAAAGATGATGTGGGTACTATTATTAATGCGACTTTGTATAAGAAACTTGCTGGTAGTATTATGTATCTTAATGCTACTAGAACTGATATAGAATTCGCAACTAGTTATATTTCCAGGTTTATGGAATCCCCTAAAGACTGTCATTGGAAGGCTGGAAAAATGGTGTTAAGATACATTACAGGTACATCTACTTATGATTTTTCATATGCAGCCTCTGTAGATAGTAAGCTTGTTGGTTATACAGATAGTTATTATGCAAGATGTATTGATGATTGGAAAATCACTTCTGGCTATGCTTTTCTATTTTGCATAAACTTGATCTCGTGGTCATCCAAGAAACAACCCATAGTTGCGCTATCTTCAAAAGAGGCCAAGTACGTTGCAGAAAATTCAACATCATGTCAAGTAGTGTGGCTAAAGAGACTTATTTCTGACTTCAGATACAAAGAAAATGAACCTATTTCAATCCTTTGTGACAACACTTCCGCTATTTCCTTGTCAAAGAACAATGTCTTTCATGAAAAGAGAAAACATATCAACACTCATTTTCACTTCATTCGTGAACTCGTCAAAAATGGTGATATTGTTCTCGAATTTTTGAATCAAGGAAAAGTTAGCGAATATCTTCACAAAACCACTAGGAAAAGTTAATTTTGAATTTCAATGTCAAAATTTAGGAATAAAACAATGTAACCCTCAAAATTAAGGGGGAGTGTTAAAGAATTAATCGTTGGTTAAAATCTTATTTTAGAAGTTAGTTTTAGAAAGTTAGTTAACAGTTAGTTAATAGTTCAGTTAGTTATAACCATCAAATAATTTTATATCAAGACTTCTTCTCAATGAAATGAAAAACGTCATGGTGGTTGCTCTCAGAAATTCAAACTCTATTTGTTGTAATCTGTTTGCTGTAATTTGTCAGGTTCAAGGGTTTGTACAAGGAAAGACTAGTGGGAAATATGGAAGCCTGAGTGTCCAAATATGCTTCACAAAAATGGCTGGATGGATTTCTCAAAGCTTTAGGTGGCCCATAGTTTACTTGAGCAGGTAAATATATTCACATCTCTTGCCTCTTTCCATAATTTTTCTATTGCGAAAGTTTCTTCTAATTCCTTTTCTCATTGCTCAATCCAGATCGCATGCATCCATCCGAATTACTACATATATCTACTTAATTCCTCTTATATTCTTAATATTTATCTCGAACCAATAGTATGTGGTGAATGCCAGAATGATATATCAAGTTCATTGTATTTAACAGATCCGAGTGAAATTTGACAGATTGCATGCATCCATCAAAATTAACACATATATCTACTTAATTCCTCTTATATTTTGAACGTTTATTGTGAACAAATAGTATGTGGAGAATAGGGGAATGTTAAATCAAATTCATGTTGTTTAACAAAACCCAGTGTAATTTGAAAGAAAACCTCTGGATGTTTAAAAATTTGCTACCTTGCAAAACCTCATTGCATTATCAGTGTTGTCTTAAGGAAATTATGAAATTCTACAAATTAACCATCAAAGCTCTCCAAGTAACATTACCCAATGAGATTTGAAATCAACCTTTTGGATGTTCAGGGATTTTCTATCTTACCAAACCTTACAACGTTAGTTTTGATGAATTCCTCTTACATTCTGAATTTTTATCTTGAACAAATAGTATGTGGTGAATGCTAGAATGTCAAATCAAATTCATGTTATTTGAAAAAACCCAATGCAATTTTGAAGAAAACTTCTCGATGTTTGGAAATTTTCTACCCTGCAAACACTCACTGCATTACCTGTGATGTCTAAATGAAATTATGAAATTATACAAATTGATGATCAGAGCTCTCCTGGTAATGTTACCCACTGAGATTTGAAATCAACCCTTTTGGATGTTCGGGTATTTGCTATCCTACTGCTAACTCTTACTACATTAATTTTTGTGAATTCTGTGGAAATTATCAATAAGATTTTAATTCTTCTTTAGTAAATTGTGTGAATCTACAGATGGACCAGCAAGTTGCGGAATCACTTGGAAAGCAAGACTAGCCTCGATCCAATGAACTTGACATCATCTTTGGAAAGTCGAATGGAATTCCTCCTTTGAAAGATCAATTCAATAATAAGTCACAAGAGACCCCTGAAATTTTGAATAAATCGAACATAAGAAATATTAGTGGTGAAAAGCATTCACGAACCCGACATCTCCATGGCCTTAATAAATCCACATCAAGTGGAATTATCTCACAACCTGAGACAAGAATCCAACAAACACTTGGGATATCGTTTCATATGGGTGCTAAGCTTTTGTTGGTCTTGAGAAATGAGCTTAATACTCGTGGAAGTAGTTTGGTAAATTATGATAATGCTCGAAAGAAATGTTACTGGTGAGACTCATTTCTTTGCAGGTAAAGATACATACAAAAACAAAGTTTTAAATATCAGAATATTAGCATTTGTTGCTTCTGAGCATGCTCCACCCAATTCATATAATTCGGAGCTTTTAGGGAGTGATCCTCATTCAGATGGCTTTGCATCGTTCGTATCTCTTGATTCAAACAATTTTTTGAGACACGATAATAAATCAGAGACTAGTTCTAGATGCAATGGATATGGATACAGAATCCAGAATGAGACACCTGATACAAGAGATGAATCCTTCAGTATCATTAAGCATACCAACGAACCATAAATCGTTTCTAGTAGTAACTCTTCCACTCGAGGAAGCGGATCTGATCGATCTATATCATATGGTTTAACAAAGGTTCAATATGTGGTAGAAAATACAGACAAAAATTGTTACAAAGGGCTTCACGAAAATTAAAGTGTTGACTGGAATGATGAAGGTTTAATTATTTTGGGCAATAGTATTTATCCTTCACATATAAAGGAGTACAAGTCAATAAGAGCTCTGCTAGAACCTTTTCACGAATCCACATTTGAGTCTCATGTTAAATCTATAGATACAATATCAGTGACTTTAAAAGAATCTGGTTTCCATGGTTAAAATGTAAGACAGTATGAAGTTCAGGAACTTCAAATGATTAATGTTAACTCGGAAAAATGTGACAGTCAGCAAGGAAGGGGAGACTCCTACAGTACATTTCTTGAGAAAAATAAGAAAGTAATCACTTACATACCAAGGGAAAATGTATATGATAAATAAAGAAGTAAATTTTCTTCAGATGTTTTAGATTTACAGTTTGGGGACATGGAAAATATGCCTCAAGGAAGGCCAAGAAAGAGCCAAAGTTGAATTAGATGATGTCCATGGAAGTTCATGAGAAAGTGATAAAAGGTCAGACATAGATACATATTCAACTTCAGGATCTGATTCAGAGCATGCCGAAGGGGAGAGGCATGAAAAACTACATAGGAAAAAGAGGGAGGAACAAATGGATGGAGAGGTAGAAGCTGTTAAAGCCACTAATGCTACAATAACAAAACAAGAGGAATTTATGAAGAGAATAGAAAGAGTGAAAGAGATATTGGAGAAAATATTGGCTGAGCGTGAAGAAAAAAAAGATAGAGAGGTTAGTTCTCTTTAATTATCTTCTATTTATCATTATTCAATTTTCTTTTCCTACATGGTTGAAGCCAAGTTACTTAAGGCCTATCATTAGTTTGCAGTTGTACATTAAATTGGTAACGATATCGAGATAAAAGATTAGAATGGTTTATATTTGCATTCCCATTGATAAGCATACTTTCATCAATCCTTGTCTATCAGATTTATTTTTTAAGTGTCTTTTATGTGAATCAAGTTTCTTTTATGTTCATGCCACCATGTCCACTGACCAAGTTGGATTAAAATTAGCTTTTAAGATTTATGTTGTTTTTATTAACATATTTTATATTTTTTTTAAACTTCTACACGTAGAATTTTAATAATGAATATTTAAATTACATATTTTTCATCATATATTCACTGTTATAACTATCAATCTTGATATTTAAAATTTTCCTATATAAAAAAATTTTCTGTCTGGAAATCTCATTTCACATTAAATTTGCACTATTTTTTTTAACCCAGAGGAACTTGGCAATTTATGTGACACGTGGCTACCAATAAACCTTTGGGGCTCTACGGCCTCTCCTCCTTTCTCTAAATCGGGTCACAACCAGAGGGCTTTGAACCTTAGATATCTTAGTTACAACATAGACTCACATTACTTTGATCACCAAATGAGATGCCCGCCGAAACTCACATTGCATTTGCACTATTATTTAGGAACAAAAATATGATTTTGATGAAGTTTGTACTTCTATGATAGTATACCTTATATTGACATTTATCACATCACTATAAACACCACTCCACCTCAAATAGACTGTTAAAATGGTCATTATGGTTTAACCTATTAGGTAAACTCATAAGAAGGTAAAAAATATCTGAATGATAGTGTTGTCATAACTCAAGTGATTTATGAGTATAGTAGAGATACTATAATGAAATTAAAATAATTGGAGGACCAAAGCTTTCTCTAAGGAAAATTTAGACTAGACTGGGGCAACACGTGCTCATCCACTCTCAGCTAAGGTTGTCGGTCTGGCCAAAAGTAGTTGGTACATTTGTTCCAATAATGGAGGGTCAAAGTGCACATTGAGAAAAAATTCTGAAAGAGAAGTAGGAACCAAGATTTTGTTGATCTTTTGTCTTTGAGTGGGACATAAATGTTGTCAACTAAAGTATGCGATGTCATTTAGAAGCATATCATTTTCTTAATTACATATTTTTTCCTATATATTGTTTATAGGTATAATAATAAATGATTACTACAATACCAACTTGAATGACATAATATCTTGTGATGTGTCTTTTTATAGTTTCAATTTCATAGTTACTGTACATAATTTATGCATTCCAATGAAAAGTAGATAAGGAAGCTGCATTGGAGTTTTTGTTAAATATCTATGTTTTGATCCACTTCATATATATATAAAGATATATTATATATGAAGTACAGTGGGAAATTTTATTTTTCTTCTTATATATATATATATATATATATATATATATATATTTGTTTACATCATACTTCATAACACGGCCATTGCCAATTGAACTGCACATATATATAACATTTTAAGTCGGTAGAATTTACAATGTATATCATGTAGTTTTTTCCGAAGAATTTTTCAGTAACTGAAGCATCAATTTTCCATGCTTCTTGAATCTAGTACCATCATCACTATTAATATTTCTTGATATTGCTTTGGTTCAATTCAATCTCCAAAGCTTCCCTCACTATTGTTTTTTAGTAGCTAGCAACTTTGGCAATAGCCTCAACACCATCCATACAATGAGATGGCTTGTGTCATTATATTGTTTGGTTAAGGTAGATCTTTGAACTTTGTTATATATGCTAATTTTCCTACAAACCTAGCACCTAAAAATCCATTGACCTAGCAGATTACAAATCTATTGAATGAATTCACAACTAGGTTATTAACATTAAACTAGCAGAATAAAAAACATAACCATTCTCACAAAAAATGACATATTATACCCCTTTAAAACAGCCATAAGGCCTTCCTCTTTTGCAACTTCTTGACCATAAGGTTCCAATTGAAAAACACATAGTTCCTTTAAAGATTTGTAGGTTTAGGAAACCACTTCAAGCCCTTGAACTTCAAGATAATCCAATATATGAAAAAATTTTAAAATAAGAATTTCATTATGCACACTCCTCATCTTAGAGTTGGTTAGAGAGGTAGAGTACTTGATTGATGCCAACCTTGCTTTCTCATTGGTTGGACTCTCCACCACTAGTTGAAAAAGTATGTTCCCGTAATCAAAGATGATATCTTAACACAAGTTATTGACACTTGAACATAATTTCCATTGATCTCATGGACAAAAGATGGAGAGACTCTTTGAATCTTAGGAAAAATTTTCTCATACTGTACATAATCAAATACTCTACTTAATCTATAGGTGGTAGGGCTTCAATTTTTTCCATTCACTGGGAAATATTGTTGATTTTCTAATGCTAAATGAACAAGCACTAATTTCTGCATCTGGTAATTACTCCCAATGATATATGAACATAATTAAGGAATTACATAAGGATTTAAACTTCTTAGAAAACTATGGCCTCTTCCTTAGATCTGCTTCCATGTGTCTGAGGGAGAGAAGACTATGTGAATGATTTATTTTGTATAATTGTATCGAGTTTCATTTTATAGTGGTATTAGGTTGACCCAAAGAGATTTCACATCTCTTTGTAAATTGAATTTAAAATTAACTTTAATTTTCTTACTTCTAATTTTAACTTGTGTAGCTGGGGAATACCTCCCACAACTACCCAAAAATCAGCACTCCCTCTAAGCTAGGGAGGTATTCACCTTGACTTCCTGAGATGTATCTCTTTGTTGAAAATTTTCTTTAAGAATAAGGTTTCACAACTCATAATATCGAAATCATAACCATCCAGGTTAACAGACTTCACTTATAACAATCATAGCATTCACTTGGCACCATTATCCATGTTAGCACACCTAACCTATGGTACTAGGTACCATCATCCAAGTTATTACACCTAACCTATGGTACATCATCAATATGTACTAGGTACCATCATCTAGGCTAGCACACCTAGCCTATGGTAAAATAACTAGTCACCATGATCCAATCGATGACTCAACCTCATGTTATACATACTAGTATAGGTTTTCTATCAACACGGTCACAACTTAGGGAAAAATGTTCCAACTTCACAATTTTGTCCAAACCCTAAAGGACATCCACATCCTCACTCCACAGGGTTTCCATCACCACAGTAAAACCCTAAAGGACATCCACGTCGTTACACCATAGGGCTCACAACAGGTTCGATGAAAGAAAAGTAATACACTATCAATCTACTATCAGGAGAGATGAAAAATGATCCGGACTTATGTAGGAATGCAATAGAATACACATATAACCTTAAATACAAATATGCAGTGAAAATAATACTTCCTTTTATTAAAATAAAATGACTAAAATAGGCTTACAAACATAATGGAACTAGCTAGGCCATTGGTAGCCTATCTCTGAGAAGATATGTGGAGGCTACAGGCCTCTGAACTATGTTACATTGAGGCTCGAAGGCCTATTACAGACATAATGGAAATAGATGAGTGGGTGAAGGCACTGGTAGCGTGTCTCTGAGAAGAGAGGTGATGGCTACAGGCCCCTCCACTATGTTTCAATGAGGCTCAAAGGCATATTTATTGTTGAGAAACAATATAAAACCTGAAACATCCAAAAACCTAACCCTAGGAGATGAAGCGCGAAAACTGTGGGTCCTCTTTGGGTAAATTGGTGTTTCAACTTCCCGGGGATGTAACATTTGCATCCAATATCTGTTTGATGCACTCAATATCTCATTAGAAATATCTATTCAAGGAATACAAATTTTGAGTGAGCCACATCGGTCCATGGACCCATGTCACTCCCGATTTTCCCAAAAAACATCGTTTAGGGCCTCAAAACGGCTCCGGAAGTTTAGGACTAAAAAAACTACTAAAAATAGTAAGTTGTGTTGCAACTTAAAAATGTAAATAATTGATGGTGGGGTTTGAAATGAATAGGTGGGTGGCCACCAATATCCACTTGGATCATTAGTGCCCCAAAACAGCTCCGGGAGTGTAGGACCCGAAAACCTACTAAAAATAGTAAGTTGTGCTGAAAGTGAAAAGCTACAAGAATTGATGGTACAGGTCCAAATTGAATAGGTGGGTGTC
The DNA here is from genome assembly GCA_034641835.2 of Pinus albicaulis. NCBI lineage: Eukaryota > Viridiplantae > Streptophyta > Pinopsida > Pinales > Pinaceae > Pinus > Pinus albicaulis. Next base: position 1,494,978,418 of record CM076582.1, on the reverse strand, counting down.
CAATAATATCCACCTAGATCATTCCTCCCTCCCTAGGAAGAAATGGTCCCCATGGCGTTAAGTTCTTCCATGAGGGGAAAATTCTGCTGAACTGGGTATTGGATTTGTCCAAGATCTCGCGGATGTGTTGGCAGACATGTTGGATGTAGATGTTCCATCGGTGGGAAACCGTTGAAGGATCTGGGAAAATTTATCCATAATCGCATTCCTATTTTTCTCGAGGGCCTTCTCGAGCAAGAATTTCATAGGATATCCTACTCCCTCATCTTTTTTCCTTCCACCATGGGGGTTCGTCGGGGTTTGCGAGGCTGATCTTGCAACAGTTCAATTGGATCAAGCTTGAAACCCTTATACCCTAATCGCATTGGGGACATGCAAAGAAAAATAGAGAAAGAGCAGACCGCAAAGATGCCATTGATCTAGATTTATGCAGGAACATAACAGAATACACATATAACCTTAAATACAAATATGCAGTGGAAACAATGCTTCCTTTTATTAAAATAAAATGGTCAAAATAGGGTTAAAAACATAATGGAAAATATCTAGGGTACTGGTAGCATATCTCTGAGAAGATATGTGGTGGCTACAATCCTCTTAACTGTGTTACAATGAGGCTTGAAGGCCTATTATAGACATAATGGAAATAGATGAGCGGGCGAAGGCACTGGTAGCGTATCTCTCGGAAGATATGTGACGGCTACAAGCCCCTCCACTATGTTAAAATGAGGCTCAAAGGCCTATTTATTGTTTAGAAACAATTTAAAGCCCAAAATGTCCAAAAATCTAAACCTAGGAGATGAAGCGCCAAAATTTTGGGTTCCATTTGGGTAAATTGGTGTTTCAACTTCATGGGGATGTAACTTTGGCATCCAATCTATGTTTGCGGCACTCAATAGCTCGTTAGAAACATATATCCGAGGAATACAACTTTTGAGTGAGAAATGTCAATCCATGGACCCATATCACTCCCAATTTTCCAAAATAATGTCGTTTAGGCCCTCAAAATAACTTCGGAAGTTGAGGACCCTAAAAACTGCTAAAAGTAGTAAGTTGTGCTGCAACATAAAAATGGAAAAAACTAATGGTGGGGGTTCAAATGGAATAGGTGGGTGGCCACCAATATTCACCTGGATCATTGGTGCCCAAAAACAGCTCCAGGAGTGCAGGACCCAAAAGCCTGCTAAAAATAGTAAGTTGTGTTGAAAGTGAAAAGGTTCAAGAATTGATGGTACAACTCCAAATGGAATAGGTAGGTGGCTAGCGATATCCACTTGGATACAAAAAAATACACCATCATTCTCCTCTCATGAGATATGAACATAGTACGCAATCAATCTCCTCTTAGGAGAGATGAAAATAGTACACCATCAATCTCCTCTTAGGGAGAGATAAAATTTGCACACCATTAATCTCTTCTCAGGGACAAATGAAATTTATACACCAGAAATATCCTGTCAAGGAGAGATGAAATTTGTACCTCATGATTGCAATCCTCAAAACCAAATTCCCTAACCACATAGGTCTTACAGTAACTAGATCATGCTATCAAACCAATGCTCCATCTCAAAGGGATCCTTAGCCATTCTAGGCTTCTTACATAATCTTCAATCTACTCAAAAGAAGAAAGGTAGCAATGGTGGATTTCAATAATTGTTTTATTAATAATATCTAGCTATTCATCCATATTTAACAAAAGATTTTTACAAAAGCGAACACCAACAACCTATTAGAGTTATTTCTTTTCTCAACAGCAAAGTCTTGCAACTTTTTCTTCATCGAGAAAGTAGCCATGGGATCAAAATCCATCATGCCTCATTCTTAGCAAGTATTTTATGAGGCTCATGTAACACTTTCAATCAACTCCCTCTTACAAGTTCTCATCCTATATGAAAAATATATCATCACCGTAGAGAATTTCACGAATTCGTCTTCAATAGATCAATATCTTCCTTCATGACTTCAAGCCATATTCATATTGAACTTCTCCAGCTAAATCATGATTTAATGAATATGATCTTCTCTAATTCCTTTGATTCCAGATCTCATCCAGATTCCAATCATGAGTCATATTGTCACTTCGTTCTTCCATCCATTTTCAAGAGTCAGCACACCTTGGAAATATTTAATATGTACCTACAATCCTCACTAGGAGGCCATGGAAGAAATTTTTTTGATAATAATGTTAGCTCCCTCTTGATATTGGCCTTCTTGTAGGAAGCATTGCAATCTCATCAAGCTAGAAATTTTCATCCTTGTCCTCATCATTATGTTTCTTTCCTTTCCTTTCAGGCATGTGGTAGGGTATCTATCTTTATACTTTTAGTGGAAACAATAAATTCGATGGTTTGTGCATAACCCCTAGGGATTTCTTATCTAAAGACTAAGCCTTGTAGCTTTCTAGGGTTTACAAAGTATAAAACCCTAGATTTTAATTTTACATCCTCTTGCAAGTCCAATAGTATTTGCAATGAGTATAATTCTCATTTTCATGTCCATTGCTCAAGCATACTAGAGCATTACTAATAATTATCTCTTGAGCTTTTCAACCCAAGTAGCCTACGCACATCGAGTTCTGTAGACTATTTTATTTTTTGAAAACAAATTCAACTTTGAAAGAGAACTTGGCCAATTTTTTATTGTGATATTATCATATTAATTCTTTTCCTTCATCAAGGTAATATATAATACAATGTCCTACTTCTAAATCACAAACAAACACAAAACCCTCAAATATATAAGTCCCTTCATATTTTTATATATTCTTACAAGCTTTGATCCTTATGCTTGAGTATTTATTGAGATTTCTTCATCGAAATATGGATCCAGACTTATGTTGTCAGTGCAAGACATATCACTATAGTTTATGGAATTACAGACTTTGCATCTTCTTAATCATTTCCTTTTACACTCACACAGGTTGCCCATACCCTCTACCTTCATGATGGTAATATGCTACACATTAACAACACTCCTTGATGGGTTCTTAAGGATTTCTTTATAACTACATAACATTTTTAGATCATTGACACAGTCCTTTAAAGCATTTTTCATCTTTCAAGTATTTTAGTTCTGACGGAGCTTCTCTTATGATGATAAGAGATTATCTAAGAATGCTTCAAACAATATTGTAGTCATGATGCATAGCTCTCATTCCAATGATTCGAGAAGTCATCAATATTTAAACTTAGTTCATAGAGAAAATTCCATTAAGCAGCAAGAACAAGAAGAGGCACATAGCTTCATAAATCTCCAAACCTGAGTATTTATTATTTTGTTAAAAAGGTGGCATTGGGTTATAGTTTAAAGGTGGTTGATATTATAAAATTTCCTTTAACCACTCCTTTCTCAAGGGTAGGGTCATATGACATAGGACATTTACTAATATAGATTACATAATTGTTTGGACCAAGGATCCACATGGATAAAATTACCTATTGTTGGCTCTATCTCCCTTCACATAGTCCAATTCCTAGGATTTCCGAGTCTATAAAATATTACATCTTTCTTAATCTACGAGCCCTCTCCAATCAATATTCACAACTCAAGGAATGGGACACCTATCTTTGTCATGCAGTCCCTCAAGTTATCCCACTTCCCTCCAGGGCTCTAGCATTGATCGGACAAGAGATCTCTCCGTTGGGGACTCTAGGGGTTATCAACTATAATTAAGTTTATTCAATGAGAACCATTTTGCTTTGACATTGTCATGATTTCCATATAGTTTCATGACAAATGTTTCCATAATTATATTATAGCATTAATACAATAGCCTAAGCTTTGAGAGAAAATTCCCAAGGAATAATGGATGTCAAAATCTATTTTTCATGATGAAAAATCACAGATTATATCTACATGCATGGGAGCTACCATGTGCTTTCATAAGTACATGTTTCTCTCTTAACCACTAATTCCAAATTTCAAAGGTAATTAAGAGTTAGGATAACAATAAAGCAAGGTTTAATAAGGCTAAGGATAAAGAACCGATGGGAGTAATTAAATCATAAAATATTTTTCCCTTAGGCCCTTAGCCCCCTTTTGTTCCCTTCTTCTAGTATCATAGCCCCCACATTGTTTTTCCTTTCTCCCTTTGTAGTCTGTGATGTATTTTTATTACGATTCAATATACCACTTTACATATTCCATCGTTTGGATTTTTAGCCATTTATCATGTAGACATATACATTATTGTTCTAGGGATCAAAACTGGGGGTATTACATAGATATCATTATCACCCAACTCCACTTGAATGTTTCCATTTGCTCTTGAAACTTTTTGGATATCTCAGAGTTCAATGCCATGTCCTTTGATATTCCACTGTGCACGTGTTGATCAAAACTAAAGTGGTACTGGCTGAGAAACAAAAAATTGTGGAGAAGTATGTCTCTAGCTTGGATGCGAACTCATCCACTACAACTTCTGCACTCATCTCAAAATTCTTTAGCAGTTTCTTCCCTTTTTCGGATATTAGCTTGCTTAATGTCCCTTCTTACAACATTTGAAACATGTCACATGGATCCTAGTGTCCTCCTTAGAATCAAATGAAATAACCACTTTTTCCTTGGCCTTCTTGGGTCCTCCTTTAGTCATCTTCCCAATGAGTGGAATATCTTGAGTCTCGTCTCTGACTGAAAAATTCTCCTCCTGGACAAAGCCATCCTGCAATGTTTCAAAAGTGGTCAACTTCACAGCTGCACATTTTCCCTGCATGAACCTAAGTCAAGATACTGAGAATCCATTTAGAGTTATCCAACCTAACTCATCTTCATAAACCTTGTTTCCTATGTTCGTAAGTTGATCTCTCAACTTGGTGATCTTCATTGGATAGATTTCCATAGTATTAGTATTGCTCATGTTGTTACTAATGATATTTTTCTTCAAAATTATCTTGTGGAATACATTCACACTTTGTTACAGAGTGACTGAGACATCATACATATTCTTCCCTATCTTCTTTTATGTGATGTGAGGGATCAAGTGGTCCTTGACAAAATCAAGGACAATGTGCTTATTTTTGGTTGCCTTATTATTTTTCTCAACCAACCGAACAAATGGGCATCTCATCCTTGAACTTCGCACAGGTCTGAGTTCCTATCATGGGGACATATCAACTTCAAGCACTGAAACAAGGGCATTGCACACACTCAAATATTTTCATAGCTATGTCTCATAGAAATAGGCCCATCCATACGTGGATCTTCTGAGATACTTCATATGCACTACAATGACACCATATCTGTTTTCTACACCATATTTCAGATCTTTACTCAAAGAATGAATTTTACAACTCCTAAAAATTTGAACTTTAGATTTCACCTATCAAAAATTTATGTGTATATACTAAAATTCTGTAAGGAAATATTCAACAGTGCAAAGACTGCATTTAATGATGTAATTTACAACAAAAGATAAATAAAGTCTATTGGACATAAAATATTCAATTTGACATTATGAGAGCAAGCTATAGCAGCTAAATATGGCCTGATATACATCATGCAACAATCTGAAATGTTCTGGATAACAAGGAAAAGTTCCATAACTGTCACACGGTTTTTTTATTACTCTGAAAATAAAGTATTGTATCATCTTGGCATCATGCTCAAGCTCTACACATGTTTGAAAGATATAACACAGACAACTATGTTGTTTGAAATATTAGAGTGTAGGGGGTTACAAAATGGCCATTAATGGCTTCAAGGAGTGCACCATTCTTGGATAATTAAATCCCTCAGGGATTGTAACTCCTAAATAAAATGCATGCACCTACTCACAATAAATTCTCCTTGGTAAGTGAAACCCTACTATGAAATTGTAACTTCCAATCATAAATTTACCATGGAGGGATGTATGCCCCATAGCCTTACAAGAGAATATGATGTATGGTATGTGCTTTACAATCCTACCTCATGAATGCACAATAACCCCTACAAAACCAAAATAGAAGGAAGGGCTAAAAAGGCAAATCAAACTCATAGGGACCAATCTTACAAGTGTGCACTACAAGGAAAAGACCCTCTAGCGGAGGTTATAAACGAGGTTTTTAGTTTTCTAAAATTGGCCAAAATCGTCAAAAAAAAAATTCTACAACATCCGTTTATGGTTACGGAGGTTTTGGCAGAGCTTTTAATGAAAATTCAACACAAATAAAAAAAAATGGGCGGCCGGAGGTTATTACAGATGTTTTTTCATCGGTTCCCTACTCTAGATTTAACGCACTGGTGCGTACATGAAGGCAGCGCCCTGGGACTGTCTCAGTTGAACGAACGCACCAAGAAGTTTAGGTGTAAAACCGCACCATGCGTAGTGTTGGTTATACAACACACAGGGCCATTATAATTGATCTTGGGATTTGTGTGGTGCCCATAGGTTGTATCAAATCATCGGTGCACATACCTTTATGAGGCACTGGTGCATCATATCACATAAAGGCACCGAGATTTATAATTGGTATCGGTATTCGTGCGGTGCCCATTCATCGTAAAAATGCATCGGTGCTTATAGATACATAAACTCCCTGGTACGCAGTATCACACAAACACACTGATATTTATAACTAGTATCGGTATTTTTGTGGTACGCATGGATCATACAATGGCACCGGTGCGTATAGGCACATAAACGCACTGGTCAACAGTTACTGACACGCACAGGTTTTCATTTTGTTTTTTTTGTTAGAAACATCGACCTGTGACAGTCCAATTATTGTTATTGTTTTAAATTCATTATTCATCAAAAGTCGACATATCTTATAACAATATTCATATCAATTACATTTTTGTTAATGCATTTGAATGTGTTGTTTGGATTAATTTTTTATATCATATCAGAATTATTGTGGTTTTTTACAATTCATTATTCATCAAAATTCAACAAATATATATCTTATAACAATATTCATATGAATTAAATTTTTATTAGCGTTGAGAACGGCATTGGAGAACGCAATAGAATAAATTAAAACATATTTTATGATTATATATATATATATATATATATATATATATATATATATATATATGAATAAGACAGGTTTTATCATACAAAATGGGATATTTATTTGTATCCCTTTGTCTTTCAATTGGGACACTACGTCCACTAAATTAAACAAAATGTTTGATATCACAGACATATTTCAAAAAATAAAATGCCTTGATTTGATATCCAAACATAGTGATCATCATTCTTCACTTGAACTGCTATCACTACTAGAGCTACTTCCATGAATTGGGTTGTTTTCAGGAATGTTTTGTTCACGGCGTTGATTGTTTTCTTCTTCTTCACCGTCCATCTAGAGACATAAAAATAAACTGAATTGAGTGTATATACATTGGTGAGAATAATGAAAATTTCAATATTAAATAATATAAATCAATGTAAATAGAAAAGAAAAATGGCGTACCATAGCAACAATTGACTCATAAACTCTACACATTCTTTGAAAACCATGTACCATGCCATCTTTCAAAATTTTATCTGTTGGCACAGTTCCATACATTGTTTCGTGCAAGTTTTATACCCCATAACAAATCATATATTTAATAATAAAGATGTTTTTGTTCTATTAATTATAGACGGAGCTAAGTAAAACAAGATCGATAGATGCTTACGAATTCCACAATTAAATTTTGATATGCCAACATATACTCACAACCCATATTTAACCCAATTTCAATCAATTCATCTAATGGTTCTTCTTTGTATGTTAGAACTTTTTCGAAGACATTCAATGATGACTTTTGTAAAACAACTTAAAAGATACAAAAATGAGATCTAGTTAAGTTGGTATAAGGAACTAACAATTACTCACAAACTTAGAGATCAACCCTTTTCTTCCTTGTTGTCTGGTTTTATGTGCTGAATGGGTTCCATTTTCTTTTCTTTTCTGCAAGAAAATTCTTGAAAATTAATATTTAATGCTAAATTGTTTATTTATTGTACTTAATGATTGAAAAATTGAATGATTACATATTACATTTGAAGCACGTTGTTGTTGATATGGCTCCTCCAACGATGCAATTTTGTCCATTTCTTTGACCATCTCCCTGTACATATTTTTGGACATTCCTGCTGGTATATTTTTGAGATCAGCTCATTCATCTTTTGATATTTTCATAATCTTCCTGAAAATGTAACAAGACAATAAAATATTTAATTTTTATATTGATATATGAAAAGTAAATATAACAAAAGTGATATCTATAAATAATTCTAAACAAACATTTAAATGAATATTAATTTTTCATTCCTTCTTTTGTATGTTTTTGCTATTAAAAGTCTGATATGTCTCATTTACCAATTCTTTGGAAACTCTTCCTGTAGTTTAGATAAAATTTGGTTCTTTGAATCATTGGATTGATTTTTGTATTGTAAGTGGAAAGAACGTCTATACATTCGCTCCATTAGACCCCTCAAACTTTTGTAAAAGCTTTTCCCCCTTTCGTTAACTTCCAACACCACTCCAGATGAGCATAGGAACAATTCATTTTCATTTGCATGTTCTATTTTTTTTTTCTTAGAACAACATTCATTTTCTGAGTTGTTGGTCCCTGTAGAACATTATACAGATGTGAATTAGTAGATTGTTTGACACATGTTATCTAATAATTTTAAGTATATTATTAATGATAATTAAAAAAATAAACTCATATTGGTTCGATAGTATTTTTTCATTCACCTGATTCATCCTTTTGCAATTTTTACATTACAATTTTACGCTCTTCTGGTCCTAGATCAGAAATAATCATATCGAGCTCATACATAGTAAACAATACATATTAGTTAAACGTACATATAGTTCAAAAATAATATTTTTTGTAAAGAATTTACAAAGAACTTGCATTTTTTGCTTTTCTTAATGTGTTAACAATATTTTTGTTACTTGATTTCTTGTTAGTCATTTTTATCAATCTGAAACCTATACCATATCATTTATTAATATATTTATAAATAAATTCTCAACTTTTTAGGTAGAAAATAAATCTCAAGTCACCGGTGCGCCTTTCATGAGGTACGCACCGCAGCCGGTGCGTGGGGATATTAAAAACATACTGCAAAATAGTATAATAGACCGTACAGTGCGTTGGGTATTATAAATGCACCACACAAACAATGTAATAGACCATACGGTGTGTGCGGTATTATAAACGCACCGCAAAAATGGTGTAATACACTGCACGGTGCTATCCTCGTTAAATGCAGCACCGATGCTCTATTTCAGAAATGGCACACGGATTTAGAAAAAATGTTTTCAATTTTTTTACTACATAGTAATTGCGCGGTGCACTGTATAATACAATGCACCTGTGCAGTAACGTACGTAGGGCGCACCAGTAAAGAAAAATCCATTCTCTTAAAAAATTCACGAAATGGACGAATGGATTGGGATCCAACTATGCAAGTCATCCCGTGGGTTGGATGTCAATATAAAATGAAAAAACCTAATTCTAAAATCACATAAATAGGGAGAAGAAAGGAAAAATGCAAAAAATTGAAAGGTTTACGGTAAAAATGGATAAAACTACAGAAAAAGTAAAAAAAAATGCATAAGAGAGTAAAAAAAATAATCAAATTTAATCACAAGATGGTTTGAAATTCTATGATACAGTGTTTGAATCACCAGAGATTTGGTTTCTGATTGTCTGAATACTTCTGTTTGAACTTATTTCATTGCTCCATAGTGCCCTCGTGCTCTCTTTCTCCAGGTCTGTCTCCTGCAAATATCTGGCTGAAAATTTTAGCAAAAATAGTGAAATAATGAAAAGTGTTTAGTATTTAAAGAATTATTGTATGAAATTAGAGTTTCAAAATATTTTTCCGCCCATTTTTCAAATTGCCGCTTTATTTTTCACTTAAAGAAAATAGAGTTGTGTTTTTTTTATTTTCGTTTAACCGTTACCGGTGCGGAAGAGTTGTGAAGCATCGGTGCGTCTTAGTAATATGACGCACTAGTGCATGTTATGATGATAAGCGCACCAGACTGTATAAGGTTCTTTTTTTTGTATGTAAGATCATAATAAAATAATGATAATTCTAAAGTACATGAATTTATTCTCATTATTTTCTAAACTTTATTATGTTACAAAAATTCATATTATTCTAGATTTGTTATTTTACAATTATTTTCAAATTTACAAATTTAAATATTTTAATAAAATCATTTCACATTAATAAAATTAAAATTTTCACATTAATAGAATTAAAATTTTACAAATATTTTTCATACAATTACAATTAAAATTACAATTAGAACTAGAATTAGAATTAGAATTAGAATTTTACATTAATTTCACGTACATGAATTACGATTAGAATTACAATTACAATTTTAATTTTACACATAGTTACATTTACAATTTTACATCGAATCACATTTACAATTACAATTAGAATTTTTCATATATACAATTACAATCATTTCACAATAAATTAAATATTACAGTTACAATTAAATTGTACATTAGTAAATATTTTACATACAATTACAGTTAAAATTACAATTAGTACAAATACAAATACAATTTTACAATTTTACAATTTTACATAGAATTAAAATTTAAATTTAAATTACAATCATGACATAATATTTAATAAATATCATGGTCATTTAATATTAAATTAATTAATAAACATCATCAAAATCATGATAACCATCGTACAAACATCATATTCGACTAAAAAACACATTCAAACATCAAATTAACATTATATATTAACATCATCACAACACAAACATCAAATATACATCTCATGTCAAATAAATCATGTTATCACATATACACATCTATATGCAAGCTAAACATTAAATGAACATATCTAATATCACCTAACAATATGCACCACATCAGGATGTTCACCAACATGTAATTAAGTACAACTACAACATGAACATAAAATACATGGACCATCTATATATAGATATATATATATATATATATATATATATATATATATATATATATATATATATATATATATATAATGTTAAAAATATACAACTGTAATATAAATTTCATGGATCAGATGGTGGTAGTATAACAACATCAATAGCAGTACAAGTGGATGCCTGCTCAGTAAAGCTGGGTGCAACCTCGATGGTCGATGGTCGAACCTTCTCATGATCATGATCACTAGTACTGATGGATGCATCAGCTAGTGGTAGTACAACATCAATATAAGCAGTAGTAGTGGAGGCCTGCTCATTCAATAGTGCAGCCTCGACGGTTGATGGTTCAGCATGCTCATGATCATGACTAGCATTGATGGATGTTGCAGGCTACTGACTGGACGTGGTCGATGGTCCAGCCTCATCTCCATGATGACTGCTATATGTTGCTAGTGGAGCCTCATGCTCATCAGGCGCAGTGCGAGGTGAACGATCATGACATGCATGTGACTCACTGCTCGCGGCCTGTCCATCACGTGCCACGGCTTGACTACGCCTATAGCTACGGACAGTCCTCCTCGGTCGCGTAATAGCTGTCATAGCTCCTACGACATGCCGCATCAGGTCGTACATGTCACGCGACATGCCTCTCCACATTTGTAACAGCCTATCATCAGCTTGTATGTCTCTGTAATGAGCAGGCCTGATGCCCACATCAACAATCAATGCACAGAGTTGGTTACCCAACTTCATCCTATATCTAGTCTCAGGTCGACTGCACCTAGCAAGAGGCGGTACCGGTGCACCATGAGAAGGAGCATGTCTCTCTGCTACACCGGCCTCATCCTGATCATGATCATCCTCGGCATCGTACATGTCTTGATCGTCATTAGGATCCCCACCTAGATCATGTGGTGGATCCGGCATCTCCTCACCATCAAAAGAGCCAATGTCTGCAAAATATATAAAAGTACACAACAATAATTAGACAATTTCATTACACAATTTAATAAAAACAAGTTAAATAACATGTTAGAATAAATATAAATAAAACAATAATATTACCTCTATCATCTGGTAGATCATCATCTATGAAGAGGTTGTTGGGACACCATCGCCAACCTAATCTAGCATAAGGACATGGGACCATAATGAAGGGATTCAACCAATCAACACTGGCTAGTAAGTCCAGTGCATCATGCGATATCCTAGTTGGAAACATAGTGTCTACCCTCTTGGGCATCATCTGCCCCCACATGTGCATCTGGGCCTCCAACATCGGCCTACGAGGCTATTGAACAAAACTAGGTCTCATCTCTGGAAACCTCTCAAAAAAAAAAAAAAAAACCTCTGAAGCAAAAGCGAAGTTGAACCTCCCTTGTGCATGAGCACGACATCTATCTAAGGCCATACAAAACTGCTACAAAAAAATGGCAGACCACCTAACAAGTCGTGGCTCCTGTACTAAAGAATCAACATAATATAAAAGCAAGCAAATAATGTGTTGCCCGTCACTGGTGTTGTGCGAAATTGTCGAAATGATAAGTGAGAGGCATTGCATGTCTTGTCTACCAAATGCACCTATACGTAACTGACCTCCAGGTACCTGAAACTCTGAAGGAGACAATACATGTGCTCCAATGTATCTCTGGGAGTAAACTAACTGACCTCCTGCTACACAACCAGCTGGCACCTTTGGGAATGAGGGAAAATCCACCCCTCTCCTCGATAATCCTATAATAAAATAAATATCCTCCTTAGTGTGTGTGTACCACTGGTCAGGACCAACTTGGAAAGCCTGTCGGTGGGCATTCCACCTGCGGATAAGATATCTCAAAAACACAATATGGGCCTTTACGAAAATAGCCTCCTCATAAAACTTGAGGAGGCCTACCTGCTTAAGGATCCCCTGGGTATCTGCTGTAATAGGGTGAGGGTATGCATCTCTCTCCCTCTCTCGGGCCTCCCATTGGCGAATCATGTCATACTGTTCCGCCTGTTGTTGCTGTTGTTCCTCCTCTTCTCTCTGAATCATTGACATGTTAACTAATTTTTTTATATATTAAAATAGAAATGTATTTAGGAATATACATATATATATATATATATATATATATATATATATATATATATTTGAAAAAAAACAAACAGACCAGTCGGTGTGCCACAAAAACACTCACGCACCGATGGCAGTGCATCTTAAGTTTGTAGTGCACCGGTGTCGGCAACCCTAATGAAATACAACGCACCGGCCTCGGTGCAGCTGTCTATTTTTCAAGCACCGTTGACTATATTGAAGTTCAGAATAGCAGTGCGCTGACTGAAATATAGGCTCCAGAGCATATAGTCGTGTCAGCACACTGACTTCATGACAATTACATTGTCAAAGGTGCGGTCTTTTACCCGGCCGCACTGTTGACCCTCTCGGAATGCAGAATGTGGTGCGCTGACATACACCAGGGTGGATAATTTTGTCAATGCACGACACTGGGATTCCCATGGTCAACAATGTGCATGGCTAAATGAGCGCACCGTATTTTTTTTTTTAATTTAAAATTATGTGGGGTGCCTTTCAAAACTGTCCCGGAAATGGTGCAGATACCGTTAGCACTGACGGCAGTGTAGCCTGTAAATTTTGCAAGCAACACCGTTATCCGATGCGAGGGAAATAGCTCAGGCGCACCAGGTGACAATTTTTTTTTTCATTTTTAATGGTTATTTTTCAGGTTATTTCAAATTCTAATCCGCTAAAAGGCTTCATTATGGAAAAACTAAAAAAAATACCTATACATTTCATCATCAAGGAGGCATATTGGCTGTAAAATTTGCAACAGAAAATTTGACCACCGTTTTTTAAAATGCAAGCTAGAGATTGGTGGTGAATGCAGAGCAGAAGTGCATGCAATGGGTGTATTCAGAGCACCGATGTTAGGGCAACTCAGAGAAGGGGAAATGGCACCGGTGCTTGAGAGCTCTAGAGTACTAAGGAAAGTGAAAAATGCGGTTTTTTGGCCGTGGTTATTATTTTTTATTTAACCCTGTTCCGGTGCATGGGGTTTTATAGGCACATCGATACGCTTGCTTAAAACTGCACCGGGCAGTGTCAGATTTGGCACATTGTTAATAATGCACCAGTGTGGTTCCCTAGCACAACACTGGGATGTTTCAGTTTTGGCGCAATGTTTTCATGATGCACCGGGGCTGAATATTCGTAATGGATCGGTGCAGAATAGTCTTAAAGCACCATTTTTTTGGCCTTCAATTTTTTTATTTATTTAATGCTATTCCGATGCATGAGTTTTATAGGCGTGCCGATGCTCTTAGATAAGAACGGACCGACACGTTTCTGTTTTGGCGCGGTTTTTTATGATGCACTGACGCAGAAGAGTACTAAAGCACTGGTGCGTGACCGTAATAGGATACCCTGGGCGTGTGTGTACGTCATGCATGTTGTCCGCTGTGCCAATGTTTTGTGCTCACCGGTGCATTCTATAGTAGAGCACGCACCATTAATTAAGAGCTCAGGAGCACTGGAAAATGAAAAACCGGGTTTTTTGCCTTAATTTTTTTTTTTAATTTAACCCTTTTACTGGTGCACATGGTTTATAGGTGCACTGACTCTTTTTATTAAAAATGCACTGGTCGGTTTGTCTTTTGGTGCGTTTTCTTATGATGCATTGGTGCGGTTTCTTTCTACCACACTGAGTGGTTTTGGTTTTGGCGTGGTGTTTTATAATGCACCTGCACGGAAGAGTTGAGATGCACCGGTGCTATAGAATAATACGACACACCGGGCGGGTGTGGACGGAGTGCACGGTGTCTAGTGTGCCAATTTTTTTGTATGCACCGATGCTTTCAGTATTTCAAAGCACCAAGGCGACGTTTAATGATAAGTGCACCGAGCGGAAAACATCCACAAAACCCTCTGCCCGCCAACCTCCTCTAGTAACCTCCGCTAGAAATGGACATATGGGGTATTTTTCTGGTGGGTTTCTCAAAAACATCTGCTACAAGGTATTTTCCTTGTAGTGGTTCCATCTCTCTCAAAATTTTATTGTTGTTTTCCAACACGGAAATGATCTTCTGCTAACTCATATCAGAACATCAAAGTATGCAATTAGAAAGTGGATATGGGAACAATTTTTTCTCTAAAATCATCTTCAATGATGCATGAAGACAACTGCAATGTTTGTCACATTTCTCTTACAAAATTCACTCCACATACCTCCAATATATATGTTACAAATGATAGGAAGGGTAAGCAAGGTAGTTGGAAAAATAAACGATTATAATTTCCTAGAAGATAATCACACGTGGATAAATACATTTGACAACATGTGATTATTCACATGTGGATAAATACATGTGACTACATATATAGAACTAGGTTATGTGTACCTAATGTACAAGTACAAATTACAAACACAATAGGCACACATGTCTAAACATATATCCTGACTCCTAACAATAGATATCCCTCATAAAATTCTCAACATGAAGATAATATATGACCTTTGTTTTCTTCGACTATCTCCCAAGGTGTCAAAGTATCTTCCCTTGAATATGGCTGAGTGATTTATGCATTGAGATCAAGCTCTCTAGTGGACAAGCCTTGGTTGCAGAAGTAAGTTACCGAGAGGGAAATCCTTTTAATTCATAGGATTGATTTGTTGCTTCAATGACTCAACATGCTAAGGTGAGCATCTAGTCCTGGATAATTGTCCCAGTATATGTAACAAAGTTTCTCCAACAAATAAATTTGGCTGAACTCCACCAGGTAAAATATTTTACCATGGAGTGGGAGGAAATGGTAACTTAGCAGCGCACCATTTCTTAACACAAAGCCATCAGTCTCTAGGAATTTATTGTTTCTTCTCTCATAAGCTTGCATTGCAGTCAACAAAAATATGAAGAATTTAAAAGTAGAGTCCTCAGTAATTTCGACACACTGTTTGATGATATGTACAGGTTTCACCCTGAAAAAGAGCTCCTATCAAAGCCTAAGGATCTATACGAAAATTGCAAACTTCATCAACCACTTAATCATCAAAATGTAAGGGTTTTGACATCTAATTGGATGGAATTATGTATGGCAGTAACTCTGTGTTTGGATATTCTAATATCTTGTTAAGGAAAGTTTCTGTAGTTTTGTTTTTGGATAGTGGAAAGTATTGAAAAATATTTTGTATGCTCTATTGGAAGTATTACAAAACTCACATGGTCTGATCCAGGAGTGCTTGTAAATTTTTTTTTGATAGTAAATTGGGTTTTGTAGTGTCTATGCTACAACTTACAATTGAAGACCTTTGTTTGGCCAAAACTATTCGGCTATTTGGTTTTACTTTTATCTCTTCTTCAGAAGAGATATTATATATAATATTTTTTTTTCTATTATATAGGAGTAAACTATATCCGTCTTTTATAGAATTTTATAGAAATTCAATATGCACTGAAATCATTGATGTTGGTTATTTGTTCTGATTTTCCACATTAGATTTAGTTCTATGGAGACTCTAATGGACGGTTTCACAAAATCTTGGAGTTGGATTTGGATGTGTCTACTACTTTGCTTGGCCATCGCTCGCAAAGGTACTTTATAAATTCTATAACCATGTTTAATTTTTTATATCCTCATTAGTACTCTATAGAATAGATTAAACCATTGTTCCAACTATTATTCATTGCTTCTATCCAAAAGGTTTCCCCTAGGTGGGCCACGTATGGGCTATAATATTTCAGTCAACTGTTCTAAGAGTGTTTGTGATGAATGTTCATTAACTTAATAATGATCATACTGAAACAAATCATCTTAATAGTAAGTCAAAAAAGGTTCCATATTTGAAGTGTCTGTAGAGAATTGCATGCATATTTTTGCATATCTAGTGTTTTAGCTAGATTTTGATTTATCTTCTGCTTTTCTTGGCTATCACACATTAAGGTGTTGTATAAATTCTAGAATGATGTTTAATTTTTCATGTCCTTTTTGGTACTCTGTAGAATAGTTTATACTATTTTTCTAACTAATATTCTATCGCTTCTATCAAAAAGGGTTCCTCTTTTGTCCCCATGTGGGTTAGGGATGGACTCATATATTTAAGTAAAATTTAATAAGAATTCTTGTGATGAATTTTTAACTTAATTATCACTCTGGCACAAATCCAATTCATGAAAAGTGGAAAAGGATTCCATATTTGATGTCCAAGGAGAATTAATTGAAGATTTCAACATTTCTAGTGTATTAGTGAAGTAGCAGTTGTATCCATTTAAACACTAAGTGACCCAAAGTTGCTAAAAACCCCAATTTCACATCATTGTGCTACAAACCTAGGTTAACATGAGTGGAGGGAGATTTGAACCCTGCACCTCTCCCAAGCATTAAGAATACCTTTACCGATATTGTATACACATTTTTTCAATCCTGTGCTAGAAACCATTTCATCTTTGAGGATTGGAAACATTAGTTTGAGAGTTTTGTCTAATAAATACTTAGAGGGGTGTTTGTGGGTTAAATATCAATTTTAAAGGTTGTTTGGGTAGCTCATAAAATCTACTGTTAATTCTGAACATGTAGTTGATGCCATGCTGACAAGGGTAAAGGTGATTTTTTTATGTTATGATCCATTTCCAACACTCTATAGGTTACATGGTAGGTCAAAGTGGCATTTTATGCACTTATAGTACTTGACAGTGAAACAGATCTCAACCTTGAAACCTACAACAAGAGTAAACAGAGTAAAGATCTGTGTAATTCTGAAGTATAGTACCCATGTGTAGGGAAAATGAAGAATGAAAATACAATAAAAAAATGGTAGGACTGGCTCAAGAAAAAAGGAGAACCATAAGTTAACAAAAAATTAATAATACATAAGGATAGTGAGAGATATTTGTAGGTTTGAAGATTGGGCATGTTTGAAAGTTGAGAATATTTGAAGGTTTCAATATGGAAAAATTGATATATTAACCATATTAAGGAAACAAGGGAATGAAATGAAAAATGAAAAACATAGAAATTAAACAGAGGATAAGAAAATAGATAAATTTATATTAAGAATCAAGAACAATAAGGAGCACATATCTTCATAAATCTCCAAGCCTGAGTATTTACTATTTTGTTAAAAATGTGGCCTTGGGTTATAGTTTAAAGGTGGCTGATATTATAAAATTTCCTTTAACCACTCTATTCCCAAGGGTAGGGTCATCTAACATAGGACATTGCCTAATAAATTAATTAATGGTTTGTACCAAGGATCCACAAGGATAAAATTACCTATTTTTGTCTCTAGCTCCCTTCACACAGTCCAACTCCTAGGATTTCCCAGTCTATAAACTCTTACAATTATCTGAATCTACCAGCCCTCTCCCATCATGTTGCACAACCCAACGAATGGGATCCTTATCTTTTTCATGTATCCCCTTATGTTATCACACTTATCGCTAGTGCTCTACCATTGAACGTCCAAGAAATATCACTGCTAGGGACTCTAGGGGCTATCAAATGTAATTAAATTTATTCAATGATAACCATTTCCCTTTCACATTGTCATAATTTCCACGTAGTTTTATGTTATTTAAAATATCACCAAGGACTTGGTGCAGTTCCTCAACCTACCCATGACCCCTCACCCATCCCCCTACCAATTGGGATGGGTGCTAAAAGAGGGCCCTCGCCTTAGTCTAACAACACTGTGTTGTAAACTTTGCCATTGGTCCTTTCTACAACATAGTGGTCTCTGATGTTTCTTCATTGGACTGTGTCAATCTCTTGCATTTTCTCCCTTACCAACAACAATGCCATGCTATCTCTAATGCTAAACTTCTATATTTTCACAAAATATAATGTCCTGAATAAATATCTATCTGTATATAATCTATAATTATGTTTAGGATTATATAATTTATTTTGGAGTTTTTCCTTTATGCTTTACTACAATCCTAATGTTGACAAGATTTAGCTAAATTTTTTCATCAATTTCTCATAGAATATGAAAAAGGAAATGATTGTCAACATGTGCCAAAAATTACGTTTCTCCTAATTTCTTTTTTTATTGTTCATGAAAAGATAATCATGTTGTAGGAATGAGTTATCATATAGTATATTTCAATTTGTGGATTTTATTTTCCTCCCCCTTTTTACAAGGATGTTGATTTCATTTTCCTATTGATGGTTTTTGCATGTATCTTATCGAGCCCCAAATGTTGGTAATGGAGCGGATCTTGAGAAGTAGTCATGGGCACAGACTCTATCAGAGGTTAATGTTACAATACCACTTCCACCTGGTATGAGGAAAATCTTAATGGTATGTCCATAAAGAAGAGTTATCTAACAACAAGGGTGAAAGGTAAACATTATGTCTTAGTTGTAAGTCATTTATTTGTGTTTCTTAGCTGTAAGTCATTTGTTTGATTTTTAGCTTTACCAGATCAATTATTTCACTAATCCAATATGCATGGCCATTATTTCTCACCTGATGTAAGTTACTTTACATGGTTGATATAAAATTCAATTCTAGGACACTTTACTATTAAGTCAAATATTATATTGATTAAAAGGATGTTAATATTTTGATTGGTTTACTAGGAGCTTGATTTAAAAAAAAATTGTAAACACCATGTGTGTTAGGTCCCCGTAATTTGTCAAATTGGCAAGACCAAATGTACAGGGGTAACATCAAACTAGTATTTGGAGTCCTAGGACCTAGCCTTCCTGGACTCAGAGAGGGCTCTCTCTCTAAATGTGTATTACATGTAACTTGATTGATTTTAGGCTAGTTGTAGTGATTACGGTTTGTTTGTTTTTTTTGTTTGGTTGGGTTGGTTGTCAAGCATAACAGATAGAGTAGGAGAGGTTTAGACCATTGGGCGATGGAGTCTGCAAAAGGCCTTGAAAGGTACAACAATAGGTCAAGGGTGTTTCAGAGGGATAGTATGACAAAGCCAAATGGACCTTTAAAGCTTATGTGAGTGAAGTGAACAATAAATTGTGAGATTAGTAGGTTTAAAGGGCAATTAAGAATCCTTTAACATGTACTATAACAAGAAAAGTATTTTAGAACACTATTCATATACAAATAACCAAATACATGGCATACCATCAGATTCTTTGACTAAACCCTAGCAAGTAAACATCAGGACAATAGTCCAACAAACCATAGAGAGCAACAAACTTGTAAATTCTCTAGTGATTCAACCTTTAGGAAAAGAAAACATTCAAGATAACATATGGTATTGATAAAAGAGAAGGGAACTCCTAAAATTCCTTAATCATACTACAAAGAACTTCAAAGCAACCATTTAAGATGGAAAAAAGGGCGGGGCAAACCATAAACCTATTCAGTCAAACCCTAGTTAGCAATACTTTGAAGAAAAGACCTCAAAGACAATTTTTAAGTGATACCAAAGGGTAGGGCTAACCATAAAATACTTTGGCACTGACTCCATTAAATAATTCTAGAGATAAAAAAGCTGAGTGGGATTAGAGAGAAACTAAGAATTCTCTAAACTGACCTAGCAGAGGAAAGCATACAAGCAATAGAAAGCAGACAGAGCTAAGGTGCCTCTAAACAACATTTCTTAGCCTAAAATTTTTATCCTACTGCATGAGAAAGATGAAAAAAGATGAAAACATAATAAAACAAGCACTAATTTAGAAATACATCACCATTAGCCATGCTCATGAATCCTGCAAGTGTGCTTGGTTCATTGTCATCCAAATCAAAGAATTCATAACACTCGAAAGCCAATTTCTCCTCAACTCCAAGTCTATGTATTGAGTTTAACAATCAACCAAAAACTACAATGAGGCCTCCATGAATTGTTTAACATGAAAAGTAGGACCAAAACCCTAGCTATGGTTTCAAAATTTCATTAACTACATCATAAATGCCAATTTGTCTTATGAGACCATGCAAGGCCCAAGGCACAATATTCTAACTTAATAAATGCAGAAACAAATGCTAACATAGCTCCTCAGCTAACACTAGAGTGATTTGTCTCAGAAACCCTCAAAATATATTTTTCATTAACTCCAAGTGTATTTTTTTTTATTTTCTGGAAAGGGTGCAATGCTAAGGCCAAGGGTCTAGCGCCAACACTAGGAAAATAGTCTGTTTTGAAGCTAAGATTTGGAGGTCTTCTAGGTGTCCAAATGAGCTCTATGATAGCTCAATGGAAAGCATGTCCTATCTAGTTTCCCGATATAACTTTAGTTTCCAATTTGGTACCCATTTTCTACTCAAAGAATCAATATCCCAAGAATTCTCAGGGCGTAGTGCCAACTCTGAAAATAGGGCAGAAAGTTGATTTTTTGCATTTTTTGGCACTTTTGGAGTACCAATTCTGCTCCAAATGAGCCGAAATTTTGTGAGGGTGATGTCCTTGGCCTAATTATTCTGAAAATTTCAAGTTTTCCTCCATTGTATTCCCCAAAAAAGAGTGCAGCGCCAGTGGCACTGTACGTTTGGCCCTTCAAAACAGTAAAAAACTCAAAAAACTCAAAAACTTGCCAAAACTTTAATTTATCTTGCTGATCATGTCTAGGATGCTTAGATGGATGAATCAACAAGAATTTTAATTTTTTCTTTGTTCATAGCCTCCTTTAGTGATTGAATCTTTGCAAGTTCTCTTCTGAGCTTGGCCCTTGCAATCTTGTTTCTTAAGGCATAATTCCTTACCATATTCTTTTGGAGGTCAAGGTCTCTCTTGGTCCTCTCCAATTAACACTCTAAGTGTATATTTTCCCTCTCTAGCCAAGGTTCCCGATCATACTCTATTTCCATGGAAAGCAACTCACTTTGAGTGAGTTGCTCTTCCAATTCTGTCTCTTGCTCCCTCTCCTTGGCTAAAGCTTTCTTCAAGCCAATTGTTCTTGGCCTCCTCCTAGGAAGATGCTCTTCCTTTTCCTCCATGTAATCATAAGTGCCAAAGACTTCATCTAGCTTTACCTTTGTCTTTGTAGCCTCTTTACAAGCTCTGATAGATCTCATCTCATAAATAGCCTTCTCTACCTACAACTGCTTGTTTTCAACCTCAAAATAGTAAATCACATTCCTAGCCCTACCTATATTGGCTTGAAAATCCTTAGTTTGGGCATCTTTTCTTTTGAGCAGCATGCGTGTGATCCTATTTTCATTTTCATCATCAATGTGAACATGAATAAGTTGAAACTATTGTTTAGTCTGATGCTTGTCTTATTCTTCTTCATCGATGACCTTTCCCTTACCTTTGTCAAGCTGCTTGGTTGATGTAGAAGGCATGGCCCCTTGCCTCTTAAGGGCAGAAAACAAATGCTTATTTCTCCTCCGGTAGGTCAAAGGAAAAGGTTCAATTTTCATCATTACTGTCTCACTTGTTTCAATGCCATCAATTATGCCATCATCACTATCATTATCTTTGGTATCATCACTACTTTCATGGATTTTTGACCCACTGCCATCATCTTCGCTATTTTCTGCCTCACTGCCCTCATTGCTCCTTTCTTCACTAATTTATTTTTCATTGTTTTTTTTCCTCATTTCTTTCTGCCTTATTTCCTTCTTCTTCATCACTCTCTTCTGCCTCATTTCTCTTTGATGCACTAGTGCCATGAGATGATGGTGAGGGATTGTGACAGGGTTATGAAGGAGGATTTTTCTGAGGTGAAGGAATGTGAGTAGATGGTGAGGTGGGAGGATGAGAATATGAAGGGTCATCTTACTGCTTTTGGGCTTGTGGAGAAGTAAACACCTCCTTGGCAATGAAGGTTTCCCAAGGAATACCCTTCGGCTGCAATTGATACATAAAAACCATTTTAATAAGAGAGTGGTGAAAGAGGCTTTTCATCTGCTGATGATAGTATCTCTTTTGTACAATATGGTACATTTTTTCGATGCTTCTGTAGAGGTAATAGGGTAGGGGTAGTATCCTCACCCTAGTAAATTGCATGATCAGCCTGATGTGATAGGAGTAAAGCTAGGAGAACCTTCCCTCACATGAAAAATACTTCATAATGATCCTCATCATAGGTGCATATCTATCAAGCAAGTGAGAGAAAGGAAAGATGGATTTATTGTGGTCTTTGTACCTAGGTTTTAAATATGGATCATAGTATCTCATGTCAAGTTTGGCCTGCTTGAACCATTTCTCCCCTACAATAGGTATGCCTATGGAATTGGAAATAACATCTATAGATAGCTCAAAATTGGCCTCTTCAAGGTTGTTTGTAATGCAAGTTAATGGTTAATATCCTAGTTATTTTAGCATGGTTTTTCACCTGCTGTACCTTCTCACAAAAATCAAAGCATCCCACATGCTTGAAACATTGAACAATAAGGGGAGATTTCATTATATCCCTTGTGTTAGGGGGTTCAAACCTATTTATATTTCCACCTTTGTGCTCATGTATCCTTCGCATTTGAGGCTCTCCACCACTGTCACTATCTCCCTCTCTTGACATTTTGAAAACTCTGCCTTGAGAAAACCCTAGGATTGCAAATGGAAATGAGATGAAGGGATTGTGGAATGGCAGCCTTTACAAGTGAGTGAGATGAGTGAATGAGGATAAATGTGTATGAGATGGTGAGAGGCTAACAACTCAATGATAAACCTCTGCTGACATTTTCAAACTTTGTTTTTGAAATACTAGGGCTAAATGTGAAATCGAGATGAAAGTTAGTTGATGGAGTGGCAACCTTTTTAATGTAGGGATTGAGTGTTATTTCAAACTTGGATGGCTGAAAAACCTTAAACCAATGCAACCACCATTGTTATGACTGATAATCTTTATAAGAAGATAGAATGAGGCTCAATAGTTATGTCAAGTTTAAGTCTTAGGGTAGCCTCTTAGGGTTTTAGTTTATTTCCATTAAATGATCACAAAAATGCTTGAAAAGGGGAGGCTGACATGTACTTACCCCTTAAATATTTTGGAGGTGTTTGAATTGATTTTGATGGTCAAGTTTCTTGGAAGGCCCTCCTGGCCAGCATCACAACGCTCAGTCTGAGGGCGCAACGCTCGATCCTCAACACACAACGCTCAATCCTGAGCGCATAGCACTAGATTTTTCTTCACCAGATGGCTGTCGGGCAAGAGTACAACACTCTAATAAGTGTTCGGTGTCACCTCCCAGGTGGGCAATGCCTGTGTATTTTTCATGGGAGAAAAAGGCCAGGGATGCAGCGCCCAATTCTAGGCGTGTAGCGCCAAGCTGAGCACGCAACACCACAAAAATGCATCCAAATTTGACTTGAAACTCTCAAATATTCTCCTCCTGAGCACTCTGATGGTATTTCAATGCAACAATGATCTATTTGAAGTGTTTATATGTCCTTATATAGGCTCAAGGATTTAATTTTAGCTTCACAACCCACTTTATAATGTTTTAAACCTTTTTTTCCCTTTTTCACTAATACTCTTCATGCCTTTTTGCTTGTAAGTTGTTGGAGTTATGAAAACTTCTCTTCTTTTGATCCTAGAGTCTTCACATGCTTATTTTGACACCTTTGTGATGATTACTTGCAACAACAAGCTTCAAAATCCTTTGTGGTTTCCATTATCAAGTTAACTCAACTTTTCACCTTTTCTCGTTAATAATTTTACACTGTTGCGATGCAAGTTGGTAAGCTAATTAATTTTACCTTTCTTACTCCATAAGGCATGAAAACCTTATAAAACAATGTTGGGAGGATTTCACATAGCAAAACCTTCAAAACCCTCTTTTTCCTTCACCATGGAATTTAGACCATGTTCTTACCTTCTTTGACACTTCTGATTGCAGGTGACTAAAAACACTGCCCTGGCTTTCTCTTACTCGTTGAAACATGATAATTTCACTTTTGACAACGTTGGGATGCTTGCACAGTAGATGTATCTCCAAAAAATTCCTTTGTTTCTACCTTGGAGATCAAATCATCTTTTGTTTGGCAGGTGATTGAAAACTTTGAATTTAATTTTTTTACTAATATTCTCTACACCTTTGCTCTTTGAGGCATGACACATTCACCTTGGAAAACTTTGGGATGATTGCACACAATATCACCTTCACAATCCTTCCTTTGCTATCATCATGGATTTCAACTCATCATTTCACCCTCTCTAGTCACTTTTCGAAAATGCTACACATCTGGAGTGCTTTAAGACAACCATCAGTGTTGTCCTCTAAGTTTTCTATAGCCATTTAAAGTTCATTCATTTATGTATAGTTCACCTCATTTTTTCCCCTATTTCACCAATATTTTTGACATAATTTCTTCATGTTTGGTTTCGTGTGCCTCCTCCAGGTCATTTCTACCATTTGATCATTGTTTGGCACTCTTCTTGGACCATTAAGCTCAAAAAACCCTAATTCTCTACAAGAACAAGTGTTTCCTATCTTCCTTGTTGCAAGATGTCTTCATTCAGGAGTAGACCTCCTACCTTAACAAATTTCTATTGATATACCTTTTAACACTTCTACAGAAGTGTCAAGGTTTACATTTACCTCTTGCAGAACTTGAATTTCATAAGGTAGTCTTCTTTGGAAACTTTTATACCTTTTATCGAATAACCATTTCTCAACATTCCAATACCTCTAAACCAAATTCTAACAAAGAAAAATAGTGTCTGAGACACCAATGATTTACCTTGGAACATATGAAACCCTAATTGACCTAGTGGGGGGATTC
This sequence comes from Pinus albicaulis, assembly GCA_034641835.2. Classification (NCBI taxonomy): domain Eukaryota; kingdom Viridiplantae; phylum Streptophyta; class Pinopsida; order Pinales; family Pinaceae; genus Pinus; species Pinus albicaulis. The sequence goes on along the minus strand of CM076582.1, from coordinate 1,494,952,898 downwards.
TTTGACCTAGTCTTTGACTGAAAATTGGCTTGGAGTCTTCAAGTGAAAAACTGAGTATTTGTCAAAGTGTTGTATTGAAAATCCAAAATCCAATGTACTTGATTTATCTAAAGAGCCTATAGAGATAGTTTTGAGACCATCAATGCTTGAGGAACTTGGGGAGCATAGGAAAAATTTATCTATAGGAAAACCTAGAGGTAAAGTGGAGTTATGGACAAGTGAAAACATGGTAATGAGGTTATAGGCATAGAAAGAGGCTGAAAATGGTAGGTAAAATCCCATAAGGAGTTTGTAGGAGTGACATGGCGACCATGGAAGGGCAAGCTGATAGAATAGTGGAAAATTCCTATAAGGATAATGAAGGCAGTGAGATTTCTGAAACTCGCAATATTCTAGGAAGGTTTTTTTCAGAAATATAGAACCGATCTCTAGTCATCTATATATAATGAAAAATATTGATGACTAACAATGTGGATGTTTTTTTTTCAAGGTGATATATTTGCACCAGTAAGGCCAGATGAGTCCTCGAACATAGGTATACATCAAGCACATCTTTGGCCTTTGTTGTGTATTTGTTATTCTTTATACCATTGATGGATGGTTATTGATTGATTTAAAACAAAGGATGGGAAGGTCCTGTCAATTCTCTTGACAAAACAAAATAAATGGAGTGGTAGCATTGTGTTTTAAAGGGTGAGCCAGAAATCTGATCTGGCTCCGGAGACACAACAAGAAGTGGAAAAAAAATGATGGTATTGATGATTATTCCCCTTTAATAAGCTCTAAATGTTATACCACTTCCCAAATTTTAGTTATCTGCAATGGAAACAATGACTATATTTAATATTTGTATGAATAGTGAGTCTGACCATTGTCTTATTCTTTTCCTATGAATAATATTAATTTTTCAAACTCCAAATATTTTTTTGTTGAACTAATTAAAGCTTTGATGACAAACATATAGTTTTCAAAGCTCTTTTCTAGATCTATTTTCTTGAGAAAATTTGTCTTTTTACTTTATGTACCACAATTGTTACTGTGTGATATATGATATGATATAATTTCCTATATAAATAGAAATAATTTTTATACAATGTAATCTTTTTTAAATTTGAAGAAACAGGATTTCCAAATACAAAGTTTATTAATTAAGAACATTTTTTAGACTTCTTAGCTAAGTTATGATTATATATCGGTAGGGAATTTTGTGTATGTTGATGTTGTTTTGTATCTTTGGTTTATGTGAGGTAAGAATGGTTAATAAGGAATATGTTGAGGAGGAGGCACAAATCGTTTTCTACTATCGTCAAGGATCTCCATGGTTTTCAGACATGGCAATAGAAACGTGGATGTTTTGCTTGTTTAGTAAAAGATTGTCTAGACTTTAATTTATTGAAAGTTGTAGAATTTACAATCTATAAATATTTGAAGATATAATTTTTTAAATTCTCATTCTTTAAAGGGTGCTAGCTCAATGGAAGAGCACCTGCTTTAAAAGCAGGAGGTTGGTGATTCGATTCCATCGTGCTCTGATATTCATAGGGAATGGAGGTGATCAATTTTTGGTGACAGATACTCTTTTCACCATCACCAATGAGCTGATGGTGAATTTTTTTGACCCTCGCCAAAATATGAAATGGTAGCAGTCAATGAATGCCACGATATATATACATCAATACTGATGACCATGTAAGGTTCATCAGCATATATTGTTGATTTTGATATGAAATGGTGAGGGTCATTGCTTGTCATTATAGTCATTATTCTTGATGGACCTTGATGTCACCAATGATATTATCATGACATTTTTGACCCTCACCAAATATGAAATGGTGACAATCGATGAACGTCATCATATATATGCACCAATAGTGACGGCCATGAAAGGTCCATCAAAAAAAAATTTTGTTGTTCATATGAAATGGTGACAGTCACTATCCCTCATTATAATCAATATTTGTGACAGACCTTGAATGTCCCCACAACACATACTTTGTGCAGTGCCACATTTACTGACGTTCAGTTTTTTGGTGACAGAGACTATTGTCTATCATCATTGCTCATATGAAATGGTCTCAGTAATTATCCGTCATTATAAATCATTGTTGGTGACAGACCTTAAATTTCACCACAACACCTATACTTTTGGCGACGCCACCTTTGGTGACATTCATTTTTTGGTGACGAAAGCTCTTTTGACCCTCACCAATGAGCTTATGGTGACATTTTTCTCCCCTCACCAATGTCCTTTTTTCTTGTAGTGTAGTATTGGTAACTATGAATGGAGGGTATATAATAAAAATGAAATCAATTCTATAGAGACACCAAGTCAGGTATATAATAAAAATGAAATAAATTCCATAAAGACACCAAGTTGGGTATATAATAAAAATGAAATCAATTCCATAGAAACCCCAAGTCTCTTTATGTAAGAATAAAGAATTTGGGAATGTTAATATTATTTTATGCTTTTTAATTGTGCTAAGTATCAATATATTCATAATTATTATTATGATTGGAGATTATATAGTGAAAATGAAAGCTCTACTCCCCAATTAGAAAATACATCTCTAGATTAATAATTAATGTGCTAATTTTCGAAAAAAAATGAAATTTCCTAATTTCCTTAGTATGCCACCTGAAGAATGTATAATCAAAGTTACTAAAAAGTGGAGAGGTAAATGCCTTGGTTTGTGAATTTAGAAATAAACCAAGATTGAGAAAAGGGAATTAAGCCTGGTGAAAAGTGGAAAATCTCTTTGCGCCTATGAATAAAAGGGTTATTGGGAGTTTTTCAAAGACTGACATATTTTAAGGAATTTTTTATGGTTTTTGGAAGTTGAAATAAATGGAATTGATCAGTATATTGAATTCAAAATATAGTAAAGCTATATGTGTGACAATTTTTGTGTGAAGAGGTTTTATTACTTGCTTAATAAATTTAGTGGTAGAAAAACCTACAACCAAAACATATCTTCCATTGACTTTTACAAATCTCTTGATATAATCCGAAAACTGAAGGGTTCCAGGGAGAAAGGTTTTCTTGAATGGGTTGAATAGAATTGGTTGACAATTTATGAGTGGATAAGGCAACAACTTGAGAGAATTTACTAATTGGATCTAAATAAATTTGATAAATTTATATATATATATATATATATATATATATATTCTATGAAATCAGAGATATTGTTTATTGTCTAACATGTTGGTATTGAAAAAACTAAAAATTATTGTAGGTAAGGTATAATCCTCTTAAATGGAAGATAAATATGGATAATGATTGCATATATTAGCCTCTATCATTCTTAGAGGCTCAATACCATAAAAATGCACTTCCCTTACTGCATTTGTTGTGGCTACAAGCATGAACAAGCTACTTCATGCTTCTACAATCCCAACAGATGGAACCGTAATGTGTTGCTTCCCGCAGTCACACTCACTATTATCTCCTGCAAGAACAAGCTATTCTTTAATGCGTTGAAATCATCTTTGATTTACAATGAAGCCTAGATAACACTCACTACTTTCTCTATTAGATCCATGTGGCCTTGCGGCCACACAACAAAGAGACCCTGTCTTAGCTCTGTCGTAATGACCCATAGTTTGATTTCTACGTAGAATTCAATGTCAATGTTCTATCCAATCATTTAACCTTATATGTTCATAATAACAAGGTTCCATGGCCTGCATCCAGTGTAATCATTCAATATATTGCAATATACTTTTACTCGAACTCTCGACTGCAATTATTTTGTGGATTTACCATAAGAGGTCTAATATTATATTTCCCTTGTTCACCAAAACATGAAATTCATAATTATAGTGTTCCTTCTAGTTCGTGTTAACATTTTTTTGACAAATAAATGCCTTGACAAACAACTCCTTTGCAGTAATTTCTTTCTAGCAGAATTTATAGACCAAAAATTCATGAACAAACGGTAGATGATATCCATAGAATAGATGTAATACTTCCTCCAGTCATATTCTCCAAACCAATTTCTGAAAATAAGATAGGACTTTCAATCCACCTCTCCTAGGCTCATGTGTATTATCTTTAAAGACCCAATCCTTGTATTCATTCAATAGAGTACTTTCATTTTGTGATAAACACCAATGTCCCTTGTAAAATAACAAATATTGTGTAAGAGCATGGGCAAAGCATTGTAACTCATTCACACATCCCAACTCCATCTGTGCTATAACGCAGTGCCAGGATTACACACTCCAAATCGCATATTCACACTCGAATGCCACTGATTTGTGAACATGAAAGAACTTTGGCTCACAAAGATACAGAAAACATGCAAATATGTCTGTCACACACAACCACTTGCTCCATAATATAATCACATAGATTCTACCCATCCATTAAGTCTTTTATTTATCATGAAAGACTTATACATACAATTATAATTCATTCACAATGGTTTATCACATAGAAACCATATTTTCCAATTACGGATCACTCAACATGAAAAATTAATGACACACAATCATGATGAATTCTCAATTTTTATTAATCAATAAATGTACAGAAACAAAATAAAAACTTTTTTATAGTCTGGATTTTACCTGATAGAAGTTTTACATGGCCTTCTCTCTTCTAAAAAACCCTCTCTGTTCTTGGATTCCCTCTCTCTACTTTTGGCCTAGTCTTCTTTGTTTAGATTGGCCTCCCCCTTCTTCTAGCTTACAATTGAATTTATAATTACAATAGAGATTATCCAACTCTCTCAGTCAACTCCTATGACTTTGCAACAAACTATATTAAAATAAAATCCTTCCTATCTCTAATTTATGACTAATCTAATTTCTTGAGCATAAAAAGAAAATATCCTCTCTAATATCCCTTTTTTTCTATCGATATGTTTAGAAAAGTCAACTAGAATATTCCCTACCTATGTTTTCTAGGAATTTAAACATTTTACGTGATAATATTACAATATTTACAACTTTGCCCCTCCTTGGGCTAATCAAAGAATTAAATTTAATTTGAGTGCTAATGCTACTGCACCAGACTCCCAGAGTAAAAAAGAATCATGATCTCCAGATCATGTGTTCCAATATTTGTCCTCCCGGATCCCATACTTTATTCTTTAGTGATCTCTTTCCTCCCTTCAACTATTTTCCACATACTCTTCTGCTCTTCCTTTCTTCTCTTGCTTTCCATAGCTTGGTTTGTAACACTACATTGAATTTTCCTTAACAAAAATTCACAGTCCAACCTTTCATACAACTAATTTCTTGTCTTCTCTTTATGCGGCTCTTTTCCTTATGTTTCATCCTCATAAGATTCATCAAATTTTCTATTTCTCTGTCCAAATTACTTTGATGTTGTTGTCCATTCCCTTGTGTATGAGCTTAAAAATTCTTGCTACCTTCTTTTTCTTTTCCACATACTTCAAAGACATATAAGACAGTGGAATGTCTTATTCTCTACTTTTCCATGATAGAATTAGCACTATCACATATCCTAGCAATCTTGTATTGCATGAAATATTCTCTGCCTTTGCCAACATTTGCTTCCTCTATTGTAGATTATTTGCAGTCTTCATCAGGTTCTTTCTTCTCTATTGGTTTTTTCAACCAATTATTCAGTAACTACAATTATTTCTCCCATTTACTAACCCATTTTGTATGTGCTTTCCCTTGGCTATCTTCATAAGATAACATAGCCTCATCCTCCATCAGAATAAAATTATAATATTTCCTCTTTGAAATTTATTTTTACATTTATTTTTCTTCCTTCATCTTTATGACAGCTTCCGGTGACTTTCTATCACCTGCAATCACACATAACTTATCAGTTTTAAAACCACAAGACCAAATGGTCTCATTTTATGATTCAATCATCAGATCCTCCTGTTGTTCCAAGTCCTCTACATGACTCAAAAAGTCTTAAATGGTCTTCTTATTAGCCTCCTCAAGAACCTCACTTGGTTGCTTGATATTCTTCTCCATTTCTTCTTGTTTTTGGTCATCATTGTGAGCGAAACTTCCTCTTCTTTCAGCCCTTATAGCATGCTGAAAAGAAATACCTCCTCTCAACTTTGTCTGATCTTCCATATGAGATCTAACTATCTCAAAACTCAAATTATGTTTCTCTACTTTGACATTACCTGTAAACATACACAAATTATTAATTTCAAAATCATAAGGCTCAATTTCCTCAATTAATGATTCAAACATCATCGCTCCATCTTCAAGCTCAAAAGGAACTTGTTCTTCTCCAGCAACATTGTCTTTTTGTAGCTCAACTCCTTCGAGATTATTTGTCCTCAATTGAATATCTATAATCTTCTCGAGCTTCCTCAACTCCTCTATTAACTACATATTCACCTGTTGTTCTCTCTTCTCTTGTATACTAATCTAGCTTACCTTCATTCTCATTATATAACTATTCCTCTTGTTTTATTTACTACATTGGAACAAATTCATCAACAAATTAAATTTCATTCTTATCTCAGCCTTTTCTTTGTCATAATCTTCATCATGCATCGTCCATATGTCATCTACCTTGGAATTTTCTTTCTTCATTCTTCTTATGTTGTGTTCTCTCTCATAACCTCTGCTATGACTATCGGTAATAATTTTATTCTCCATCTCTATTAGTTCCTTACTCACTATGAGTTGTACTTAAACCACTGCAATAACAATTCCTCCCTACTATAACATACCTCACCAAACTTTCTTATGTACTTGGCCACTAGTCCCCTCTCTGGAACTTTCTTTGAGAATTCCTCTACTCTTTCTAGGCTTCAACTCATCTGGACTTTTGATAACATAATTTTACTATTGTATTTAAATCACAAATGAAATACTAGGTTTTGGCCACACTCTTCTTTCACTCAGAAATCCTTACTAGCTTCCTTCATCACTCCTTCTTAAGGCTTGGTCTTATTTTGTTCAGATACTTCATTAGTTGAAACTATTAATCGTCAATCTATATTTTATCCTAAAAAACTCAAATTAGAGTTAAATAAAACAATACCTACATGATTTCACAAGCAGTCTCCATCCTCTCTTCACATTTGAGTGAATATCCATTCTTCACAAGAAAACAACCATCGATTTTCCTTATTTATGCTTCTACAATTTCCTTTGGAGTATCACTTACTCCCCATATTCTTCCATACCTTCTTCTTATCAGATTCAAATAACTTGATCTCCTCTTTGAAATATCTCTGTTAATTTTCTGCAAAGCACATTTTTTTTACTGATCTCCTCTTTCTTCCATAATCACACTTACTTTTTTCACAATTATGATTTAATTAAAAATATCTTTCACCAACCTCTGAGTTTTAACCTTCAAAAGAGCTTTAACTAGCGCTATCCATGATCAACGCTCTATGTGCATCTCTTTAAACAGAGGAATCAAACATCAAATAAAAACCCTCTCTTTGGACCAGTGTTGTCAAAATACTTCAAACACGATGCGAGGTTTATAAACAACACACTCCAAATTCTTAAAATAATTCACACTGCTCTAGGCACATATACTGTAGGCTCCATGTAAAACCCAAAAACTGGAACGAAGGATCTGAAAAAAAAAAAATTCTTAATGTGAAAGTTGTCCTGCCTTTGGCTGTAATGAGCTTGCTACGACTTTCAACACAAACACAACTCCATCTATCCCACAGTATGAGCCTCATATAAATAAAAAAATACACAATAATAAGCAACTGATAATCCAGTAGAAACATTGGATTCTCTCTACTCCTGCAATCGTGTTGTTTCTTTACACCATGCACCATGCATATTAAAACACACCAAGTATATTAACCACAGAACATAACTGGTGATAGTATGCTCATACCAAAAAAAATGTTATAGAAATTTCAATCAGGAGTGAAATTGGAAGACTCCTTCATTGTTTATGTAGACTCTCCACCTCTTTGAAGCCTGCAATTTGTCATCTTCACCTTCAAGCTCTCCAATTCGGTGCTCAAATGATTGAGACAAGTCATGAGTTTGCACAGGATATTGATCGGATTCCGCCTGTATCTCAAATAATTTCGATTAGCATCTGAGTATAAAAATTGGTAAAGTTGGAATTCTTTGTTGTGAATTGTGGCGACAACCCCTTCATCTTGTCGACTTATACAATGGATCTCAAGAACACCCAGATGCTTACACGCCTCGTGAATTCGAATGCATGCCTCATGTGACTCATACAAAAATAGTGCCATGATCCCACTGACGATCGCATCTCCACCATCAATAAAATTGCAATCCTTAACGCAATTATTTTTTTTCGATCTTCAACATTAGTAGGAAAGCTCTACTCTGATACCAAAATGATGGCATCTAGTAGCCATTATCATTCTTATAGGTTCGATACCATAAAAATGCACTTCCCTTTCTCAGTTTGTTGTGGATACAAGCAAGAACACGCGACTCCATGCTTCTACACTTCCGGCCAATGGAACCACTATGTGTTGTTTCTTGTAGTCACACTCACTATTATCTACTGCAAGAACGAGATATTCCTTAATGCGTTGAAATCATCTCTTATTTACAAAAAAGCCCATATATCACTCACTAATGTCTCTATTAGATCCATGTGGCCTTGTGTCCACACAACAAAGATACCTTGTCTTAGCTTTGCCGTAATGACCCACAATTTGATTTCTAATGAGAATTAAATATCATTGTTGTATCCAACCATTTAACGTTATATGTGCATAATAACAAGGTCCCACAACCCACATCTAGAGTGATCATTCAATATATGGAAACAGAATTTTACTCAAACTCTCGACTGCAATTAATTCCTAGATTTACCATAAGAGGTTTAATATTTTATTGACCCTCTTCACCAAAACACGAAATTCATAATTATAGTGTCCATTCCAATTCGTGTTAACATGTTTTTGACAAATTATCACCTTGAAAAACAACTCATTTGCAATCATTTCTTTCCAACAAAATTTACGGACCAAAAATTCATGAACACACGGTAGATTATATCCATAGAATACATGTAATACTTCCTCCAGTCATATTCTCCAAACCAATTTCTGAAAATAAGATAGGACCTTCAATCTTCCTCTCCTAGGCTCATGTGTATTATCTTTAAATACCCAATCCTTTTATTCATTCAATAGAGTACTTTGTTTTTGTGATAAACACCAATCCCTTATCAAATAACAAATACTATGTAAGAGCATGGGCAAAGTATTGTAACTCATTCACACATCTCAACTTTGTCTGCGCTATAATGCAGCTCTAGGATTCAACACTCCAAACCGCACATTCACACTCAAACGACACTGGTTTGTGAACATGAAAGAACTTTGGCTCAAAGGGATATAGAAAACATGCAAATATGTTTATCACACACAACCACTTGCTCCAGGCTAGAATCACACAGATTCTACTTAGCCATTAAGTCTTTTTTCACTCAGAAAGACTTATACATACAATTGGAATTCATTTACATTATTTTATCACAAAGAAACCATATTTTCTAGTTACGGATCACTCAATATGAAAAAGGAATGACACACAGTCATAATGACTTCTCAATTTTTATTAATCAATAAATGTACAAAAACAAAATAAAAACTTGTTTACAGTCTGGCTTTGGCCTAATGCGCCTTTTACATGGCCTTGCCTCTTCTCCAGAACCCTCTCTATTCTTGGATTCCCTCTCTCTACTTTTGGCATAGTCTTCTTTGTTTAGATTGGCCTCCCCCTTCTTCAAGCTTACAATTGAATTTATAATTACAATAGAGATTATCTAGCTCTCTCAATCGACTCCTATGACTTTGAAATAAACTGTATTAAAAGAAAATCCTTCCTATCTCTAATTTATGACTAATCTAATCTCTTAAGCATAAAAAGAAATTGTCCTCTCTAATATCCCTTTTCTCCTATGGATATGTTTACAAAAATCAAGTAGAATATCCCCTACCTATGTTTCCTAGGAATTTAAACATTTTACAAAAGAATATTACAATATTTACAACTTGAACCCTCCTTGGGCTAATCAAACAATTAAATTTAATTTGAGTGTTAATGCTCCTGCATCAGATAACATAAAGCTCAGGGATTTGAATGGAAGAGTTATAATATGATTTCAATGTTTTATAGTAATAATTGAATATATATATCTATAACACTGCTATCAAACCACATGCTTATGGAGTAAATGTACACTTCAATTGGGCAAGCACTACTTTACTAAGTCACATTATGATTACACAGAGAAAGGATAGTTAGTTATCACATCCATGTAGCATGTAATTATTGTTGCGATTATAGCTAAAGACATTCGTTGGAGTCCCTTTGCTTATTTTATTGTTTTTTGCATGATTCATTTGTGAGATTGGGAGTCTCATTTCATATTCCATGACAAATTAATGTTGCTAAGGAGGAGAATATTACACGAATGGGAGAAATGGGACATGCTGTTATGAGACTTGGTGCTTGGTGGGAAGTGCACCAAGTCTCCTTATGTAAGAATAAAGAAATTGGGAATTTTAATATTATTTTATGTTCTTTCATTGTGCTAAGTATCAATATTTATAATTATGTTTATAATTATTACGATTAGAGAGTATTGTGCGAAGTATCAATATTCATAGTTATTATGTTTATAATACTTATGTTTTTTGTCAATTTAGTAGTGCCTTGCTATTTTCTATTTATCTTCTGAAAGCAGGTTACAATAGATAGTAGTTTTGTGTCCTCAACCTGCCCGGAGGAAACCATCTCTGTTGGCCACCTTAAAGCGTTGAAAGCCATCCAAAATTGAAAATGTTTCATTCTACTATTTTCTGCATTAGCTAGCTGAATATTTCAACTATTGCCAAGGAAACAGTTAAAAACTAAAGTCCTTTCGAAAATAGAAAAATGCATATATTAAAATAAAATAAACTCCTATACATCTGAAGATTCTATTGGGGCGGGGTCCTTTGTTGTGGATCCTGGAATGTCTTCTTGTTGCAGCTTTTGAATCTGCTTCTTAATTATTCCAACATGATCTTCAATTCTGCCAACACGGTCAGTGGCTTGGTACTGGGTGACCTTGATGTGTTGCAGCTGAATATCAATGTCCTGCAATAAATCCAACATTTTTGGTTCTTGCTTCTCTTTGGAAGGATGAATACTCTGAATAGCCTTAGCTAAAAGGCATTTCATAATACAGTAAGTATAGACTATTTGATTAAATAGTGAGAGGCGATGTCGAGTGTTCCGAGGATCTATCACAAAGTCCATAATTTCCGCCTCTACTTCATTTTCTTCCTCATTACTCTGAATTTCTCTTTCCCAGCCATGAAATTCCTGTCTGACCTGAGATGAATTTCCAAGGGAGTATATTGACGATTGGTTCATTAAGACCTCTTGCTTTGTCTTCCTGCCTCTTTTCCCGTTCTCTGCTTCAAGTTTTAGCATCTTCTGTTTCCCTTTTCCTGTAGTTTGGGCCAAATATTTTCTCGTTTTCCTCTTAACCATATTGTTGAACTGACTTATAATAAGACTAAGCTCTGGAATAAGAATGAGAAAATAAGAGAAAAAGATAACAATTAAACTTTCAATCTGGTCACCATGAACATCATTTGGACAGTTATGATTCTCCTCTTTACTTTGGAGACAAGACATATTATCTTCCCTTATAGTAGCATGGACATTAAGCAGAACCCAGAATTGAAAAAGTTTCTAGACATTAAAAGAAGGCCAACAAACAATCAAGACAAGACGGAGGCTGATTTTCAAACTATTATGTTTATAATTATTATGATTGGAGATTATACAGTAAAAATTAAATATTTACTCCCCAATTTGCAAGTAGATTTTTAGATTAATAATTAGCTAGATATTTTTTGAAAAAAAAGGAAAATTCCTAATTTCCTTAGTATGCGATCTGAAAATTGAATAATCAAAGTTACTGAAAATCGGAGAGGTGAAGGCCTTGGTTTGGGAAATTAGAAATAAATCAAGATAGAGAAAAGGGAATTATTGATGGTGCAAAGTGGAAAATCTTTTTTTGCCTATGAATAAAATGTTTTTTTGGAGTTTTTAAAAGACTAGAAGATTTTAAGGAATCGATTTTGGTTTTTGGAGTTTGGAATTACGGAACATTTTAAGGACGAAAATTCGTTTTAAACTTTAGAAACCTTCGCTAATCTTACTGGTCCTTAATATGCAATCTATAAAATGTTTGGAATTTTTTTTTTTTAAATATTCAAATTTCTAATAATTATATATTTTCTCTATATAAAATTCTGGTGATTCTTAAGGTAAAATAATTTTATACAATAAATTTTGGGTGAATCATTTTTTAGAAAAAAAAAAAATTAGAGAAATTTTTATTTTGAAAAAACATAGAAAAATATCCCACCTACGAATATTAACACCTAACATTTTCCATGCTTAAATTAAATGGAATTTATAGGTATATTAAATTTAGCAAATAATAAAGCTATACATATAACACATTCTATTTGAAGAAGTGTTATTACTTGCGTAATAAATTTAATGGTAGAAAAGACCCACAACCAAAACATATCTCCCATTGACTTTTACAAAGTTCTTGATTATAATCCCAAAACTCAAGGGAATTCCGTATGAAGAAGTGTTATTACTTGCCTAATAAATTTAGTGGTAGAAAAGACCTACAACCAAAACATATCTCCCATTGACTTTTACAAAGCTCTTGATTATAATCCCAAAACTCAAGGGATCGAGGGAGAAAGGTTTTCCTCGAATGGATTGAATGGAAAATGATTCATAATTTATGAGTGAATATGGCAAGAACTTGGGAGAATTTAATAGTCATATCTAAAGAAATTCGATAGCTTAGTAGCCATAAATTTATATTTTCATTTATAAGTTTTTTTTTCAATTTAATTATTGAAATAATAATAGCTTTTCAATTTTTTTGGGGGAAAGAAATAAGAAATATTGTTTAATATCTAACATGTTGGTATTGAAAAAACTGAAAATGAATGTAGCTAAGGTATAATCCTCTTAAGTGGAAGATAAATATGAGTAAGCTAAATCTTAAATATTTGAATGCAAGAGTTAGAATAGCATTTCAATGTTTTATAGTAATAATTTAATAGATATATCTACAACCGTGCTATCAAACTACTGGTTTATGGAATAAATGTATACTTTAATTTGGCTAGCACTACTTTACTAGTCACATTGTGATTGTAGAAGAGAAAGGATAGTTACTTATGACATCCGTGCATGATGCAATTACTAGTGGGATTATCTCTGAAGACCGCCATTGGAGCCCCTTTGGTTATTTTATTGTTTCTATGTTTGCATGATTCAATTAATGCTGCTAAAGAGGAGAATAGTGCATGAATGGGAGAAGTGGGACATGTTGTCTAATATGTAGTGAGTATGAAATATGAGTTGTATTGCAGAGATTGATTAGATGATTGTGTGAACGTTCCTATTTATTTGTGTGGTGCATGTAACCATGACGCAACTGATTTCCCACCAGCGTACAATCGATGTTGAAACTGGGAATGTCTGAATCAAAGGTGGAGTTCAATGCAAAATTCCAAGGTGAAACTCTGTCATTGTTTCCATGTGATATTATTCAACCCATTGGGATATGGCGTTTTTCCATGCGCATTGTATAATATATGGGTTGATAGGGAACGCTCGGATATCACCAATATAAAAAGGACGAATTCACTCACACAGAAAAAGTCTTACAATAAGTCTAATTGTAAGGAGTGAAGTGAAATGATTATCAAACATAGTGGGACTAGGTGCATCATCTCTAATTCCATTACATAAAATGAATGAAGCATTATAACATACTTGAAAATATATGGAAGTGTGTTATCACTATGCTAGGTTATTTTCCGATGTAGGTCTAATGTCGGGTGTATAGTTATAAGCACGGTTGATAATATCGCTGAAATATCAGCAATATTAAAAAATATCGCAATATTTTTGGCAAGCCGAGATATTGCTGAGAAAATATCATGTTATTTTGTCATATTTTTGAAATATCACTGATACTTCGGGAAAATATCGTGCGACGATAGGGAATATCGTCGGGCACTCCTCGGCCATGGCTAGAAAAGCGAATATTGTCTTTTCTTTGTCATTTCCATTTGTGAGGATTTGAGAAGGAAGGGGAAGAGCTTTGTGGTGTTTGTCAAGAAGGGATTGAAGATCAAAGAGCCATTATCACTATCAAATAAGAATTTTTTGTTGATAAAATATTGAAGAATAGTGAGAGAAACTCAATTTCTTCCATCAATAGGTATGTTCTTAAAAACCCCTATGTTAATGATTTTTTAATAGATTTAGAGTTATGCTTGCTTGCCTCTTTGCTTACCAAGATTGTGTTTCTTTGGTTACCTTCTATTTGGTATGATTTTCATGCTCATGAGCCAATGCAAGGGTTCTCTCCATATTTGGACAACAAACTTCATTTTTTTTTACTTTCTTATGCACCCTCTTATTTCCATTTTTGTGAATGTGTGGTTAATGCCAATTTTTTGTTTTTTTGGTGCCTTAGGTTTGAAATTTGAATTATTTGACTGCAAATATGCCAAAATCCTTGGACCCAATTTGGGAGTACAGGGAGCTTGATGGTGGGACAAATCATGCACATCTCTCATGCAAATTATGTGGGACCAAGATGACACAAGGGCTTACATGATTGAGATACCATCTAGCTAGACTCCTCGGACATGATGTTATATCTTGTACTGTTTCTAGTCTAGAAATTATACAGAGATCTCTTGAAGCAATTGAAGAAAAAAACAGAAAGATCGATGCTAGGGAAAGGGAACTGATCTCAGATAGATAGTTGCTAGCTTTATTTTTTTTTATATTTGCTACATATAAATCATGATGATGAGATAATTTTATATATGTGATGTTATTTTATATTGGTTCTCCACATTTGAGTCCTTGATTGGAGAATTATCAGGGATCAGTAGGATTTGGTATCGCCTTTGATATATCATTTTTGTTTTACATCCACTATATCATATATATCAGTTATTTCTTCATATTTATGTGTCAATGTGTTTATTTGATTTTGTTATTGCTTTATATATTTAAAAATCTGAAGAAAAAAGGAATATACTATGCATATTTTATGCTTGCCAATATTTTTCCGATATTGATATTATCAACACTGGTTATAACAAGGAGAGTGAATATATATATATATATATATATATATATATATATATATATATATATATATATATATATATGATGATGATTGTTTTTAAACTTGTTTTAAATATTTTGGAATATCTAATTTATGCCACTTAAATTTGTATATTTAAAAAATTTATTTCAAGCAATTAAAATTAGAAATTTCACTAAGAATTATATTATCAAACAACCTAAAACATAAAATAGTTAGATCTCCTTATTCAAAAGTTTTACTTACAAAAAAATATGAGATACATTGAACACCATTATTTTATAGCATATTACATTAAATATAAGTTAAATTTTCATAAGGGACAAGAAAATTCTATACTCATCAAAATAGTAATAAAATATAAATACAAGGAGCTATGTTTCGAGATAGTTAATCTTTCTTAGACATATAATTTCTTATCTATCTTGGACCTACAATTTCTTTGTTGACAGAATATCTCAACCACACACCAATATAGGAAACAAGTAGATCTAAAAAACTCCCTGTTGTGAAACGAGCTCCAAAAATAGAAGAAAAGAGATATCAACACCTTATAAATAAGCCACTTTGAGGGGGAAACCTCCAATACATTACATGAATGAACAATTCCTGGATGATACAAATGAAAAAACCTCCTTTCTATATATAGGAGTCCATGGGGCCACAATGTAATCCTAGCCGACCCAACAATAATAATGTAAGGGCACAATAATAACAATATGGGGGTTACAAGGGTACAACAATAACAATAAGGGGGGCTACAATAACATAATAAGGGACTAAACTATTAATATAGGGACTTAACATGCCCCTCCCCTTCAAACAAGTATTGTCCTCAATGCTTGATTATTTCTTGATGCTTCTGTATAAAATTCTCATCCTCCCATGTGGAATCTTCTACAGGAAAGTTCTTCCACTTGCTGCGATACTCTGAAATTGATCGTAGTTTTCGAGTTCTTGTTTCCGTGACTGCTTCAGAACTTATTTCAATGTGATGTTGATATTCTTGTTGTTTCATTAGATTTTGCACCAAAGTTAGGTTATCCTTTGAGAGTTGGAGAATTTGTTGTTTATGCTCGATGTGATCTTCCACTAATTGATCATCCATATTAGCTATTATTTGATCCTTCAAACCATCCAAATTAGCCTCCATTTATGCTTTTAAACCATCTATGTCATCTTCAGTTGCTCTTCGTCAGATTGAAATTTGTTGCACTTGGTACCATAATTTTGATATCTCATACTGCAATTCTTCCTCTTCATGCGTCATATTATAGCTTTTTGAGGACTTAATTGGTATGGAATTATTTTTCGGAGGAATTATAGAACCCAATACTGATAAAAATTCTAAAATATGCCCTTCGAATCACTTCAAACTGCTTTTTCAAACAAACATTATGCAATTTTAAAAACCAAATACACAGATTTTTCTTGCTTTTGAGGAGCTCGATATTGAAACTAAATTTTATCTGTGATTTCGGATCTTCAATATCTGAAATTTTGCACTGAGGTAACCCTATGAATTCTATTTCGAATGCCACAAGTCTAACCTGATTTGGATTCTTGAAGAAAAAATTGTGCCCAATCTCCTACGATGACCTAATTATGTACTGATTTAGTAGAGAGAAATTGTACGACTTTCCACGTGTCATTTTTTCCTCCTTCAGCTCTGAAATTCATAGAAATGAAACTACAGTCTGTGTACTTGTCGCCACTTTTTACATAATTCCAATCTGATGCTCAGAGAGAGAATTTTATGAAGAATTTCCCATGATCGCCTCTTTGAGATGAAATTCAAGAGCCTGCAAAGCCCTAACTTCCACAAACCTTATCTCTAAAAATATTGTAAAACAAACTCTAAAATTTTCCGACGATCTTCTTCAGGATTTAAACTTTTCACTCTAGAAATTTCAGCTTCTGAACCCTCGTAGAAAACACGTTATAGTGAAAATGCCACGATGACCTTTTTGGAGTAGCGAAACCCTAGAATCCAAAGCTCTGATACCAAATGTTGTGAGACAAACTCCAAAAATAGAAGAAAAGAGATATCAACGCCTTAGAAATAAGCCACTTCAAGGGGGCAACCTACAATACATTACATGAATGAAAAATTCTTGGATGATAAAAATGACAAAACTTCCTTTCTATATATAGGAGTCCATGGGGCCACAATGTAATCCAAGCCGACCTAACAATAATAATGTAAGGACACAATAATAAAAATATGGGGGTTACAAGGGTACAAAAATAACAATAAGGGGGGATAAAATAATATAATAAGGGACTACACTATTAATATAGGGACTTAACACTCCCACAAAATAGGAACAAACTCCTTAAAATCGAAATAATTACAAAAAAAAGTAGGAATTATATTTCGAGGACGCCCCCTTAATGAATACTTCTCTCAATCTTAATAAAAAAAATAGAATTGTGGTATTGATGCTTACAAACATGATAAAAAATATATGCTGACATCCATATAAAGGAAAAACCATCTACCAAAATGCATGGGTACCAACTGTTGCAGCCACTAGTCTACTAGGATGGCATTCATGTACATCGTTGAGTCGACCATTATCCGCATACATGTATCTGCACCTGTAAATCCCCCTCCATCATCTTCATCATGGATTTTCTTACATTACCCATATCTATGCTATGAGTTTTATTAGCTTACCCTAAACCATGCCCAAGGTTTTGTCAGCAGACCCTAAATCATTCTATAGGAATCCATGTCCACTTCACTCTCACCAATGGTTTGTGGGTTACTTCAAACTAGCAATAGTCTCTCAAAAGTGGTTTTTGTGTTACCACAAAATTGCACTTACAAAGTGGTTTTAAGATTACCGTGAAATCTATGGGGGTACTCATGCCTCATGAGGCTTACATTACACACCCCAACTCAAGGATTTACCAGGTACATACTTTCCAAAGACCACTACAGAAATTCATACTTGCTTACTAATACATGTGTGATTCACATTAAAACATAATATTGAGTCTACGTTATTTCAACATACAATCCTTTACCTTGTTTTGCCATATATTGTTGCTTCAACCAACTAATACCCATATCCATAATCACACTTCAATAATATTTCAATAAATACCCATATCCATATCCCCTTAACCTGAGAGTGCTTTAAAGATGATCATATGTTTATGTTGGTATAAATTAAGGAATGGTATTATATAAAACAAGGATGAATCTCTTGTATGGTTTGTATTTTAAGATGGTTTGTTAAATTACTTAAGTATATGACGTTTGGAGTATATATAACATATTTTTGATTCCATAAAAAATTACATGGAGCATAATAAATATTTCTCTAATTTAACAACAATAACATAGAGCATAATATTTTCATTTATTTTACATAAATAAATACTATGGGTAGCTTGTGAATTTGAGAATTTGATTTCATTTATGTGATATATGAATAATTGATCTATTGGATGTGTATGGGTAACTTGTGTTGATAAATATAGGGCATAGTAATTAGGTGATATCTCTTCTTTTGATAATTTCTTGTGTTACAGGTCAATTTGGGCATCACTCCCAAAGCAAAGATTAGTATCAATCCAGGTCTATGATACTCTAAATTAGTTGCTACATGCCCTAAAAAAGTCATCCCATTGATGGTTTTCCTTCATTAAAGTTTCACTTCTTAGATGTCGGTTGAAGTGCCCCATTGAGCCATCAACGCACCCCCAGATTGTAGTAAGTGCTTTGCACAGCATCTAATCCCATGAAAGGTTGTGTTGTAGAGGATGTAGGCCCACTTTAGAGTGCATTGGTTGAATAAAAGCGATTTTTTCATTGTATTCCAGGAGTCTTCCCAACCTATAGTGGCTTATAGAAGTTGTTCGAGCTATCACATCATATAATAACTTTGAATATGGACACCATGGAGCCATTAAACCTCTTATCCTCCCATTCCCATCAACAAGGAAACATCTTCATCCATTTTTGGAAAATCCATTCAATGATTCATTAATGTCAAACTACCTTCATCTAATTATAAATTGAGTATTGATCATAGTGCACAAGAGAGCAAGAATTTGTATCAGTAGAGTTGTTGGTGAGATCACAACTCTTGAATATGTCGTCTGCATGTAATGTTATGATGCTGTAGTGATGATACTAGTGTGATGAGGATGGGATTGAAGCTATACCAAGTTGACATCGAATCAATCCAACTGGTTGTAACTTATCCTTCTACTTCATAATAAAGATATTTGTTCATTTCCTAATACATGTGTTAATGATGTTATATCTGTATTTACAAATGCAATCAATTCAATTTGTTTAACATGAATAGATCATATGCCTTTATGTAGTTTTTTGTATTTTGTTTTCCATAGTAGGTATCAATCAAACAAGTTCACTTTGATTGAGAACGATGGAAGCGATGAAGGGAGGTGAGGAAAAGAGAACATATTACAAGTAGGTTTTCTTCCCTTATCTATTCATTATAAGGAAAAGGTCAAATATATTTCTTTATTTTGTTTTAAGTGCAACCACCACACTTAGGGAAAGCATACTTATCTGTAGGTTTGATTTCTGTAAAAAAAATTAGCGACCATGATGGGGAATGATGGATCATCCCTGGTGGTTTTATCCTTGTCTATGAGCTACTAGTAGACTTTACCTGCTTTATTTCAGTCATATGAATCTGTTTTACCAAAATTAGTGTGTTTGATTACTTTTTTAGAGTTTCCTCTAGCACCAACGCACTGTTGGTCTTGACACAGTGCTCTGAATATCACTGTTGGCTTAGGGATATTTCTCTGCAACACATTCTCTCCGACTCAGTGGTGAGTTTCTCCTGTGAACAATCAAAATCTATAATATTGTTTCTTTTGCAATTCATTTCAGTGTTTTGTTTGCAAAATTTTCAAGTGTCTAATTGCCTCTAGAGACCAGATTTCCTCTATTTTTCTGGCCTCACTTTGGATAGTTGTTTCATCAATGTTTCTTTTTTGTTTTCTTTATCATTGTCGAATAGTTCCAAAGTTAAAATTTTACATTTGATTGGTTCCTTATTTTCGAAGAGAGGAATTGTCGTTTCAGTCTTCGTTTCTCTTGAATGTATTGATTGATTGTTTGCACATTATAGTTTCTTTTTTGTTCATCTAAACTTAAAATAAATTGAAAAGAAAAACATGCATTTTCATATAGGGATTGTGAGTGATGCATAGGAATAGTTAGGGAACTTGCATTTAGATGTGCTTATTGTTGATTTCATAAAATCTAATTGATCTATCCCTAGTAGCTAGGTTCTCATTGTCGAAAATCAAATTGAAACGAATTATGATCATTTTAATTGCATTCTAGGAATGTCAAATACATCTCGCGGTGAACCTGAATGACAAACTTATAAGCAAGATCAACTTAAAATTTATTTGAATCTATCTAAGGGAGCATTGTCACTTAGCGATACAATTTATAGGTATAGGGTAGATACGTGGTCCGACATTGTTAAAAATATTAGTTGTCATTAATTGTCTGCAATACATTCCAAGTGTGATACCTCATCCTAAGTACATAAGTATATCAGAGCTCAGAGCTCGTCCACGTACTTTCAAGTATATCGGGTAGTGTTCTAGTATTAAAAGTATAAGGGGATGCTCTTAGTGTGTATTTTTTCATTAGACAACGATAATATGGATTGGGCCTCCACATACCATCAATTGTATTTGGGAGGAAAGCATTAGGTTTCTTACTATCCATAGGAAACTGAGTTGGCCGCCTTGTACACTATGATACACCAAACACAACATTTGAAGAGATTGCATGCATGTACATAATTCCTTGGTTTAGTGGGGTGGTATATTGAAGTTCACAGTTGCTTAGTAAACCTTTCGCCAAATATTACCCTCTTTTTTGTTTATTTTATTTTGTATTAAAATCAACCAACAACCGTCGAATAAGATCAACCCTTTCCTTATCGTTCACGTAGGACAGCGAATAAACCACCTTTACCGCCAAAATCTACACCTAGTAGACGAAGGTGAGATCATCCTACCGTGTTTGCTACCTCTGGAACCTTTGACGCTACATCTTCATCTAATTTACCAAAGTCATCTGATCCTTTGAGTATCGAGTCTCAAGTCGTTTTGACCGATCTCAGTTTATCTACTACTGTCGAGATAGAACCCTCATAGTTACCTGAGGACACTAAAATTCAATCCAATGAAAAAATAAATCAAGAACCCGAGCTTGTTCAAGTCGAAGTTGAACTGGAACCTATTGTTCTTTTAACATAACATCTTTATCCTGAAGTTGAACAACAAGAAGTTGTTCTCATGCAACCATCTCATCCTCAGTCATCTATAACCATTGATTCTTCCTCTTTACCCCAGAGATTACCACCTAAAATTTATCTCAGGTCTAACGGTTTATTAATTACACCTTATTTTATTTCAATAGAGGAAGAACTTTAGGAAGAGATAACCCCTTCATCTCCGACTCATTTTGGGTCGGGGCTTTATTTTTATCTATCTTTTCCTCGTTTGACCTACTCTGCTCCTGTTGAGATTGTTCACTCTCGAGTTCCTGTAGATTCGCTAGAGTATTCACTAGGTTATTTAACCATGGCTAAGACAACATCCCATACTATACCATCTATTACAGCTTGGAAAAAATCTATTATTGCTTCATCTTCGATGTTTTCTATGACACCCAAGTCTCATATTTATGGTGGTCCATCCATCCCACTGGGTTACCAAGTTTAAATGGAGCCTACTCTAGTGTCTCATCTATTCCATGGAATTCACTCATGTCATCATTTGTAATTTTATCTGGTTCATCTCTTACAAGTATTGAACGACCTGATCCTTTATTGACATCATCAACTCAATATCAGGCTAGTCCATCCAATTACCGTCCATATTATCTAACATCTTTTGGGTTCTCCTCATATTAAAGTTAGTATGTGAAATATCCTTATACTCCATATGTTGGGGGGCAACAGATCTTTGGTCCATACAATACTCCTTTTTTTTAGGTCAATCTTATGCTGGAATGCCTATTTTTTAATGGAAGTCTGCCTTTCATGTTAAACCGCAAACCATTGTGTATCAATATCAACTGGTTCAACATGTTGCATTTGTACCTACTATGCTTATTATTACTTCTATGGCTATTTCTCAGTCTCCTCAAGTGTGTCCTTCAACCCCTAACCCTCAAGTTTCCAGTCTACTGATTATGTCTTCCTAGGTTGGTATTCAACAACCATGTGTATCTAGAATTTCACAACCACAAGCTAGTCTACCTTTGTCACATGCTTCTATTACTCCCTTCAATTCACAACCAGGTCCAAAATAGCCTGGTGGGAAATTGTTTTATCGAATCCCATGCTAGCCACAGTAACCATTCTAACAGTATCAAACTTAACCAGGTCCTATTCAACAAGCCTATCAAGGGTTTGGTCAACAAACTTAGCCCTATCTGGGTTACTAATAGAAGAATCGATACGTTGGTACACAATGGCCTATTTCCAAGGAAATTCCATCTTATCCTGGTTATGCTCAACCTAACCTAAATCGACAGTTGCCATTTGTTGCAACACTAGAGTTACCTGATTTAAATCGGATCACTAATGATCCCATTCATTATTTAAATTGGTGGTCGGTGATTCCTCATAAATTATCCTCTAAAATTCCAAAATTCAATGGAAATTATGTAGAAGATCAGTCTATGCACATTATGACTTATCATTTATGGTTTTCATCAAATTCCTTGAATGATTACTCTGTTAGACTGCGTCTTTTTGAGCGAATGTTTACTGGTCCATTTGTGAATTGGTACATTGAATTACCATGAGCTTCTTTTGATAACCTTATAGATTTAACCACTAATTTTTTAACCCACTTCCAGTTACCCATCATATATGAAAATGGAACAGATCTTTTGAACAACTTTAAACAAACCACTGCTACTAATATATTGGACGATATACATGAGTGGTGTCGTCATTGTTGAATGGCTAAAACATTTGTTCCTGATCATATTTTAGCTGAGAGGTTTATAAATTCCTTGTTTCCATCTATCACCGAGGATGTGGCCAAAAGAAGTGTTGTCACTGAAGAGAATGTGATTGCTCAAGCCCAGTATCTATATTTGATTTACACTCAGTGTGAAACACTCTATGAAAAAATTCCTAGCACACTACGACCAAATTTTACTGTTCCTCCTCCTCCATCTAGTAAGGAAATTCATGTCGGTGATGGTGTGGTTGGTTCTGCTAGCACTGCGCCAACAAGTCGACCATCTGGCTCTACACTTGTTGTTTCAAATCAAACCCCTATTGCATCTGATCCTGCTTCTTCATCTGAAATTCATGTCGTGTCATTTGAAAAAAGAAGAAGTGACAAGAAACCTGGAAGTAAGAAGAAGGGGAAAGATAAGAAGAAATGAAATTCACCCGTGTAGGAAAAATCATCTAATTTATCTAGTTCTTTCTGGAAACCTTGTTACCCTTGATTGATATGTAATGAGGATAATTTTATGTGAGATTTTCGTCACAACTCAAATTATCAAAGGTTCTTAAGTATTTTGTGGCACCTGCAGTGTTGACAAATCCTTTTCCGAACTTAGAAACACATATGGTTGCTACGGATCCCGCTTCTAGTTCGCAAGTGCTTATGTTATTTGCCACTAATCCCAAAAATTATGTTTTGGAGTCTACTCCAAGTAAATATTACAGTAATCCATTTTACATATCGAATGGTAAATCTACAGATCAATCTACTACTTGGAATTTGACTTCATCTGATTCATCTCTACTGCCTATTATTTCAGGGTTAACGATAAAGCCACCGAAGGGAGTTGTTCATAAACCAACTTTCAACCCTCGAGATGGTGAGACTCAAAATTATAACGTAGTAGAAGATCTTGCTCAGTCACCTTTTGCTATGTCAATTCTTGAGGTTATTTAGAATTGTCCCTCCCAAAAGTAGCCTTTGTTGTTCACGATTCGTGGAATCGATCTGATGGATTCTAATCGTGTAGTCTTTAATCACATGGGCTATGTGCCACAATTACTAGTAAAATTATTATTTTTTATTCAAGTACATGTCCTGACTCACCTCATTCATCAGAATATCATTAATGAAGGCTCATCTATTTGTATCATGTCTATGAGTTTCTATAATTCACTTGGCTCTCCGACTTTGTCACAATCACCTATGATGTTGAAAGCTTCTGACGGTCATACATATAAGTCTTATGGAATTCTATATAACCTACAAGTCTAACTATGGGGGAAATTAGTTACTATTGAAGTTGAGGTCGTTTACGGACCCCTTCAGTATAATATATTACTTGAAATACCCTAGTTTTATGCTATGGTTGCAGTAGTATCTATGTACTTTCGTATGGTCATCTTCCCCCATAAGGGAAGCATCATAGTCATTTATCAACTATCTTTCTTCACCTGTGGTTCCTATGAAACTCGAAGCATTATGTTTGTTCATGGACCCCCACCATATCTTCAAAACATTGGTGTAGGAAACTTTAAGGATTCTTCCCTAATGGACACCTTTTCATTACCATCTCCTATGACATCGGTTGAAATTGAAAAAATAGAGACCTGCAATATGATATCTTCCACTTCATCTGAGATAAGGAAGATTCTGAATGATTTTTAAATAGATATGCTGGGTGAAACTATTTTGAGGATAGTTTTTTTAATTTTCCCACCTCATTAAAAAATGAATCAGATCTTGAGGATAGTTCTTTTACTGTGTCAATTTCATTAAAAAATGAATCAAGTCTTCAGGATAGTTCTTATACTTTCTCAACCTCGTTAAAAAATGAATCAGGTTATGAGGATACTTATTTTACTGTTCCAACCTCGTTAAAAAATGAATCAGATTTTGAGGATATTTATTTTATTGTTTCAACCTCATTAAAAAATGAATCACGCCATGAGGATGGTTCTTTTACTGTGTCATCCTCATTTAAAAATGGATAAGGTCTTTAGAATAGTTATTTTCTCGTGTCAAGCTCATTAAAAAATGAAACAAATATTATCCTAATTAATTCGAGTCTTTTATATGATCTCGTAAATGAATCTTCATTCCATCCAACTGTTATTAACTAGTAGTCTGCTTAGGTCGATGAAATGAAGCTTTGGGGGGCATGTGCTCTTCCAAGTTACACCTGGGGAACATTGAAACTTACTTTCACGCACAGTTTTCCTATGTTTCAAGCTTTTGTAGAAATGAAACCACTTTCAAGCATGATTTTTCCTTTGTTTCAAGCTTGTGAAAAGATGAAACACACCTATTTCAAGCACAGTTTTCTCTGTTTCAAGCTTGTGTAAAACTAAAACTACTATAAAACATAATTTTTCCTATGTTCCAAGCTTGTATAAAAATGAAACCTATCTCGAGTCCATTAAGGCTATTATTTTCAAGACTCATTAAACTCATGAAAATCCTGAGCTTCTTTTTCTATTATCTTTCATGCTTGTAAAGCAAAGGAAAATGCCGAGTTTTTTCCGTCTTTGCCTGCTCGTAAATTAAATTGAAAGTCGTCCATAGAGCACATGTTTATATATTTTTTGAGCTCTGTTAAACACAAAAAAGGAACCCCCCTGGAGTTCTCTTTCACCTCTTTTCAGACTCCCAAAACATGAAAATATTACCAAGCACTTTTCATTTCGAGCTCGTAAAATTAATTGAAACGAAATCTACTCAGTATAACTTTAAGCATTTTCCGAATTGAGATCGATTATGTTTACGAAAAAGAAAAACCCTAGTCGAACATGGCTAGGAGGTTCTCTTAGGTATTATTTTATTCTTTTTCAGATTCGAGGGACTATTTTATAAAAAATACCTTGTGGATTTTTCTTTTCTTCCCTTTTTGAAACTCTCTAAACATGAAAAAGGATCGAGTTTTCAATGCCGTTAGACTCGTTTAAACATCAAATAGAAATGAACCTTTCCATCATGACAATATTAAGTTTCACCTTCACTGGACTTGTTAAATCATCACATATCGATGGATTCACCCTAATCGTGGAATTATACATCAACCATATTTTATCCTCCTCCAGCTTCTTAAAAAATAAAGAGGCATTGATCAGAAATGACTGGGGAAAATTATAAATGGATAAAACACTTTATGGTAACAAGTATCTCTTGAACATGAAACTCATTCACTTCATCTCTGTGACTTTTGGGTTGGGTTATCTGCTTGATAGTCTATCATACCTATGGTCTATCACACCATCTATAACTTTGTTTTTGGGTTAATGTTGCCAACTCATTCAGTGTCGCCAATATTTTGAAGAGAATTCACTCAGTTATTCCTCATCATTTTTAGTACTCATAAACCTTTATTTCATGACCGCCATCCCTGAACATTACTTCATCAATCATATTCTATCTCTAAATTCATTACTCATGTTTCGTGTCGTTTATGAGGGAAACATCAAGACCCTCCTGCGATGAGTCCCTTCCTATCAACATCAACTCATCATCCAGGAAGTTGACTTAGAAACAACGCTTCAGTACCTTGGAGCTTGCTTACATCAACGATAGGTTTCTCACGTCCGACAACAAGTTGACATCACAGGCCTTTGACGAAATACTTTGTATGTTGTTCGACATCAAATCATCTATTCACACCATGCTAAATGTACTGCATGACCTTTAGATCCGTTATCATGAACATTGGTTTCTCTCGTGTCTGTTAAAAAATTACATCATTGGCTGGTAATCAGACAATGTCTTCCCATGTTCAACCTCAGACCACATATTCCCACGATCGAGTGAATGGGATAGTATACACCAGATCTACTTTCATCCATCCGGGCTGTGATTTCAGGAGTAATACTAAATCGTATGTACTATGGTATTTACACGGATGGTCACCCTATCATCGGTCTATATATGTAGACAACTTTCTGATGCTATGATAGTTTATGTGCTAAGTATGGGTATGCCTCCCTCAGCAAATCATGTCCAATATAAAAATATATCATGATATAATGTATTCTAATTTATGCAGGTCACCATCTGCTTCAGATCATAATCATCACATCGTAAAGCATATCAATCAACATTATCAATTTTGAATTCATGCTTTAGGGGGCAGTTGTTACAAGTCAATTTGGGCATTGCTCCCAAAACCAATATCAGTATCAATTAGGGTCTATCATATTCTAAATTAGTTGCTACATGCCCTAAACAGGTCATCCCATTGATGGTTTTCCTTCATGAAAGTTTCACTGCTTAGATGCGAGTTGAAGTGCCCCATTGAGCCATCAATGCACCCCTAGACTGCAGTAAGTGCTTATCAAAGCACATACTCCCATGTATGGTTGCATTGCAGAGGATCTAAGCCCACTTTAAAGTGCGTTGGTCTACTGGGAGTGGATTTTTCATTGGATTCCAAGAATCTTCCCAGCCTCTAGTGGCTTCTACAAGTTGTTCTATCTATCACATCATCTGATAACATCGAATATGTACATCATGGAGTCATTAAACCTCTTATAATCCTATTCCCATGAACAAGGAAAGCTCTTCATCCAATTTTTGAAAAATCTGTTGAGTGATTCATTAATTTAAAACTACCTTCATCTACTTATAGATTGAGCATTGATAATAGTGCAGAAGGGAGAAAGAACTTGTATTAGTAGAGTTATGTTGGTGAGATCACAACTCTTGGAGGTGTATTCTGCATGCAATATTATGCTACTATAGTGATGATGATGGTGTGATGAGGATGGGACGGAAGTTGGAGCGAGTTGACATCAAATCTATCCAACTGGTTCTAACTTATCCTACTACTTCATAATAAATACATTTGTTCCTTTCCTAATACATGTGGCACTTGTGTTATATGTGCATTTAAAAATGCAATCGATTCAGTTTGGTGTACATGAATATATCATATGCCTTTATGTCATTTTCCGTCTTATGTTTTCCATTGCAAGCACCAATCAAGTGAGTTTAGTTTGATTGAGAGAGATGAAAGTGACGAAGGGAGGCGAGGAAAAGAAAAATTATTACAAGTATGTATTCTTCCCTTACCTATTCATTTTAAGGAAAGGTCAAATATATTTCCTTCTCTTGTTCTAAGTGTGACCACCACACTTAGGGAAAGCATAATTATTCGTAGGTTTTCTTTCTGTAAAAAAAATTGGGAATGATTTTTAATACTTTAGATTAAGATGGTGTCTTTACTTATATTATTGTAGTGCTTTTCTTCATTAAAAATATACCAATGCATAAACAATAAAGAGTCAAGAGACAAAAAATCTAGGCAATCAGCTAGGTCCAAAACCTCTCCAACTTGAGAGGAAAACCCAAACTAATTCTTCTTCTTATAGAGACTTCAATGATGAATACCAACACCATAATCAAGACCCTTGACACCATATCCTCTCCAAGACCAGGTCACAAGACTTTTTGGCACACTTTCTTATCCTCCCTTGAGTCAACAAAAGTCAAGCTTCTTCCTTCTTCCACCAGTTCAATTATCCTTTAGATTTCAGTCCCTTGGATGAGACCTCCAATGTTTCAGCCCTACTTAAGAAACCATAGCACATTTAAATGACCTTCTCTTCCACCTTGATTTCCTTCCCTTTGGGTTTAGGTTTCTATTTTGGAAACTCGACTTTAGATGCACCTTAATCTTCTCCTTCATTTTACCTTCAAGTGTGATTGTAATACCTCGACTTCTTCTGTAGTGGACAACACCGTTTCCTCACATGTGTGATGGATGTCATCCCTAAAAAAATCCAAAAATTTTCGATCTCCCTTTGTTTCTTCTCACTGGCTATGAGGTTATATTCCTTCACATTTTCACACTTATTCTTACTTCATATTTAGTCTATGAAGATTCCCAATTCAAATGAGCCCTATTTGTGAAATTTATAGTGGTGTGTACATCCATAATAGTCTGACTTGAATTGAAGCCTACTAAGGCAAACATGTAATTCTGGAAAAATCCTTAGGCCAACATAAGGAATAACTTGTGACATGGTCTTGGAGAGTTATTGAAACCTCAAAAATTACATTTTACAATATGTAACATGTATTCAAAAAATGACATTGACTCCGTAGACTTTATGACTTGATGAAAAAACGTAATAACTCTCAATGTAATATTAAACTAAAAATTAAATTCCTTGAGCATGAAACCCATGACTTGAGCATTACAAAATAATTTATTTTCCTATTTTCATCAATTACATAAAATCATAATTTCACATGAAATTATGAATATTGAACCTAGTTAAACTTTTCAACATTTCCTCTTAACTAAGGAGGTATTCATAATCTACACAAGGTACTTGGACATTCTCAATTTGAATAATTCTCATAAGAAGAGTCAGATTGGTAATGCATTTTTTTAACGTTATATCAACCAGTGTTGTCACATAACAAGGCATTTACTAAAAACTCTATTTATCCACAATATCATAGCACAATGTTGGTGAGACCAATGATGGAGAGACACCCTCATCATTGTCTCTCTTAGAACATACTCCACCCAGGTCTCAAAGTGTGTTCCACCATGACTATTATTATCTTGGATTCCCAATCCTCAATGAATATTGGTCCTTTATGACTACTCTTACCGTGGATTCCCTAACGCATCCTCAAAGAGTATTAGGTACCATATTCTTACCCAATCCTCCATTTTGTCTTCTGCAGTGAAGACAAGAATGATGTATCTATCTCTCCTCATGGTCTTCACTAAGACTTGTGGTTGGTAGTCCTGGTCTAGTGCATTAAAAATGAAGTAGAGAACCATATTTGTCACTCCATCTCAACTTAGGTAGAACAAGCCCATTCCAATGTAGGGTGTATAGTTAAAATAACTAGAATATATATATATATATATATATATATAGTTTTGTAATTATTTTTTAATGATTTTTGTTTGAAACTTTTTTTAAATAGAATGGAATATCAAATTTGGATTATTAAATTTATGTAACTTAAATTCATATATTTAAAAAAATGTATTTCAAGCAATTAAAATTAGAAATTTCATTGGGAATTATATTACCAAAAAACCCAAAACTTAAAATATTTAGATTTCCTTATTCAAAAGTATTACTTAAAAAATAAAAAAATATCAAATATGTTTTAATACCATTATTTTATAGCATATTATATTAAATATAAGTTAAATTTTATACTCATCAAAATAATAATACAATATAAATACAAGGAGCTATGTCACAAATAGCTAATCTAACTTGGACATAGAATTTCTTCGTTGACTAAATATATCAACTACAAACAAATCTAGGAAGCAACTAGATCTAAACAACTCCTAGAGAATAGGAACAAATTCCTTTATATAGAAGGAAACACAAAAAGTACAAGTAGGAATTATATTTAGGCCACCCCCTAAATGAATACTTGTCTCAATCTTAATTAGAAAAATCTAATTTGATTGCAGTGCTTACAAATATGATAAAATAAAATATGTTGAGGTCCATATAATGGAGAAACCACCTACTAGAATGTATGAGTACCAACTGCTGCAACCACTAGTCTACTAGGATGTTCTTCATGTACATGGTTGCATCAAATATTATCTGCATATGTCTACATGTACCTGTAAATCCCCCTCCATCATCGTGATCATGGGTTTTCTCATATTACCCATATCCATGGTATGGTTTTTATCGGCTTACCCTAAACCATGCCCGGGGGTTTTGTGACTATCCCTAAACCATTCTATAGGAATCCATGTCCACTTCACTCTCACCAGTGGTTTATCGCTTGCCAAAAACCTACACTACGTTCTCACAAGCGATTTATAGCTTACTACAAACTCTCGCTTACAAAGTGGTTTTAAGATTGTCGTTAAATTTATGGGAGTACAGATTTCTCATCAATATTACATTACAAACTCCAACTCATGGATTTACTAGGTACATACTTTCCGAATACCACTACAAAATATCAGACTTTCTTACTAATACATGTGTGATTCACATTACAACATAATATTGAGTTTTCTTTATTTCAACATACAATCCTTTACTTTGCATTTCCATCTATTTCAACTTCAACCAACTAATATCCACTTCCATCTTCACACTTCAATCACATTTAAACAAATACCAACTATTGCAAAAATAATATTTAAACAAATATTTCAAAAATGAAAACAATTTGTCATGAGCTTCATAGTGAAATTGGGCATAGGTTAATTTCCAAAATGCCATGGATGAAAGAGTCTGCCACTTTTGTGACACCAAGAGGGTTACATATGAAAATAAATTTCTCTTAGTTTGTCCATTATATACTCACCTAAAAACCTTCTTGAACTTTTAATTTAACAAAGCTATGACAATCTTGCAATGCTTCCTTGAATATTTTTCAAGTACAGAAATAAAATGCTAAAGAACGTCAATAATCTCTCAACTTTTTAATGTCTAATAGACCATTTTGGAATTATTGGACATTAATCATCATCATAATCATCAAAATGAAAGGTCCACTACTACATTATCTAGTACATCGATGACTTCACAATGACTTTGTTTATAGATTGTGATCTCATAGCTAACTTCTATTTGTAGGATAGTGAGAGTAATAGAAGCTGTGATGATTACAAATTTGAGAGAAAATAATAATTAAAGAAATAATAAAACATATAGAAACAAAATATAAATCATGACATGCAATTTATCTTGGAAAACTCTAATCACATAAAAACAAGACTACAAGAGATCTATTATATGGCCAAGACTTCTAACAACGGAGGATACTAAGGCCATCTACAGGGTTTTCAATAACATGGGTCACGAATACTAAGTGCCCAAAAATCATGTGTCGAACAATAAACAAATTTGACTCCATGACCAAATCAAGTTTACCTAACAATCTCTCTTTAAACTTGGAGAAATTATTCTAATCCAATCTAGAAAACCTACATGCCCCAAATATATCTAACCGTCACTAGGGGTATACATGCCTAAGTAGGTATTACCATGTAATATAAAACTTTCGTATCTAAGATAACTTATTTTAGTTGTTGTCTTCACATTTATGCCACCATCCTCTTACCTTCTTTCCTTTTCACAAGTATTGCTCTCGTAGTGCTACCAAAATCCTTTGTATTAGACAACTATAACTCAACTTCAATATCTAGTTCTTACTCTCACTACTACTCTCTACATACATGGGACTTCCTATAAGAGACTCAATGTCCCATGCTTTCAAACCTACTCTTTGAGGGCTTTACTCCATTGCAAACTTATCCCTATATTCCAAGATTTAAGAGGCACTCCATCTTTCCTCAATAGTGGCATAGACTAGCAAGATATAAATCATGACTCACAATTTATCTTAGAAAGCTTGAATAAGGGAAAGCAAGATTGTAGTAGATCTATTAAGCAACTAAATGCAGTTTATAATACAGAGAAACAATTAATAAAATAGAAAGACACAAATCATTATACACAATTTGTATTGAAAAACCCCAGCCACCCAAAAAAAACAAAAATATAATATATATATATATAGATAAATAGATATATCCAAAAAGACATTAGAATAAAATATATGAAATCTATCTATAAACTTCAATACATGTTATACCACAGATTAATATGATAAATCACCAATACCCTTTAATGTAAAATGAACAAATATAACTTTATGATAGAGTCAAATTTACGTACCATAACAACTACATTGAAATAAGAAACAGAAAACCATAACAACTACGTTGAAATAAAAACAGAAAAAGATATAGATAACCAAAATATAAAGACCATACTAAAATAGACATCTATGAATTGCCACATCGCATACCACTGCCAACTTGCACATACTGACTAGATTTTTACAGTAAATTTAAGTCATAAAAAATTACTTCA
This sequence comes from Pinus albicaulis, assembly GCA_034641835.2. NCBI lineage: Eukaryota > Viridiplantae > Streptophyta > Pinopsida > Pinales > Pinaceae > Pinus > Pinus albicaulis. The sequence continues at coordinate 1,494,919,883 of CM076582.1, read as the reverse complement.
TCTTGTATATTTAAATCATAAAAACATATGATATCCGAGAAAGATGGCAGAGATAGATGTGACTGAGCGAGATGAGATAGAATGTTTTGCAGTAGCTATAACAGGAAGCCTTAGAAGCTAAGATGAATATGTTTCAGCCTACATATGTGGCAACACCAATATATATTATTTTTTATGATATACCATTTTAATAAGTTCTCTGATTAGAGTATTCAATAGTTTGAAATTTCGCCTCCCAATGTTAACCTTATTCTGTCATTTATGGTCATTATGATTTGAGTTGCAAAATTTCTTACGACGACGAATGTCATGGACGCTGGGAGTAAACCATAGGAGGTTTTCTAAGTATGCCACATTTTTTCCTAATTTTTATTGGATATAAGAAAATTTTCAAAAAAATTTCTGGCTAGATTGTTGAATTTTGTTGTATGGTGAAAATAGATTTAGTACTGTTAAAGGTTTTGAGTCATTCAAAATTTTCAAGTTTTACATTTATATATATATAACTCAAATTTCTAAAAATTTCAAACATATTTTATGAAAATCTTCCTGAAATTTCTATTATTCTATTATTTTTTAGACGAAATTATAACCATAAAACTACTCAAAAAGATGTTCTGCAAACCTCATCGATCTATTTTAGAAGCCTTTAGGTTTCAGTTGAGAGTGTTTGCGATAGCTGCCACTCTGTGTTTGCCATAGCTACCACTCTTTCTGCAATAAGTGACATGGAAAGAAACAAGGAGATGTTCTTATTAATTTAGATCTCCTGCATGAAAGTCAAATACAGCTATACTCTTCTTTCAAGCAATCCTATTTCTATGCTTTCCACATACTTTACTTTCAGATTCATTGAGGCAAAACTGTATTTATTATTTAACATATTGAAATTTTGTCTGATTTGCTGTAAAAAATCTTAAGTGAAAAGTCAATGTCAAAATGGTGTTTTAGTGTTTTACCGACTAGCTTTGGCATGTTCCTCACGGTCATGAATCTCTCTTTCAATGGCAGTCCAGGCTAACATGTTGGAGTAGATTAGACAGCGTGACTTTCAAAACACAGATCTTGGATGAGCCGGTGTTTATCTCAAGTGTACTGTGAGTGGTTGATATTTTGGGTAATTTTGAATTTTGATTATTGGCATGGTTTGTGGGGTTTTTATATATTTAGATGAGCTGGTGTTTATCACAAGCTAAGTGTAGTTTGTGTGGTTGATATGTGTAGTTTGAGTGGTTGATATTTTAGGTGATTTTGAATTTTGATTATTGGTAAGGTTTGTAAGTTTTTTAATATTAATCACCATAATGTGTGATTTTTAGTTTTAGTAATGATTATACGTGTTTGTTATAGATGTTTTTGGTATGAAAAAGAAAAATAATTAATTAAATAAAATGATTTAAAATTTAAGTAAAAGAATAATCTCAAAATAAAATGAATTTGTTTATAAATTTATTTTATATTTACTTCTATAAATAGTTTCTTATATTACTATCATCTTGTAAGAATTATTAGATTACATGTGATACTTGGGAATGTGAAATAGAAATTACAAATTAAATTACTTATTATTTTAAATCTCTTAATTACAATATCTTTTGCTAAATTGAATAAATTTGATAAACTCATAGAGTTAATTTGCTCACAATATTATAATGTAACCTATTTAAAAATGTATACACTCCATTATATCTTTTCTTCTAATCAGAAATAGTATATCTATTATTAACATCTAGATTTTCAACTAAAAATATTGTAGTCATAATTTTTCAGCTATTGTAGTCATATTTTATTATTGTTATTGATTTCTTTTCGTTCATTTTTTCTTAACATTACTTATGATATATATGGATATTTTGATCTCCTTATGTAGGGAATAAGTTAGCTTTTATGTTTTGGCAATTATTTTGCCCAATTTTATTTTTTTCCCAATTATTTTGTCGAAATTTATTTTGTAATATAAGAGAAGAAAGTAAAACTAGTCCTTCTTTTTGGAATTCCTCTATAAAAGCCGATAAACTTATTATTTCCATATTACAAAATCTTGGGTTTTTATGGACGCATGACCTGAATGAAGGCACAGGGCTCGACAAATAGGCCACACGAATGTGTATAAGGAACATGGGCGAACACATCTTAGCAATTTTGGCACGGACCCGTGAACTTGCCTGAACACGTTTCCATGGGTACCCACACATGGCACGACTCGACACGCCCGAACGAGATTTGTGTTTCCAAGGATGCATTACTTGAATGAAGGAGTCCCTCACAAAAATATGCATGAATGTGAAAAAGGCACATGGGCAGCCACAACTTACCATTGACCATTTCTCGCACAACCCCATGTTCCCAAGAAAATGGGTTTCCATGGGTTCCATATATGAAATATAGTGAATATTTTTAGAAATTTAATTATGATTAGGAATATTTCGAGAATCTAAAATCCATATTAGAAGTGCTCTATGACCACTTTATTCATAAAACCCTGTCACTAGACAAAACAATGTCACATCACCGAGGAAAAATGTGGCCGCTACAACTACAATGAATGTTAATGCAACGAGATGCTTTGGAGTTTTCTATGCACTTGAGTAGAGGAAGCCTCTACAAACCTACTATCAAATTACTTACTTATGAAATAAATGTATACTTCAATTTGAAGGGCACTACGCTACTGAGTCGCGTTGTGATTATATGTAGGGAAATGATAGTTACTTTGACATCCATGCTATTGGTTTTAACAACCTAAAATATATAAATAAAGGTGAAAAAAGAAGAAGCAATAAACATAAATAGAAATCAACTTTCGAATAGGAAATTCATTAAATTATGTCATTTTCTTTTGTTACATGTCGTGTACATCTAGTCTTTAATATAGTTATATATAGGCAGTCATAGCTAGACTTAGTTATTCCATTTTAACCAACCACATAGAAATACATCCCTACCATGTATCTCTAACCAGATTTGTAGAATCACAAGTAGGAGTTACTCCAACATACTCCCCCTTGAAGAATTCTTGTGATATGCTAAGTTCATTATTCTATCTTTATGTACCTGCAAAGGCAAACAATTTCACTCCCCTTACATCATGACCAAACATCATCATGTGTTTTCTGTGGTTGACCCATAACCATTGTACCTGTGAGGTTTTCCATAGGCTTACCCTCAAGCATTACAAGTGGTTTCTCCTTACAACACTTCACATTGTGTGGTTTAACCCAACCATTAGTGGTTTTGACCACAAATCTTACTTTACATTCTTAGATTAACATTGACCTAGGTACATTCAATTAAATCTACGTTTTCCTTTTAGGGATGTTAATTTATCATTTGCATCTACACATTACTATTATTATTCCTTGCTTCTTTTGTTTCTTCATCCCTTGCATGTTTTCCATCTTCCTTTGTTTTCTATGTGGCCATGATCTTCCACTTTTTATCTTCCCGTGCTAATGCATCTTCCCTTGTTCTTTGTGTTGTCATGTGTTGTCATGATCTTCCACTTTCAATCTTCCCATGTTGTTGCACCTTCTTTTTGTTTTACATGTTGTCATCTTCCACTTTTCATTCTCTCTACTACTATATCATATTTTCTTTCTTCCTTATTACATAATTCTCTTATCATTTTCTTTGATATTGTATCACTTTGAGATCATGTCGATCACTTTTTGTTGCATCCTTTTATCTTTCTATATTGTTACATTCTACTTCTATATTCTGAATACAAACAATTCATTATTCATCATAACTTGATCCTCACCATCTACGATTATTTAATTAACTTTAATACCCTAAAACATACACACATACAAATAAACATAAAAAATAAAAGGCAACAAACGCAGAGGACGATAAATTTTTGAAGAGAAAATTCATTAAATTATATCATCCCATTAAATTACATGTAGTGTATGGTGTATATCTAACCTCTTATGTAATCACCGGAAATCATAAGAATTTAGTGAAACTCAATTATTCCATTTTAACCAACCAAAAAACCATATATATAAATCCCTACCTTCAATATCTAACTAATTCGATTATCCAATCACAGGTAGGAGTTAGTCAACACAATGGAATTATTAGATGTGAAGAATAAAAGTACATAGCCCAAGCCGTGGGCTGGAGCCACTTCATTATTTTATTGTTTCTCTCTTTTCCTCATTCAATTGTGGGCTTGCGAGATTAATTTCATATTCCACGACAATTTAATGTTGCTAAACAGTAGGACAGTGCAGGAATGGGAGAAGTTGGATATGATGTCTAATATGTAGTTAGTTGCATTGCAGAGATTGATAGGATGATTGTGTGAACGTTCTTATTTGTGTGGTGCAGGTTATTGTTCAGATCCCACTAGCTCCCTTTCTTGTAAGCATGACGAAACTGATTTCCTACCAACGTAACATCAATGACAAAATTGGGATTTAAGTATTATGAATGTCTGAATCAAAAGAGGAGTTTAATGCAAAAGTCCAATGCTGAAACTCTGGCATTGTTTCCATGTAAGACTTTTCAACCCACTGGGATATGTCGCTATTTTCCATGTGTACTGTATAACATATGGATTGATCAGGAACGCTGGCTTATTACCAAAAAAAGGAAAAATTCGCACACAAAGAAAAAGTTTAATTGTATGGAGTGAAGTGAAATGATTAACAAACACAGTGAGAGTGGCTGCATCATCTATAATTCCATTAGATAAAGCTACTTAAACATCACAAATTCCGATTCAATAACAACAAATGAGACACTACAATATGCTTGGAAACATGGAAGTGTATCATTACTGCTTTAGGTTATTTTTCCAATGTATGGTGTATAATTAATTAAATTAAAAAATTAAATAATTCATATTTTATTTTTTTTATTATGTTTGTTAATGAATTTTGTTTGAAATCTGGTTTAAATATGTTGAAATATCAAATTTGGATTATGGAGTTCATTTAACTTGAGGCTTATAATGTTCATTATGGTTAAGTGAATAAATTTATATATTTAAAAATGCATTTCAAACAACTAAAAATAGAAAGACAATTCAAAACATAAAATATTTAAATTTTTTTATTCAAATGTTTTACTAAAACAATATTAACTAAACACAAATAAATATCAAATGTCTTTTTATAACATTATTGTACTTGCTGCCTGCAGGTATAACGCATCAGATTTGGGCTGATAACGACATTAATTTGTGTTTGAAACAAAAAATAAAAAATTTATTCAATGTTACACATTATAAATTGAAATTTATGATTTTTTAAATATATTTTAATGTAATTATCTCAAATCTTATTGCTTGAGAGGTTCAACATGTTATTTAAAATTGCATAAATATTCGTGTATGACTCACGACAAGTCCACATGCCTCGAACTCAAATGTTGGTACCTTACTATGAGCAGACCACAAATTCCAAGGCGACGATCACGATCATAGATTCGGGAAGTCCATTTACAAACTTTTCATTTATTATTTTAAACTATAACTTGTCAGAGTTGCAAGCTGTCACTTGTCAGGGTTGCAGGCTCATGTAACTCCATAATACACATAATAATTACTGGAGATCCCGAATGGATATAGAGTGAGTTTTCTTTCATCCTAATCGGCCAAACGGTTAATTAAGAAAACTAGGATCAAGGATCATTGTTAACGCCAAACACTATGAGAACATCCTGGCCTGTTTTTTTTTTTTAACATGAAATGCCAAATCGATCATGTTTCCATGTTGAAATTTACTATACAATGCACCACCAACTATTCACATATCCTTGCATTAATGGCACCTTAATGAAAGTTGTGAAAAAATTATGTTTGTACAACAGATCGTTGTGTTAATGGCCTCTTAATGACGGGTGTCACACCGAAGGACCCCAGTCAATGCAGCTTAAAAACAAGTTGTACAATGCTTGCATAGGTGTAGAATTTATGTTGGTAATCTTTGTTATGTGTAATTTTAGCTATAAAAAAATTGTGCAATATAATACTTATAAATATGAATCAAAATTTTAGGAGCGAACATATATATATATACCTTTGACTTTAAATTTTGATCGAAATTTTAGGCATAAAAGTTCAATTTAGGTTCTTTAAAACTTTTATTAACATTTTCAGTGAGATATTATGAATCCTCGCCAAATTTATTTTAGCAATAAAGGCCATGTCTCGGGGGTAGCAGAGTTCATCTATCCAGTTGTGCTGGTGATCTTCCCATCATCGGATCAAATCTCATCACAATCGATGAAACTCTGGGCTCTTGAGGTGGGTTACGGTAACCCAGCGCCACCTCTCACCACATTTCCCATTGTTGAGTTATGCGCTGCGGAAGTTCGGCTCTGTAACTGCATGCTCTTCGGCCACAAAATCCCATGGTTATGTGAGTTATGCTTCGCTAAAGTCCTTTTTCTTACAACGCTAATGGTCAATTCTGAGGAAGAGTTGGGTAAACCGTCTAGGTGCCATGGATTGACTCCACAGATCACATGTGCAAAGATGCTAATTTCTCTATTCTCTGGCTCGACTGGTGGCTCGACGCTGTGTACAATGACTCTATGGTTCGAGCAGGATGCCAATGTCTCCGACAGAGATCCACTTAAACATAAATCTGTGGTAAGAGTTTTGATTGCCAGTTTTCTTTTCCGGTTAGAGTTTTGCGCAGAACAAGATTTGGACATGGGTTTCGTCTTTAAGTTTTTAATTCTTGAATTCTTTCTATTACTAATGCTGCGTAAAATGGTTTGGCTCTTTAGCTAGGAGCATTCCGGCACAAAATTTTCAACGTTGGCTCAGTTCTCCCTGATAACAGTAATATTTCTTTCTCTTTCTTCCGAGACTTACTTTAGAAATTGATTTCACCCAGTGACGTTCGACCATCCTCTGCTTATCTTGCAGGCGGGGTCTCTCTGGCTGTCAGGTGCTTGGAACCCAGTTAAAAGCTAGTTTTACATTTGAGGGTTTAATTTAACTGTCCCAATTTAGGTTCGGTCCCATTTCGATATGGGATAACAGGGTAACAGGGATTATCCCCATTTCCCATTATTGTTTAAGAAGTTATAAGAGGGTTTAAGCTCCAAATCTACGTCTCTATATTCTAATTAAGAATGTAATGGATCAGTTCTTTGCAATGTTGTTGTGAATATACATTCAGTTCATAATATTTTGGTTCTCGACAGTTACGCTGATTTACTGTCTAAATATTTTCTTTTCTTTTTTTGAACTTCCTTGCTGCTTATGATTTGTTATGCCGCAAGGATTTTTCTCTCGCAAAATCTAGTTTCTTATATGGTTTAGGTCATTATTCAATCCAGTTCTTGAAGTCTTTTAAATTATAATAGCACAATTTTGATTCACGTCTTCCTTTGAGGCATTTATAAATGTTTAATGTATGTAATAGTTCCTTTATTATTTTTTATGCCCCTTCCATAGTTCCAGCAAGGTATTGGGATCGGAACTGGGCCCAGTTACAGGGTCCGGGTTCTAAACCCTTCATCGGCCGATTTTTCCATACATTATATGCTATGCTATCTCCTCCATGTAGAATTAACATGATGTTTTCTACTGTATCAGTTATTATCCATAATTTTTAGTTCAGTAGTACATTCTTCTTTCTTTTACTATGGTAGTTTGTAATTCTAATTATGCACTTCTGTAACTAGTAATTGGTTCACATAATTCTTGTAGTAAATTTTAATTTACTTTTCGATACAGTAATGTAACGTGTATTTTCTCTAGATTTGCTACTACCATTTATATTCTAACTTTGGGTAAAGAAGCTTTGCTCCAACTTTTAGCATCTGCTTTCTGTTCTTGTTTTTCCTTAAGTTTAAGTTTTGGTGATTAGGGATTTAATCTTTCGAATCACCCATTTCTTTCTTATTGGTCAATAGAATTCACTTGTTATTGCAAAGTTGTACGACAAAGTTGTATGGCTAATCTGTAAGGTGCGCTGCCAATATATAGCGTGTATTGTGTATTGGGTTGGAGCTCTTTCAAATTTAATATAAACTCACCATCGTCATGCCAAGAGATGATCTTAACGTACAAAATCAGCATTGCAATTTAGTGAGTGATATGACTGTTGTCCTTGGATTCATTAGGTTGATTTCTGAACATTTATTCGTATTAATTTTTTTGGGGATCCAAGACTAAACTAATTGAAAGTCAGGATAAAACGTGATGTTCAATCCTGCGGGGCAACCAGGGATGATAAAATATTTAAACTATAATGCATAAACCATCCTTTCAGATAACTCACAAGTTCTGCCAAGTGGACATGGGTTGGTCCCGAGACTACACTCCAATTAAATGTAGGTGTCTGTGTGCCATTGATCTCCCATACAAAGGCCTGGAAATTATCTTAAATAACTTAATGCATATTCTCCACCACATAAGTTAATCAATAAAATATTTAAACGAGTGATTTTGGGAGTCTAGTGTTTTTGGTGATAGTAACATTATTAATACAACCTCACTGCAGGTTGGTCTATGAGAGAAGTTTAACATTGATGGCATGCTCCTTGGGAGTCGGGTGTTTTTGGTCATTGTATAATATATGGTGCAAGTTTATTATTAAATAGGTTGTAGTAGTACACTCCAATTAAATGCAAAACCAACGCAAATCTGCGAAATTAAATAATAGCATCTACAAAGGGTAGTCACACATACCTAAGGATTAACAATTCACCAATGAAACTTTGACATTTAAATGCGCAGTTCTTTATGCGCTATCTATTATCAATCCTCTATAAATTTTCGTGTGCTATATATTTTCAATCCTCTATAAATTTTCGTATTGACAGTTCTTTGTGCGTTATCTATTTTCAGTGGCCATATGTTGTGGAGTTGACTACTGCTACTATCTATTTTCAGGTATTTTTCTCTTATTATTTTTAGTTTTTTCTAGTTTTCAAATCACCATTTAAGTGTTTTCTGTTCTTTTTTGTTACTGTTATATGTCTTGATAAAAAAAATGGACTTTGTTCTATGTGCAGCAATTAGTTGAAGGTATCATGAGGAAGGTGTTCATTTAGCTTAGCTGTGGATTGTGCGGCTGGAGAAAAAAAATTGTTGCTTTCTGCGTGGAAGTCCTAAGGTCAAGTATGTATTTCTACTTAATTTTTCTTAAATTTAACCAGTCAAAACTTTATTTTAATGGGCTTTATTGATTTTCAAATTCGGGGCTTCTGGACACAGATTTGAAGTCAATTTTGAGTAGAAAATGTTACTTGACTTTTGCAATACCATGCTAGGTACTATGTGAACTGATGATAGATGTTGTATGGTGTGCCATTTATCTCCTATTTTATTTAGGTAACAAATAATAAACAGAAGCAAAACTTTAATGATACATTGTCTTCTATTGTCTTTCCTTGACCTCGATTGTTCATTTCTACAAGTGACATGTACAAAACTCTTTTGTTATTCAGGTTACCCTGAAGACTCGACTAAACTCTGTATTTGGATTTTTAATTCTTTAATCCTATAATTATAAGTCATAATATGTTTCTCTTCAAAAGAGAAAATGTTTTAGAAATCCATCCTTTCAATATTTAGTTCTTTTACACACTTCTTGTACTTTTACTTCTCAATAATTCATACTTTTCCATAACTGAGAATTTAAGGTAGAACAAATTGTTATGTTTAGGGATTTGAAAGGAATTTGGCTTGTGAACTAAGTACGTAGCAAATTTAGTTGGGTTAAGATATAAAATAATACAACGTTGGAGTTTGGATTACTATTGGAAAGAAAAATAATTTTATTATATTGTTTGCAGATATATTATAAAGTTGTCGTATAATTGTTTTCAATTAAATGCAAAAAGGAAGGATCAAAGAAGTATCGCTTCCTTATCCAGTATCTCTTGAGGGGATTTGGGCGTCTACTGTTTCACACGTTTTCAATTTCATGTATTGAAGTAATCAGATGAGAACGAAATCTTGGTATAAGCATACTTGTAGTAATTTTTCCGAACTGATCCATTAGTTTCCTATTATATATCTATTGCATCTATTTTTTTCAAACTGATCCATGAAGTTTTTTATTTGCTTTTCAGATTTATGCATCGATCTATACTATATGCTGCTACTAGTTTTATTTTTTCTATACGACAATATTCACTAGGAGCGAAGTATCCTTGGCCCATGTAATTTCACTTGATCTCCTTCGTACGAGATATCATGGCTCATGCAGATAACTTCATAAATCTTCCTAGTAAGCTGACTCATAATAGTTCTGTGGGTAACTGTTTGCCTTTATCCAACGAGATTGTGGAAGCTCCTCAGTCTCTTATGCGTTTCAAATCTACAAATTCAATGCAAAATGCTTTCTTGGGAAATTCTGTTTCCATTGTAACTCAAAGCAATCAATCTACTAAAAAATTGACTTAGCCATAATCTTATCACAATTTTAATGATACATTATCTTCTATTGTCTTCCGTTGACCTCGATTGTTCATTTCTACAAGTGACATGTACAAAACTCTTTTTTATTCAGGTTACCGTGAAGACTCGACTAGACTCTGTATTTGGATTTTAATTCTTTAATCCTATAATTCTAAGTCATAATACATTTCTCTTCAAAAGAGAAAATGTTTTAGAAATCCATCCCTTCAATATCTAGTTCTTTTATACATTGCTTCTACTCTTACTTCTCAATAATTCGTACTTTTCCATAACTGAGAATTTAAGGTAGAACACATTGTTGTGTTTAGGAATTTGAAAGAAATTTTTCTTGTGAACTACGTACGTAGCAACATTAGTTGGGTTAAGAGATCTCTGTAAATATTTTATCATATATTGCTAAGATTGAGATTCAGAGATGTTTTGTTTTGACTTCCTAATTTTTTTTCCATGGCTATATAAAATAATACAGGCTTGGAGTTTGGATTGCTATTGGAAAGAAAAATAATTTTATTCTATTGTTTGTAGATATATTGTAAATTTTTCGTATAATTGTTTTCAATTAAACGGAAAAAGGAAGGATCAAATAAGTATCCCTTCCTTATCTGGTATCTCTCGAGGGGATTTGGGCATCTACTATTTCACACATTTTCAATTTCATGTGTTGAAGTACTCAAATGAGAACAAAATCTTGGTATAAGCATACTTGTAGTAATTTTCTCGAACTGATCCATCAGTTTTCTATTATATGTTTATTAGATCTGTTTTTTTTGAACTGATCCATGAGTTTTTTTTGTTTGCTTTTCAACTTTATACATCAATCTATACTATATGCTTCTACTAGTTTTATTTTTTCCATATGACAATATTCGTTGGGAGCGAGGTATCCTTGGCCCATGTAATTTCACTTGATCTCCTTCCCATGAGATATCATGGCTCATGAAGATAACTTCATAAATTTCCCTAGTAGGTTGACTCATAATAGTTCCGCGGGTAACTATTTGAATTTACGCAACGAGATTGTGCAAGCTCCTCAGTCTCTTATGCCTTTCCAATCTACAAATTCAATGCAAAATGCTTTCTCGGGAAATTTTGTTTCTAGTGTTGATGAAAGAAATCCATGTGCTAAAACATTGACTTGGCCATAAGCTTATCATTGTATATCATCGTGATGGAGTTTTCTTTCATTAAATTTAATGGTGCAGCATGTAATGGACACAGGATGTGCAAAATGTATTCTTTAAACACATGCTCAATTTTTCTTTATCGACTGGTTTAAAGCTTAGAGCCTTACTCTTATCTTGAAGAAAGGGTAGTTGCTTCCCTTTCACTTCATAGGTATATGAAAACCCAACTACGTGCGCTCCCATAAGCTATTTATGATAGAAAAGCACAACTGATTATTAATTGGTGTACAGCATTTGAATTGAGCTATTGAAGAAACATGTTGAAAGTTACATTTATTATGTCCCAGTTGTCCAACCTAGAAAGGCTTATAAGTGTTACACTCAGCCACGTGGCAGTCACAAGGAATTTAGGCAAGGTTTTTCTAACATTGACATCCCAGATGATTAGCATTTAGCCATGGCCTCAAGATGATGTATTGCCTCTACTCAATAGAACACTTTCATCCCAATCATCCTCTGACCTTTTTCTTCATACTAAACGAGAAATGAATCAATAGGTCGCCTTTTTAAATATTAGAAAGAAAAAATAGTTAACAAAATTATCAAAATTTAAAATTATAAAAAATTTGGTAACAAAAGTATCTATTTAAGATTTAAAATTCGAAAACAAAAATAGTGGCTAAAATTGAGGAGAATTTGTCACAAAAATCTTCTTTTAAATTGTAGAATGAAAAAAAAACTAAATTGTGATTAAAAAATTTATATGTGATAAAACTGTAATATTAATAGCCTTTAAAAAGTAATAAATAATTATGATTATTACAATTAAAAAAAATATAAATTAAATTACAATTAAATTTTAAACTTATAATTACATTTAAAATATTATATATATATATATATATACTGAATCCTATATAATAAGTAGTAATACGGCCTAGCATTATAATTCTCGTTGAAGTATGAAATATTTAATAGCTATAATTTTATTAGAAAACATACATTCTATTTCAATTCCACGTGGTTTTTCCATTGCGTTTCTATTTCAATTCCACGTAGCTGTTCCATTGCATTTCTATTTGACTAAATACAGTTATTACATTATAATTTTAAAACTTGAATCAATGTCATATCATACCTAGCTTATACATTTTAATATAATTAGCTTATATCATAAACAAATTATATATTTTTAGTCAAATGAAAATATCAACACCCGCAAATAAAGAGGGCAAAAGGGTGAGTAGAACACCCGCAAATCAAGTCAACTATAATTTTTTTAGTTAGATGTTGTACTTCCAAGAACGTATAGAACATTGGTATGGTGTATGACATAGTTTATTTCTTAAAATATCTATCTTACTATTACATATTTTTCACTAAAGAAATATGGCTTGTGATCTGTAATTAGTTTTGGTCATTTCATATTTCATCACATCATATTTTCTTAAACTTTTGAAAGAATAATAATTAATAATATTTATATAATTCAAATTATTAATATTTATACAAATTACTAAACAACAAATTTCTATATAATTGAATTTTTTTATATCTATGATTAATATTATGAATTATATTCTTTATATTCATAATAAATAAATTTTAGTAATTAGATAGATATAAATATATCAAAATCTATAACAAATAATTAAATGCAAAAGATGGTATTTTACAAAATTTAATAATACAATCAATTATAATTTAGAATTAATCTAGTTATATAATATTTTTAAATTTAAAATATTCATTTTTTATTGTTTTTATTTCAATTTAGCTATCTTAAAATTAAAAGTTTATTAATACAATATCAAAACCAATAACACATATTTAAATGGAGAAACTATTATTTTACAAGAGTTAATCGTAGAATCCATTATGGTTTAAAATTAATCTAATTATATGATAAAACTAACTATTGATCAAATAGCTTTCCAAGTCAGAACCTGAAGAGTGTACACACTCATACATACAATCTAACTATTGAGCCAGATGAGCCTTAATTACATAGGCTTTCACACTAACAAGATGGTTTCAACCACTCCCGACATATTAGTACTTGAGATCTAATCTTAGCATCTCACTCCTATCATGATCATAACAAAAATCTAATTATGGCTTTCTCCATTAATTCCAACACTCCCCCTTAATGGAGAGAAGGTACTCTATAATAACATACGCTTGCTAGTCTAGTCGTAGCTAGGCTTACAATGAAAAACATGAAAACAACTTGGTAACAGAGTTTGCATTTTTGTCTTTATGCTTCTGACTCCATGCTTCTTTATTCTGAGTCGACGATTCATCTTCACTTTCCTTGTCGTGAAGTAGGGATGTATTTTTACCTCATTTCTTTCCCAGTGATGGAAAACTTGAACGCTTATCCTCGCCCTTCTCAAAATTATAATAGGCTTAGTAGGATTTTCGCTATTAACATCTGCTCACACAGAAATATTCATGAGACCATCAAATTTTATGTTCTCTCCAGTTCTGTCTTCTTCTGCGACGTCTTTGCAATTAGCTTCATATGGCTTGTTGAATTGATTTTCAAGACTTTTTCCTATTTACATCATTCCTGAAGATCAATTCGTGGCTTTTCAATATCAGGATTTTGCACAGCATATTGTGCCTCTTGTTTCTGGTGGTCATCAGAACCACATTGTTTTCTTGAACAAAAATCTAGAGTTAAAAATACTACTGATACTAATGCCTCCAAATGCCAACATGAGAATATCATCATCATCATCATCAGAATAAAAAATATCTAAATTATAGACATGTTGTTATAATGTCTAGCTTATATAGTTTTATCTTGCTTCCATATTTCGACTCCGCTCGGTCCTCTAACAAGCTCCAACAACCCCGTTACAATGCAAGCGGAAATCATTTCTATGGCAGCTCTTCAATAGTAGAATCTTGTACACTGTGTCTTTTGTGCCACGCAAGTATTAGTGCCCTTGGCTATTGCGATGAGCAACAAATGACCTCTCAACAAGTTGGCTAATCCGAATTTATGTAGGAATGCAACAGAATACAGATATAACCATAGATACATAGATGCAGCGGAAATAATGCTTCATTTTATTGATAAAATAATGACTGCAATAAGCTTACAAACATAATGGAAACAAGCTAGGGCGCTAGTAGTGTATCTCTGAGAAGAGATGTAGCGTACGCAGGCCTCTAAACTGTGTTACATTGAGGCTCACAGGCCTATTACAAACATAATAGAAATAGATGAGCTAGGGTACTGGCAGCGTATCCCTGAGAAGATATGTGATGGCTACCAGCCCCTGAACTGTGTTACAATGCAGACATGATAGAGATGTAGCGAGCTAGGGCACTGATCGTGCTTATCTCTGAGAAGAGATGTGTTGGCTCCCAGCCCCCTGAACTGTGTTACAATGAGGCTCGATGGCCTATTTATTGTTGAGATACAATGTAAAATCCGAAACGTCCAAAACCCTAAACGTAGGAGATGAAGCGCCAAAACTGTGGGCCCCATTTGGGTAAATTGGTGGTTCAACTTCCCGGGGATGTAACTTTGGCATCCGTTCTCCGTTTGATGCGCTCAATAGCTCGTTAGAAAGATATGTCTGAGGAGTACAAAATTGGTCCATGGATCCATGTTCTTCTCCATTTTCCCAAAAAACGTCTTTTAGGGCCTCAAAACGGCTCCGGAAGTTTAAGACCCGAAAAACTGCTAAAAATAGTAAGTTGTGCCGAAACTTACAAACTAAAATAACTAATGGTGGGGGTTCAAATGGACTCAATGTGTGGCCACCAATATCCACCAGGATTATTAATGCCCTAAAACGGCTCCGGGTGTGCAGGACCCGAAAACCTGCTATAAATAGTAAGTTGTGCTGAAGCTGAAAAACTGAAAGAATTGATGCTACGGGTCCAAATGGAATAGGTGGGAGGCCACCAATATCCACCTGGATCATTCCTCCCTCCTTAGGAAGCAATGGTCTCCATTGCGTTAAGTTCCTCCATGGGGGGGGGGGGGGGGGATTTTGCTGAACTTGGTGTTGGATTTAGATGTGCCACCGGTGGGTAGCCATTGAAGGATCTGAAAAAAAAAATAAAAAAAAATAAAAATTTGTCCATCATCGCGTTCTTTTGTTTCTTGAGGGCATCCTTGAGCAAGATTTTGATAGGATCTCCTGCTCCCTTGTCTTTCTTTCCTTCCGCCATGGGGGGTCGTTGGGGTTGCGAGGTTGAACTCCTTATACCTTGGCCGCATTGGGGACATGAAGAGAAAAACAGAGAAAGAGCAGACCCCCTCTGATACCACTAATCCGGATTTATGCAGGAACGCAACAGAATATAGATATAACCATAGATACAGAGATGCAACGGAAATAATGCTTCATTTTATTAATAAAAGAATGACTGCAATAAGCTTACAAACATAATGGAAATAAGCTAGGGCGTTGGTAGCATATCTCTGAGAAAAGATGTGGCATACACAGGCCTCTGAACTGTGTTAAATTGAGGCTCGTAGGCATATTACAGATAGAATGGAAATATATGAGCTAGGGTATTGGCAGCGTATCCCTTAGAAGAGATGTGGCGGCTACCAGCCCCTTAACTGTTTTACAATGCAGACATGATGGAGATGTGGCGAGCTAGGGCACTGGTAGTGCTTATCTCTGAGAAGATATGTGTCGTCTCCCAGCCCCCTGAACTGTATTACTATGAGGCTCAAGGGCCTATTTATTGTTGAGAAACAATGTAGAATCCGAAACGTCCAAAACCCTAATCGTAGGAGATGAAGCGCCAAAACTGTGGGCGCCCGTTTGGGTAAATTGGTGGTTCAACTTCCCGGGGGCGTAACTTTTGCATCCGATCTCCGTTTGACGCGCTCAATAGATCGTTAGAAAGATCTGTCCGAGGAGTACAACTTTTGAACGAGCAACATCGGTCCATGGACCCATGTTGCTCTCCGTTTTCCCAAAAAACGTCGTTTAGGGCCTCAAAACGGCTTCGGAAGTTTAGGACCCGAAAAACTGCTAAAATTAGTAAGTTGTGCCGAAACTTACAAACTGAAATAACTGATGGTGGGGGTTCAAATGGACTCAATGGGTGGCCACCAATATCCACCTGGATTATTAATGCCCCAAAACGGCTCCGGGTGTGCAGGACCCGAAAACCTGCTATAAATAGTAAGTTGTGCTGAAGCTGAAAAACCGAAAGAATTGATGCTGCGGGTCCAAATGGAATAGGTGGGAGGCCACCGATATCCACCTGGATCACCGGCAATGCTATCAATGTCTAATTCTTATTCGTGTAATTCGCAATTTCTCATATGACACATATTCTTGAAAAAACATGGCAAATCAATTAATACGATATTATGGATCTCTACGTTGGAATACAATATTATGGATCTCACTGTGGTGTATGGGATCTCCACAACCTGTCAATTGAAATACTACTCTTTTCCCAAGTTGTTCTCGCAGTAGCTTCGACTGATCCATGGCTTCCTCAACCTACTACCTAGATTCGCAGTAAAATTCTCTATTTACGATAGGGGCAAACACCGTAAACCTACTATTAATCTCATGGAAAATCAATTAATTTCAAATTGAATCTGCCAAACCACATAAACATATCACACAAGCATTAACATGCAATCTCGTCCTCTGGGCTCTCCAGACAACGCAGTAATAGGGGTTGCTATCCACGCAGCCAATTGTCTGCCTCAGCAACAAATATAATTGATTTTGATAAGAAATTGGCAATCAGAAAAGGAATTTACAGCAGCATCTAAATTCACAGCTCCTCCTTCCAATACGATTCCATTAATTTGACACGAAATCGTTCCTGTTGGTGGCGGAACTTAGTCTCCAATTTCAGAAACTTGGGAGTACGTCCAAGTCTAATCGGTCTTCACAATTGGTCTTAATCGACAAAAACATCTAGAACGCCCACTGCATCGTTCGTAGGACCTGATGTGTCATCCTTTAAAACATTAAGTAGCAACGGAACTGTACCAACTTAAAGAAGTAATTGCGGCTTTGTCAAGAAACTGATAACGGATCTCCAGAGATTTTACAAGAAGAAAAAAATATCCCTTGAACGCTGATTAATATGGAAGGGATCGCTAGCGATAGAACTGTCTGGGGAGAAAATCTGCTGAGGCAGACTCCTTTTCTCATCTCACAGTTCAGATCTATTTCAATACAATGCGATTTGATCAAATTCAAAAAAATCTGTTACAAATTGTTCTGCGGGCTCCTTTTTCATTTCTCTCACACAGCCACACACAAGAAGACTCTAGCCAGCAAGGCTTCTCTCTTGCATGAGGATGGAAAATGATGCTTAGTCACATCCCACAAACGAAGATGGCTGCTCTCTCACAACTCACAAATTAGGATCGCAGCATACGCAAGATTCAGGCAAACATCTGTTCTCAACCTCAAGTAATAGACAACACAGGGCTCTAACTCTTAATTATATAGGCTTTCATAGTAACAGGATGGTTTCAACCACTCTTGACATATTAGGACTTGAGATCTTATCGTAGCATCTCAATTGTATCATCATCATAACAACAATCTAATTATGACTTTCTCCATTAATTCCAACACTATATAATATTTTAAAATTTAAAATCTTTATATTTTACTATTTTTTATTTTGATTTAACTATGTTAAAATTAATTAGTTCAAATTTGACACAACTATTTAACAAATTTCAATGAAAACAAAATGCAATTTTGAAGTCAAAAGCATGTTATACAAGATCAGAAAAATTTGGACCTCATAAATCCCTTGTGCTTTCCAATGACTTTTAGTTAGCTTATAACATTGATCGCCTCTTCCTCTGTAAGTTGCACTTCCTTCATTGCAAGGAATTTTTAAATTTGATGTTTAGACTTTCTCGAGCAACAAATTTTAATAAATAATTCACTTTTCCAACTAAAAAAAGCAAATTTTGAGAAAGTAACCCCTCTTCAAATAATTCTAAATTGCAGTTAAAAAGAACAAATGGAAAATAATACAATAGGAAATACAATGTATTGTTTTTCAAAATTTTAGTTCTTTTACCTAGAGCAATTGGTTTCTATAATTCAGCTTCTAATATTGCTTTTACTGTTCAGCTAGTTGATTTCTTTGGATAGTTAAATTGTTGTTTTTTTCTTGATCTTTTAGCAAATCTAGGTGCCACTTGCAGCATTGAATGAAATCTATCAATTTGGAACGATGAAATGTGGTGTCATTCAACTTTCAAAGTCGCTACAACAACTCATAGAAGAAGAAAAATATGCTAATAATAAACTAAGTACTAGAGACAAAGCTACGGAGAAAACAAATCGTGGATACTTTGCATGTAGACCTCATATCAAGTGGTTTATATGCAACTTCAAATGGTGCAAATGTTGTTGTTGTATGCAGCAAATTTGTTAATATGCAAAGAGCAACAAGTCATTGTAAAAGACCAGCATTGTTTGTGTTGTTCAAATGAAAAATTTATCTCATCACAAAGGGTCATCCAAGCGAACCAAAGAAGAAAACAGTCAATGAATACTTCAAATGTAGACATCATAGAAAATCGTATAGATACGACTTCAGATAGTACAAATGTTGTTGTTGTGTACAACATCTTTATTAATGTACATAGGACAACCAGTTGTTCTCAAGGATCTTCATAGAACACATTTATTTTTTATTCAAATGAATCTTTTTTTCTTATCACAAAAAGTGGTGTAAGTAGCGATTTTTCAAAATATAGTACTAAAATTAGTACCTATTATACTCAATTATCTTGCACATTGCTTGACACAATGATTTGCAATTACATGCTTTGCCACAGTGAATTTGCAACTTTCATAAGGCATGAACACTTTGTTATTATGAAGTTGATGTTCGTATTTATGTTCAATAGTACATTCGATCACTGCCTTAAAGTTATTGTCATCTTACACTTGAAACAATAGATATTTCATGTTCTAAAAAACAAAACAATTCCCTAAATCAAAACTTTTTGTGTGAAACATGTTGTTGCCTTGCAGATGCTATTATGCCATGGTTCATATGTGAGTGTAGATACATTTTCAAGAAACTCATATTCTAAGGTGTTTAGAGATGCATTCTTAAAAATTTAAGCTGAAGTAATTACAATTATGTCATTTAGAACTAGTGGAATTAATTCTATTGTATAATAGATTACAAAGGCACAATTTACACAGACACGTTGCACAATTACATATGTGTAGAAAATTTCCATATTTTATGCTACTTAATAACACATAGTACATTTTACTAATCAAAACACATTGAACATAGATTTCAATGTGGCGTGTTCTTTTTTTTGCAGTGATACTTCTAAAATACAGAGAGGTGCAGGATAGGAGCTAGTTACTTGCAACTTTTCTAGTCTTATTTTACTGTTTCAAATGAAACATACAATATCAACCTGTAATTAGTCTTCTACGCTAGTAAAGATTGTCATAGACATATCTTCAATAAAGAAAAAAAACTTAGTTCAAGACTCTCTCATCTTTGAGAAAAAAGAGTCTAGCATACATAGTGCTTACTAAACAAATTACAATACGAATCTGAACAACAAATACATAGAAAAAATGGTTGAAACCTTAGATGTTGAAAAGTACAATTCAACCAAAAAAAAATGCATAGCTACTAACATTGATATCGTCTTAATGCACCACAGTCTCTTTAGACTAGAGCGATTTGCATATACTGCTGGAGATTGTTTGTTCAATGAATTTGAAGTTCTTTTGCTCTTTCGTTACTCGTCTATCGAGCTACGAAATGGAATAATAGACCATTTTCTCAATTTTCTATAGTGCAATGACATAGAAGCAAAAGAATCATATCAATATGAACTAGATCCTCTCATGTTATCTCAGCTTCATGGAATTCACGATGTTGACACATACCTTCATAAAATGCGATTCCCTGCTAGTAATAACAATTCCCAAACTGACAGAGGCTTATGGGGAGACACATTTTGCATACAATGGCTTTCAAAGTGGTTGAACAGACCAATTGGAGTTTGGTCATTAACAAGAAAAACAAAGTATTTGTTCTTCAATCATCATCTAGATACAATTCCACTGAACATTTTGCTTCATGATACAGATCCTTTCACTGGACATTTTGAACCTCTATTGCACAAAAGAATGCCTAGATGTAACTCTGTCCAAAATTATTACTTATCGCCTCTTTGCAAAAATCTTGAAAACCATTATGAATCCATTGTTCATTAAATGGAAATTCATGGACTACACATAGCAAAAACAACTATGTCAAAATGTCCCAATAACATGTTCAGTGCAATTTGTCATTTGATAGCACCTGAATTTGAGGAACAGTATTTAAGACTCTATGTTGTCCAATCTTTCTACAATGCATTGATGGGTAGGGATGAAAACGCATTACATTGTCTAGAAAAACACTTAACAAATGAAACTATACAAAGTCAAACAATGGTTGCAGGCTGGCAACAATACCTAATTAATATGGCAATGCCATATGAAAAGGGAGCAGTTGAGGGAACATCATTTTGCTTCCAATGGACATCAATCATATTCAATGTAAACATACAAATATGATCATTTACTAATAAAACCATTGTCAATTACTACCCATCGAAAACAAACTGCAACCAAACGTATAACATATTATCCTTTGAAACAAGTACATCACACATTCATTATGAATCACTACTATTAATTCAAAATACAAATCAATCCAATCCACAACATAGAATAGTGCAAATTCATGCAAACACCAAAAATAGAATAAGCTTTTGCAAACTGAAACAAATGATATGTACAAATAGCATAGACAAAATTGGAGAAAATAGGAATAGAAAAAAGAATATGAATTTTTTGTTGCAAAAGAGTACACCCATTGAAATTTACAAAAAACAAATTGAAGACACGCCCAAAATGAAATTTCCAATATGTAGCAAACTTCAATTTCGAAAGAACATCTCAAACATTGGACCTGAATTAGAAAAAATGTACATAAACATTTATGGAAAAGAAAGCACATTGCATCTAAATATCATCTGTAAATCTTGCAAAACAACACTTGATAATGCAAAGTTACCTCACTTTGCAACACCTAAACAAATGAGACGTAATAATCCATTGCAAATTGTAACAACACTTTCAGAAGTTGAAGAAAGACTTGTTGCATTAAGAATCTCTTTTGCACAAATAAGACAATGTTGCTACAAGCGATCGCAAATGGGCTTAACTGGTTCAATAATCAATGTACCTATCCACATGGACATTGTCCAAAAAGCATTGCCACAATTCATGAACAATACGATGACAATTGCTATTGCATTAAAATGACGATTAGAATGCAAGAATGCATATCAAACAGGAAAAGTCCGTGTGCATACTGTCATGACAACACTTAAAGAACTATGTTCTCAGAGTTTATATAAAACTGAGAACATTTCCATTAATAGCAATTGGAATCATATACTCAAATTGAAGAGTGAAGATAATACATTTTACAATGAAAATATCGATAGTGAAAGTGAAACAAATAGCAGTTTTACAAGCGAAAGACCAACTGAAACCTTGGTACATAGGTTGACAGGTTCACAATGCATTCATGATTTGCAAGACAAGATCATGGAAATAGCACCGGCTGAGGGACAACGACCACTTGGAATATTCAAAGACAAACATGCCGAAGAAATGAGCTTCCCAACACTATTCTTTGGATATGCACGTGACAATGATATAGTACAAATATTTCGTTACCAAGAAATAGTAAAGTGGGAACTAATGCATTATAGTGGTGACTTTCCGTATCACATCACAAATTTTTTATTCAAGACAATGCGAATAATCATTGAAAAAGTCATGTCATGCATTTCAATATGAATAAGGAAAGGGAAACTACAAGGAAGACAACTATTAGCAAAAGATGTTAAGTACAAGCCAAACTTAGAAAAATTACTAAAAAGTGACATTGGATACATAGACTTCAAACACATAAGAATTTCTCCTGACTATCTATAAAAAATGCAAAAACATATATTTGCAATGATACGACAACTAGTTTCTCCAACTTTCTTTGTTACATTTACAAGTGCAGAGCATCGTTGGACTCCACTAGTAGAAACTCTTACTAAATTACATAGCAAGAGAAAATAAAAAAAACATATTGAAACAATTGAAGAATATAGCATTGATTATCTTGTTAGAAAGGACCCAGTAACATGTACACGTTACTATAGACATAAAACAAATGCAATGAAACAATTGATCTATCAAGATGATACATTTTTTGGACAAATATCATACTAATACTATGTAACTAAATTCCAAAATAGAGGTAGTGCACATGAACATGGTCTTTTATGGATATAAAATGCTCCAATATATGGAATCAATAGTAACTTAGAAATTGAAAATTTCTTGGACAACTATATAACTTGTAACACAGATCACCTTGATCCAGAATTTGCAAAGATACATCAACATCATCATAGCAAAAGCTGTAAAAAAAGAAAAGCATCACACTGTAGATACAAATTCCAAATTCCACCAATAAAAAGAACAAGGGTCCTTGAACCAATTACTTTGCTAGATGAATCAATAAATGAAAGAGTTTCCCTATTGCAAAGCACATTGGAAAAAAAACGCTATGACAAATCAACTAGCCATGAAAATTTCTTAGATGAATTGAACTTAATAGAAACTGATTACATCAAATTAATACAGAGTACATTGACACGGCCAATGGTCTTCTTGCAACGAAAACCATCAAAAATATGGAATATAGCTTTGCATTCAATATGCCACACCTATGGGATGCAAATACAGATGCTCAATATGTTCTAAATGCATATGCTGTAGCTTCATATTGCAGTTCATATATGGCCAAAGTTGACAGATCTATGACGAATGCATTCAAAAGGATACGACAAGAACATGAAAAGAGCAAAATTGATGCTATACAAATGATACGATCCCTAGGAAATGCTTTGCTTTATCTTCAACAAATTTCAGCTCAACAAGCAGTGCACATAGCTCTCTCCCTGCCATTGCATCATAGTTCAAGAGAATCCAACTTCATAAACACAGCACCAGCAGATGAATGAACATTTATACGTAAGCCAACTATTCTACTAAAACAAATTCCAGACAACTCCAAAGAGATTATGTGCAGTTCTATAATTGATTACTATATCAATAGACCTAATGCTATTAAGCACATATGTTTAGCTGAATTTATATCAAAGTATAACAAATATGGAACGCCAATATCAAAGAGGAAAAAATAAAAAGTAATTCGATTCATCAAATACAAAAAACACATTGACTATGAAAACTATTACAGAGAGAAACTTTTGCTATATGTTCCATTCAAAAACACTGAAGATACACTAAAGAAAAAATTTCCAACATGGAAAAATGCATATAGATTGCACAAGGAAACAGTAAAAACCAATGAAAACAAGTTCACATACAACATGAACAAGAAATGGGGTGATTTGGAAGAATAAATGCAAGAAATTGATAACACGACTGCAACTTATAATAACACATTAAAAAAACCTCAGGTATCCAATGATCCTACTGAGAAATATGACTTGGCTAATGATTTAGAATTTCCCCAATGCGATCCCAAAAAAAACCCTCTTAACATTAGTTTTCAATTCACAGAACATCCATTTATGCTTAGAAATGAAGAATACTACAAGATTAGGAGAATTCTTAATAGAGAACAACAAGCAATCCTCAAAGACATTGCAATCAAAAAACGAAACAACATAGACAAACCACTCTACTTATTTTTGACTGGAGGAGATGGCACTGGAAAAACATTCACAGCAAAAGCAATATTTCAAATACTCATACACATTTACAATGAACATTACAATACAAACCCTTTGAAATCAAAGGGATTGATATTAGCATATATAGGTAAAGCTGCATATAATGCAGGTGGACTAACAATTCATTCTGCATTGCTAATGCCATTCAACAAATCTAGTTTTACTCCACTTAGCAATGACGTAGTGGACAATTTAACAAAACTGTATGAAGAATTAAAAGTAGTTCTCATTGATGAATTATCTTTGATTGGAAGTTGCTTTCTATATCAAATTGATGATCGACTAAGAAACATTAAGCATATCCAAACAAAATACTTTGTAAACATTGACATCATATTTTGTGGCGACCTATACCAAGCACAACCTATACAAGATTCACTAATATTTGAACAACCTACAATAAGAAAGCAATGAATAAGATATGACCTTTGGCAAGAACATGTAAAGTACTATGAATTGCATATTGCAATGCATCAAACAAGTGAAATATTCATTTCCATTCTAAATAGGATACGTACAAATTTAAAAAAAAAGATGATGTGAATTACCTCAATCAAAATTGTGTTTGAAATGCTCCTAATGACCCTACTTTCCCCTATCTATTCTTCTAGAATAGAGATGTTGCATTGCATAACAAGAAAATGTTGTCTGTCATTCCTGGTGATGAAATTGTAATTGATGTAATTGACTACGAAGAAGAAAACAATGGAAACATACCAGCTCATGTACACATAACAACGTTTCCTTCACAGATTGTCCTAAAATTTAACATGCTAGTTGAAATATATGCAGGAAACTATGACTCACAAGACGGTCTTGTCAACGGTGTAGATGGTATCATTAAAGCATATGTAAAATTAGACAACTTCAATGTAATATGGATCAAATTCCATGATGAACATATTGGGCGTCGACAAGCACATAGATTTGCTTTTATATATAGCCAAAAAATCTGCAAAGATTGGACTCCCATATTTTGAACAACAAAGCCAATTTCTATATTATCAAAAACAAGAAAATTGAGAATTAGAAAACAATTCCCAATCCAATTAGCATGTGCATGTACAATACACAGATCACAAGACTTAACACTAAACAATATCGCATTTGATCCTTTAGGAATACAACGCAATGGATTAGTATACACAACTCTCTCTCGTGTAAGAATCATAGAATTGCTATATTTTCTTAGCCCACTTAAGAATGAAAACTTCCGAATTAAACACAAAATTACTGCTGAAATGGAATGTTTACAGAAAAACGCAAAATGGCACCTAGACTACAATTATTCATTATTAAAAACAAAAGCATACATTTCAATTCTTTCTCTAAAAACCCGTAGTATAGAAATACATATTGATGATTTGTTAAATGACTATGATCTAATGTGATCTGACATCCTATGTTTACAAGAAACACATTTGACAAAACCAATGCTACTAAAAAGAATTGAAGAATTCAATTGCATACCATATTATAGTAAACATTGTTTGCTAATTTGTACTAAAAAACAGATACAAATTTTGAAACATATTCACTTTGAAGAGAAAAACATTGAAGCTAAATTAGAAAATATGATTATTCATGGCATGGATATTATAGTTCTCAATGTCTATGTTGCACCATATGCAACATTGAACGATGCATTGCATCTTATTTCAAAAGCATTATGCAATACACATTCAAATCAAACAATAGTCATCGTCGATGATTTCAACATCAATATGCTTGAAAACAACAATAAAACAAACAAAATAAGATCATATATGTACAATTACAACCTTCATTTCCTTTTAGACACAAATATCAATCAACAAATATCAATCATTGATCACATATGGTCAAATATAACTACTAGCTATAAAAATTTCAGATTAGATGCGTATTGGACTGACCATGATACTATTTGTCTTATCATTGAAAACAGAAATGCAACACAAAAATAGTGCAAATTGAAAATCAATTTCACAAAATATTAGCTACTAATCCGCTACCTATCAAAATCTGACAATTGTTTTATACCAAAATGGCTCTAATAACCATCCCAAATTTCTTTAGTGGCTTTAACCTCAATCCTCGTCTCAATTGGCTTTTACTCTCTGGACATAACCTAATGTATCACCAAAGCAAAAAATATGGTTACAAACAAAAAGTCAATCAAACTGATAAAAGCCATAATTATGAAGTATATCAATATCATCTACTACACCATTGCCATATTGTATCATAGATACAGGATTAGCACAAGAGTATCTGAAACTGGCACTCTCCATTTAGGAAATCTGAGTGGCAATTGCAGAAGTTGTTGCATTACAAGTAGTTTATATATCTCAAGTACTAAATATAAAATAATATATTTTAAGATATCTAGCAGCTGCCTCCTCTCTAGATCTCTCCTATCAACTCTCTGCCTAGTATAACAGTGAAGCACAACATGGCTATAATCTTGGACCAACACAAGA
This sequence comes from Pinus albicaulis, assembly GCA_034641835.2. Classification (NCBI taxonomy): domain Eukaryota; kingdom Viridiplantae; phylum Streptophyta; class Pinopsida; order Pinales; family Pinaceae; genus Pinus; species Pinus albicaulis. Next base: position 1,494,893,063 of record CM076582.1, on the reverse strand, counting down.
AAATTGCACTACTGTCATCCCGAATTTTCTTTACTATCTTGACATTTATGTCAAGAGCAAGAGACACAAAGGCAACATTTCTGTTGACTTTACTGATCAGCATTGCAATATTAACAAACAATCCAGGTTAGATGCTCTAGCTTGTATTGCTCATTTTCATTTCTTCCGCCATTCTCGATTATTGTACATAAAATACTTATTGTATTTTCATCTCACTTTTGAATTTGACTTTAAATCTGATTTATATGTTACAAGAAATCGTACAAAAATGTATCCTCATTATTCAGTATTGGTTTTTACTGATATATTAGTTTCAGTGCTCATAAGAGTGATGAAGTTGAGAGACTGCTAAGCCATAAAGCATAATGGATTTGAGAATCTTGAAACATAGCTTCTAGACTCACCAGTAAAACTTGGCTCAGTGACCAAAGCAACAATTGAACTAATTTAATTGCCAGCTAGTCAAATCTCCCAACTTGGATTTAACTTGTCAATTTTCTGGTCCAGATTCAGCTCTTGCACCTTTTCCGCACTCACTTTTTCACAGACCTGAGTTCAGTAACTATGTTCTGCTAGATGCATTACATGTTTTCAAAACTCAATTATTGTAAGAATTTAGGATCTGATCTCTGCTTGTTAGCCTTTAAAAATGAATAAATATTAGTAACAAACATTTACTTCTTTTTAGTAAAAAACATTTACTTATTTTAACACATAAAATTTCTTCTTTCTACATAACAATTCTAACATTTTGACTTCAAATAATATGTCTTGCAGAGCTTTATTTCTTTATACAATGAGTCAAAAATGCAAAGACACTTCACAAAAATAGGCAAAGACATCCAGGTTTGTTTATTACATCTGACTCACTTACTCTTCAATGCATATGTATATACATATATCTATGTTTAACTATTTGATTCTTTCTATGAATCTATTGCAATAGTTATTGGTGTTTGATTTACACAAAAGTGTAATGTAATGAAGTTGAAATGGATTCTAAGTCCTTCAAACAGGAAACAAAAAATTTGATATGTTTCTTTTTGAACTTTTCTACTAAATCAGAAAGATTTAACAACCTTGACATCATCAATATATTCTTGAAACTTGCTTAAAGGTGCTTTTGGTTTCTTCATGCTGCCTGTATCCATTTACCTAAATATTGGCTTTACCTTTGCTTTTCTTCATGGTTGCCATTTTCTTGCACTTGAATATCAAGATGTTACACCTGATTCAGTGTACACCTTGGCCAAATCAAAGATGCTTGTTGTACTGAGAATGATGAAATTTGATTAAGCAATTGAGGAAATGCCTTGGATGAATTGAATTTTTATGTTGACTATGCCTTTCTTGTATTTTCACCATTAATGTAACAATATTTCATCTAGAAAAATTTGAACCCATGCTTAAAAAAATTGTTCCACTTTATTCTTGCCCATGCCATTTCTGCACTAGCATCCATTACCCATTAAATACTGTTAACTAGGATTTTCAGTGATCCATGTTAGAGACTATTTATTTTAAAATCATATAATTTCAAATACTATTCAAAATTCTACATGATTGTCTTGTCTTTTCAGCAACTACTATTGATTATTTTTTAGACACGGGTACGTTGTCTCAATTTTCCTGTTCGATGCTTGTTTTAATTAAAAAAATCAAATTCGGATTGTTTTTTTTTCCATAAGAAAAACTATTTATATTAAAAAATATTTATATTTCATTCTTCTATAATTGATCAAATTATGCGCTAAATGAGATAGGTTGATCGAAATAGTGGGAATTTAGGATTTGAAACTATTTAAATGACAGTGGACGAAACTTGTATGCTCATGAAAATGCTAACCCAATTTAAGCACAAATACAACATCGTTTCTTGAACTGCAAGACAACAGCATCTGTTCCATATCTGGCACAAACAGTGTTCACAGTATTTCCTGCCAATTACGAAAAACTGAAATAGAATGGTTGAATTTGAATCCACACGAATTGTCACTACGACTAATAATTTCTAGTTTGAAGTTTTATAGTTTTATAGCATCCTTTAAATTTCCGAAATTTTTGCATCTGTATTACATGGATTTACACATTTCTGTAGTGCTAGACTTTCTTAGTAATTAAAATTTCTTCAAGATCACTGTTCAATCATGTTGGATCTTCAAATTTTTGTAGCTCCGAAGACTAAGGTACACTAGAGAAACAACAACAAACATCATCTCCAACTGAATCAAACAAGTAAGTAAATTTGAAAGCAATTTTTACAGCTCCTATTGACATAGAATTTATATTAATCAGCATCGTATTTTACTTCTAATTGTATCTTTTGTCACATCAACATCATCTATACACAGATCAAATGCATCATCTTTACTCCCAATTACATTTGAAGAGCTAAACATCCGAAATACTGGAAAAATGTTCAATGGAGATGTTATGGTTGTTTATAGCACATATCTTGATAAAGTCCACAAAGCATGACAAATAATACGTGCAGATTTGATAGATGCTGAAGGAATCATGACAGTCACATTTTCCATACCCACTAAGTTGATTCAAGAACATGAAGAAAAAATATCACCAGGAAAAGCAATATCAATTACAAATTTTAAAATTATTCCCAAAACAGATTATGACCATGGTGATTACAACTGGATTCTGCTACTAACTGAATCAAGTACCGTACAAAACATACCACCAGTTTGTAAAGAGTACAAATTATTTCCAGATACAAAAATAAAGTACCCTAAAGAAAACACAGAAACATATCCAATTGGAACAATTGTTGCAATTGTGACAGCTGCACGGAAAATTGGTTTGCAATATACATTGCAAATTAAAGATGGAAATTTCAATGACAATAGAGCAACGGTAACATAAATTCCTTTGCATTTTTTTTATATTCCTAGTTCCATCCTACATCTCAATTCTCTTTGAAAAAAAAACATAGCCTTTTGTCTTCTATTGTAGTTGCAACTATTTGAAACATTTGCACCGCTCTACAATGAACTTGAACAAGAATTGTAAAAGGGCCATTTTCCATTTATGTTGTTCAAAAACATAACAAACAGGAAAGAAATAAAAGACATAACGCTCCGAACAACACAATCTACATTCATCAAAAAATTGAATGCAGAAGCAGCAAAAGAGCTTGGAAAATTGAGCCCTCCAATATTTTCTGTAAGTATACATGAAAGAATACCCCTACTTTTCCATATGCAATTGTTTTTCCATTTCTTTCCATTTAAACATATACCACTAGTTTTCATCAGTGCATCTAGATAGAGATAAGGAAAAAGCTATTTGAATTAAAAATATTTTTCCATTTGTCATTAACTACAATGCATAGGAATCACCAATTAAGTTATATATATTAAAATTTGTTTCGATTTTCAAACTTTTTTTGGGTTTTTTATAATTGATTTCTCTAAAATTTGATTTAATAATGTTTTTGATTAAATTATCAATCTAAAATTGTTTAAATTTTATGTTTACAAAAATGATTTAATAATATTTTTTTATCCTCCTATATGAACAGATAAAAGGAACATTGACAGCTGCAAGCATTTACTCTACACCATTTGAACCTGTTTGTCTTGGATGCAATTCGCCAATACCAGCATGTACAACGTTAGATGACACAACAATTAACTGCCTTAAGTGCAATAGAAATTGTTCCTTCTTCTATTCACAATGTCTTTATTGCATAATCAAGTCTAAAAACACAAGCTTCCAGTGTTACATTAGAAACAAATTGCTCTTGAAATAGTTACTTCCCAGCTTGGCACAAATGTATTTTCAATATTATGTTCAAAAGAAACAAGTAGCCATGTATATGCTACGAGATTTCAAAATATATGGTGCATTTACAATCAATGAAGACAATGAGATCCAATCTGCTGACAACAATGAAAGCCCAACAAAATCCAGGTACTCTTCTAATTACCCTCCATCTTTCCAGTAAACATCAGATATATGCATTTTAAAATATGTTATAGAAGGTACCAAAATTTGTACTAATATTTCCCTGTTCTTTGCAGCCTGAGCACACCTACATGCATTAGCTACAACAAGAACACATCGTAGTCTAGAAATTACTCCAATGTTGTTCACAATTTTCGTACCAGACTTTTCTAATTGGATCCTCCTCACTCAAAGTGCAGCATGTCTGCAAAATTTTTCCAGAACAAAAAGGCATATAGATGCACATATGACACCCCATTTTTTTTCCAAACAAATATTAGAAACAAAAATTACTCATTATATTTATTATCTTTCCTCTAGCTTTTTACAAAGACTTTCAGACTTATTATATGTATTTTGAAACTTAATGCATATATGTTTAACAAACAGAATCTGTATTTACAATTTGCCATTAAATATATAAATATTATAGACCTCTTTACAGATCTCTTGAATGCATTTATAATGCCAAATTGTAATATAAATTTCTTATAAAAACATTGCACTTTTTATATCCTTGTTGCCAGATTAGTCCATATTTAGTATTTTTCTTTCCCATTGTATTTTACTTGACTCTAGAAATACCATGCTAGGTACTATGTCAACTGATGATAGATCTTGTATGGTGTGCTATTTATCTCCTGTTTTATTTTGGTAGCAAATAAGAAAAAGAAGCACAACTTTAATCATACATTGTCTTCTGGCAGACATAATTCTGATTTCGAGGATAGAGCTGAACACATTGTTGTGTCTAGGGATTCGAAAGCAACTTGGCTCAACATTAGTTCGGTTGAGAAATATCTGTAAATTTTTTATCATATATTGCTAAGATTGAGATTCAGAGATTTTTTCTTTTCACATCCTAATTCTATTTTCCATGGCTATATAAAATAATACAACCTTGAAATTTTGATTACTATTGGAAAGAAAAATATTTTTATTCTATTGTTTGTAGATATATTGTAAACTTGTCATATAATTGTTTTCAATTAAACGCAAAAAGAAAGGATCAAAGAAGTATCCCTTCCTTATCCCGTATCTCTCGAGGGGATTTAGCCATCTACTGTTTCACACGTTTTCAATTTCATGTGTTGAAGTACTCAGACGAGAATGAAATCTTTGTATAAGAACACTTGTAGTAATTTTTTTGAACTGATCCATGAGATTTCTATTATATATTTATTACATCTATTTTTTTGAACTGATACATGAGTTTTTTTTTTTTGATTTTCAGCTTTATGCATCGATATATACTATATGCTACTACTAGTTTTATTTTTTCCATACGACAATATTCACTAGCAGCCAAGTATCCTTGGCCTATATAATTTCACTTGATCTCCTTCGCACCAGATATCATGGCTCATGCAGATAACTTCATAAATTTCCCTAGTAGACTGACTCATAATAGTCCTGCCAATAACTATTTGACTTTACCCAACGAGGTTGTGCAAGCTCCTCAGTCTCTTATGCCTTTCCAATCTACAAATTCAATGCAAAATGCTTTCTCGGAAGGGATTGGGACTCGCAAGTCTGCTAAGACGTTTTATTTGTATACTAGTTATAGTCAAGCAGCAGCTTGCAGTTGGATATATGGATTCTTGGTACACAAAATCCAGAACCCATCTCCTCATTTTTTTCTCACAAATCTACCTTGAGAGATGAAAAATATGCACCTGTCAGGGATGCTTTTATTTTTCTTCTACCCTGCGTGCAGACTTCACTCAAAATCCACTGACTGGTTGTAATAACTATGAATTTCCCATTATAATAAATTCATAACCCCTTGGCATTAGGCCTATTTTAATGATTTTCCATCCCATATTGATCTAGTTTAAAGTTTTTACTTCCTTGTTAGTTCAGCCACAATCATTTACCCATTAGTCATCTCTAACTGCATTTCTTGGTGTAATAATTTCATAACAACCTATTCGCATTAACCATTCTTGAATGATTTATTATCCAATTTACATTTACTCAACTATTTCACTTCCTTGCCAGATCAGACTTAATAAACCTAATTTTATAGAGTCTACATCCATGAGATTATTAGTTATGTCTACTATTAAATTATCTTAATTTGTACTCTCCTTGGATTTGTAATTCAATTTCAGAGTTATTTAAATCTGTTGAGATGACATATGGTCCAATAAGCTTTTTCAGTTTTTAACTATACTATTTTCTAATAATCTAGTTCTTTGTACAAACTCAACATATTTTAGCACACGTGATCCCTTCTCGTTAATATTCTTAGCATTATTATATTCTAATTAATTGCATATTGTTATTATGTTTTAATTAATTAATATTTCTCTACTACTTTAACTGTTATCTTCTTTTAGCTTAACCTAGTTTATGGTCGCTTATTTCATACATTTCCATTAATCAGTAAATACTCTATCTATTCATTTCTTACAAATCCACTTGCATGGATACTTATTTTATATATTTTCATCAATGAAAATAAATTTAAATATAACTTATTTATCTCTTACAAATCTGAAATGCATATAGGATCACAGGATAATTGGGTTGATCTCACTATACAAATTTTATTTTTCTGTGCCTGAAATTACTTTGAGTCCAGTCACTGCTGCACTTATTCAAATATGCTGAAACAACCCACCTATATTTTTGATTGTTTTATTTGTGATCTATAATGTATTTGGCATTGTCTTTCAATTAACTTGCTAAGGATATTCTTATTTCATCTAAATTACTTAAAATTTCCATAAATATAAACATAATCTAGATTAAATTTCTCTATATTCTTTAAGAAATGATATAATAAAATAATGTGTAAATGTATTTATTTTTTAAAATTCAAATTTACTAAAAAAAATGCATATTTATGTTTATTTATTTTTCTTTGTCCTCACATGGAAGTAGAATTCGAGGATAAATATTTACCACATTTAACATTTAATAAAAAATTAATCTACCAAATTTATATTTAATTATTTGTTTTCCAAAATTTTAAAACTTTTTCTTTAATTTAACATCGTTATTTGATATTATCAATTCAGAATAATATTTAAAAGACATACTCTATGATATATCTTATATCATCAAAAACATACAAATTAACTAAATTATAACTGTATTTAATAATAATAATAATAATAATAATAATAAACAACTTCATTTTAAATTATAGAAATTGACATTGATTTACACACACACACAAATATATATATATATATATATATATATATATATATATATATATATATATATATATATATATATATATATATACAACTTTGAACAAGCAACATGTAATAGCTACCCATAGACATTTTCAAGACCACATTGCAACATTGCTATATTTAAACTAGGCGACAGGTAGTAGCTACATTGTAGCCTTGTTTAATAGCATATTATTTAAATTAAATATATATGACATGTTAACATTAGTTTGACACGCTATAGATTCAAGTGTATATAGCACACTTGTCAGTTATTTGCAATGGAAAAAATTAGAACAATTGATGTAAATCCAATTCAATATGCATTATCTAACTCCAATATAGGGAAGGAAACCATTTTACTCATTTTGATTTGGAGTGAATCACTATATTTCATGGTTAGAAATGTGAAAGTTGTAACTCTAATTGAGTGTCAAGGTTGTAATTTTAATTGAGAGTTTAAGGAGTTAAATTTAATCTGTATTTGGCCCTCATGCTATGTTATAACAGAGTTGTTAGGATGAAAAATATTTCTATTCATTTCAACTATATTTTGTTTCATATTTGAACAAAGAAATAAGGAGCTAAGAATTTTAATGTTTCCTAGCGGCCTATCAAGCCATACTCTATAGAGAATCCAATCTATCAAGACATACTCTATAGAGAGTGTATTCTCTTTTGTGCTTGCATTATTTCCATTCTAGAAAAAGAAACTAGAATCACCTTACCTAGCAAGTACGTTTACTACTCTAAATATGTCCCACATCATATCTTGTGTTCATTGTGATTGGTATGTGATTGTATTTTAATGTTTTCTATTTTCAACATTTTATTTATTACATATATATAAATAGTAAACCAACCATTAATAAATCTAAACTTGTAAAAAAATAATCTTCATAAAATAATTTTCAATATATTTTTATCATATCCATTAAATAAAATATTTACGGAAGTTTACATATTACTTTTTATAATTATAAATTTCATATCATTATGATATTAACACTTTGTAATTGTCTTCCCTTAACTTGAGTGTGATTCAATGATAATTATTAATATATATTGGTATAACTTAGAGGAATGGTATTTTATAAGATGAGCATGAATCTCTTCGACGGTTTTCATTTTAATACGGTTTGTTATATTACTTAAGTATATGATGTTTGGAGCATATAGAACACTTTTCTTTATCTTTAAAAAAAAAAAAAAAAATGCATTATAATACATCTTTCTCTAATTCTTTTTATCTCACGTGATGAAATATTATGGGTAATTTGGAGATTTAAAAAAAGAAATACCATGCACCATAATAAAAAAATTTCTAATATTTTTTATCTCAAATGAAGAAATATTATAGGTACCTTGGGAATTCTAGAATTGTGATTTGGTTTATGTGATGTATGAATAGTATTGAATGTGTATGTGTGTTCCTTTTATGTTCAATATATATGAAAGTATATAGGTGTGGAATATGATTATAAGATAGAGTTTAGACGCACGAGGTGATTTGTCATATATGAATAATATTGAATGTGTATATTTGTGTTCTTTTATGTTTAATAGATATGGAAGTATATAGGTGTGGAATATGATTAGAATATAGAATTTAGATGTATGGAGGATATGATTTTCTTATTAAATTTATAGAGATATAAAGTGTTTTGATACAAAAATACAAAAATTGGTATATTTTAAATTATTTGATTGTGAAAAGTGTCGGTATTTGTAATTATGAGTGGAGGGTATGTAATTCCGTAATTAGAGAAAAACCAATAGAGAAACACCAAGTTTCTTAATTTAAGAACAAAAAGTTTCTTTATATAAGAATAAAAAAATTTAAAATGTTAATATTATTTCATGTTCTTTCATTCTGCTGAGCGTTAATATTCATAATTATGATTCAAGGGTATATAGTAGAAATGAAAACTCTACTCCCGAATTAATAACTATATCTCTAGATTAATAATTAGCGGTCTTCTTAACAAAATAATATGATAATATAATGAAAGATTGTGATAAATTTCGAACCAAAGAAAATTTTCTAATTTCCTTAGTATGCCACTTGAAGAATAAATAATAAAAATTACTAAAAAGCGGAGAGGTGAACACCTTGGTTTGGGAAGTTAGAAATAAACCAAGATAGATAAGAGGGAATTATGTATGTGTTGTATTATTCAACAACCCCCAATTTATTTTTATAATAATTAATATTGTAATAATAAATGAGAATCTTTTAAAAAAATTTCTAAAAGTCTTAGCAAGTAAGAGTTTCCCTCTAAAAAAAAACCTCTTGTAATAAAATCTTATAAAATATTAAGGTATTGATCTAAATCACTTAGGACCAAGCACTTTTCGCTTTATAGTAAAGTGCAGAATCCAAAATAACACAGATTAACCATAAGTCAGAATCTGTGAAACATGATCAGTAAAACCCTTTTATAAGATTAAATGTAGTGTTGGGATTTTTCTAACATAAAATGCCTTTAAATATTCATTAAGTCTATAAAGCGCATGTCTTAATGAAACAATATTTCGCATAAGGAAAACTCACTCAAAAAGTCAATAAATATACCGCATATTGCAAATCACAAAATATAAATGATGTTTGAAATAATGTATCCCCAACCTTGCGACCTTGCGATATTGCAGCATTGCAATATATCAACCGTGTAATATTTTGATTTCCCGTTATTGCAATATTGCGAGATATTACGATTTTACGACTTTACTACATTGTGATATTATTATATTGCAATATTTTTATTTATCACAATCGCAATATCGACATTGCACTTAAGTCATACTAATTTGAAATATCATTTGGGATTTGCAATGTAATGTTTTGATAAGACTTAAAAGGAATCAAACATAGGCCTCAATGCATAATTAATAAAGATCGGTCGCATTTACTCTTTTAAAGGCTTGAGAATATTTATATTCGTTTACTCGTGTTTGTAATAAAAGTCTTGTCCTTATAGAATTTACTATGATAATTGAGTTTCCACTTTCATTTCCATTCTCAGTTTCATTTTGTTTTCTCTATTGATCAATTTTAGGAAATAATACTTTGAAATGACATCAAGCACCTAGCCAGCAATGTGACATCCTGGTCACATGTTGTGGCTAGTTAGAAATAAAATAGACTTAGAAATAATTTAAATAATATATTTTATTAAATTTGTTATTTATTTTTAGAGAATTGTTAGTTTGTTTTCTTTTTAACTATATTTGGCATAATAATAGAAATTGGTTTCTTTCTCTGCGTGGAATAGAACCAAAATAGGGATAAATGCTAAATAATAGGGAGGCATTGGTTTGTTGAGAAACTCTAGAAGAATACTATTCCGAGAAGAACAGTTTCTCATATTTGTATAAATTAGAGAAGCTGGAGGTGTGAATATGTGTGAGAGAATCTGAATTAGCTATTGAAATTGCAGAGGGGCAGCTAATGCTTATTAGCCCATGCAATATTCTGTTCGTCCATATATTTTCTGAATAAGATTCGATTTTCCTATGTATCTTGTATGTGTGTCTGACATGTTGCAGGTGACAAGCGGAGGGACAAAATCGTGACAGCATCTTGTGATTTCAGATAGTGGCATTTGTGCGGATTCTTGGGCGTAGCCCAGTGTTCATTGTGAAGTAGCAGATGTAGCATTGAGTTGGAGCTGAAGTTGTGTTCATTGTGAAGTAGCAGACGTAGCATTGAGTTGGAGTTGAAGCTGTATGTATTGTGAAGGCGGTGATTGGTAAGTTGAGTCTGTGTTCATGGTGAGATGAATGGCGTTAAGCAAGTGCAGGATCTGCGTTAAAGTAGTGGTATAATTTTCCTGAGCTGCGATTGACGAATTAAGTTGACAGTCGTCGACTCTTAAAGATGAATTTGATCTAGAGTGCATGCAGAGAGCAAACCTCTGCGTTGAATTGATGTAAGGGTTGAATTACTCGTGCAGTGTTTTTGTATGAAATCTAGTGACTGTGAAACTTGATTTAGCAGTTAGTGTGTTAAGCATTGAATGGCGTTCAGAAATTGCATAGTCAGCGTTGAAACAATGATACAATCTGCCAGAGGCAGTGTGACCTCCTTTGCTGTGTAAGCTGCGTTTGAAGGTAATAATTTTATGGTCGATTTTTCTAGATGGTCTTATCGAAAGATATATAATGGAATAATTGATTCCAAAAGGTCGATCCAAATTTCATAGCATTGGGTTTTTTACCACATGCATATGTTGTGAAATATGATATGTATAACATAGATTTATGTTGACCGCTATCGACCTTAAGTTCCATCGAATTCATACATGAAATTGCTCTTTCTCTCCAAGATCAATTGGGTTCGGTGTGAAGTTATATAAATGAATAGTTGCTTTCTAAAGAAGTTCAAAGTTGATTCTAAGTGAAGTTTGCATCAAAATGATACAATAAAAATCACATTTTATTAATGGATATAAAGTTGCATACTAAAGAGCAAAGGTAAATTATGTCCAATTAGTTAAGGCAGTGATTCTGGGATTTATTAAAAGGGGAAAATTCTGTTATTAATTGCATCTTATTGACGAATGTCAGTGGAAATTGTGTAGCCATTGACTTTGGCGTGTAAGAGTAGGAAAATTTTAATTTTCCTACATCATTTTGGTATCAGAGCTTGTTAAGTTGTTTTGAAGTATTGCAGAGAATGCCACCCAGGAGAGGAGTTGGGATAGGTCAAGGGAGACCTATAGCAAATGCAATTTTGCTAGATGAGATCCGGAATTTGCGCACGAGAATGGCTACCATGGAAACTACTCAACGGAGAGCAGCAGATGGTGCAGTCGACAGTGCCGATGAAGAAGAGACCACTGACGAAGAAGTGGAGGAAGAAAATGAAGCAGCTAAGGTCATGAAGATGCTAGTCAAAGCCAGTAGTCGACCAAGAATAGAATTAAATTTATATGATGGAAGTCTTAGTGTGGAGGTGCTAATGGACTGGATCAGTTCATTAGATAAATACTTCAACTATGAAGAAGTTGATGACAAGAAGAAAGTAAATTTTGTAGCCACGAGATTGAAAGGCCATGCAGCCTTATGGTGGGACGAATTGCAGCTATTGAGGGAGCGAAAAGGGAAGCCCAAAATCAAGCAATGGGACAGGATGGTAAGTAAGCTGAAGGGTAAGTTTTTGCCAAAAGATTACCAATTAAATTTGTTTATACAATTGCAGAACTTAAAACAGAAAGGGATGACAATCAAGGAATATACTGAAGAATTTTATAAGCTGAGTATTATATCTAGCCATGTTGAAGATGATCTGGAAAAGGTAGCTAGATATATAAATGGTTTGAGATATGAAATACAAGATGAAGTCATCTTATTAAATTTGAAGTCGGTTGAAGATGCCTATCAAGCAGCCTTGAGGGCGAAAGAAAAATTGTTGCGCAAACAAAACCAGAGAAATAAAGGCAAGAGTCTGGCGAAAGAAGGGGGAACATTTGAATCCAAATTTCAACACTCTCAGAATGAGGTAGGGAGTGCGAGCAATAGAACACCACAAAGAGGAGATTCTGGCCGTGGAAGGTTCGTGCCCAGAGGCAGAGGCCGAGGAAGAGATGTCCGGTGCTTTGCATGTGGTGAATGGGGACATGTACAATGGGATTGTCCTCATCAGAGATCAGCAAATCAGCGCAACGTGAATGTTGCTGAAGCTAAGGAGGAGATTCCTCAACCTGAAGTTAAAGAGGAACCACCAGAAGACGGAGAGTCCCTATTACTGAAGAGGGTATTACTGGAAGGAGCTAAGGAAGCCAAAGAACCAGTTCAAAGGAAGACTTTATTCAGAACTGTATGTAAGTCCAAGGGTAAGTGTTGCAAGTTGGTAATTGATAGCGGTAGTACTGACAATCTTGTTTCTACAGAGATGGTGGACAAGTTGAAGTTGGAGAGAACAGTACACCCCACTCCTTATAAAGTATCGTGGCTCCAGAAAGGCCATCAAATTTTTGTAACTGAACAATGTCAAGTTGAATTTCAGATTGGTACTTATAAGGATGTCATTTTATGTGATGTCATGCCGATGGATGTATGTCACATATTACTTGGAGCCACGGCGATCATTGATCTATGACCATTTCCATGAGAGGTAGTCGTAAGCGACTAATAGATTATCACGATTTTTGAATAGTCCACTTAGCACGCATTACATCGGGTGATGCTCAAAGCGGTGAAGAAGTGGGATTGAAACTAGTGAAATGAATCACATAGCGTCAATCATCACTTCTCGGGCTTGCACCCAGTAACCAGGACTTCCCGGGAGGTCACCCATCCCATAACTCCTCTGGCTCAAGCGTGCTTAACTGTGGAGTTTTCCACACAATCAAACCCACTTAGCTTGCTAACCCATTTGCAAAACGTTAACAGCTATTGTGCCTCATGAACCATTCAAGAAGAGATCCCTTTACTCTTAGTATTTTAAGTATGAGGGGTTTACGCAGTGCATTATATTAGATATCATTTTTTGGGATTCAACTGCGTTAATTTAGTCATTCATCTATGACCATTTCCATGAGAGGTAGTCGTAACTGACTAATTTCTCATGATTTTTGAATAGTCCACTTAGCACTCATTGCATCGGGTGATGCTCACAGGGGTGAAGAAGTGGGATTGAAACTAGTGAAATGAATCACATAGTGTCAATCATCACTTCTAGAACTATTGATAACCGGGACTTCCCGAGAACTCCACTAGCTCCATCCCGGAACTCCTGCGGCTCAAGGCCACTTAACTATGGAGTTTTCCCCAAATCGAAGCCCACTTAGCTTGCTACCCCATTTGCAAAACCTTAGCAACTATTGTGCCTCATGAACCATTCAAGAAGAGATCCTTTACTCTTAGTATTTTAAGTATGAGGGGTTTAACGATTACGTATATTAGATATCATTTTTGGGAATCAGCTTTGTGTTAATTTAGTCGTTGATCTATGACCATTTCCATGAGAGGTAGTCGTAGCCCAGCTAATTTCTCATGATTTTTGAATAGTCCACTTAGCACTCATTGCATCGGGTGATGCTCACAGGGGTGAAGAAGTGGGATTGAAACTAGTGAAATGAATCACATAGCGTCAATCATCACTTCTGGGGCTTGCACTCGGTAACCAGGACTTCCCGGGAGGTCACCCATCCCAGAACTCCTCTGGCTCAAGCACGCTTAACTATGGAGTTTTCCCCATAATCAAGCCCACTTGGCTTGCTACCCCATTTGAAAAACCTTAGTAACTATTGTGCCTCATGAACCATTCAAGAAGAGATCCCTTTACTCTTAGTATTTTAAGTATGAGGGGTTTCCGCAGTGCATTATATTAGATATCATTTTTGGGATTCAACTACATTAATTTAGTCATTCATCTATGACCATTTCCATGAGAGGTAGTCATAACTCACTAATTTCTCATGATTTTTGAATAGTCCACTTAGCACTCATTGCATCAGCGATTCTTCTATAACTTAGAAGTGATTGAAACTAGTGAAATGAATCATACAGTGTCAATCATCACTTCAGCTAAGACTCAGATTTTCTGTGCGTCATCTATCCTCGCTTCTCGTTGCTGCTTAATCGTAGTTTATCTTGCTATCTCATTTGGTAAAAAACCTAGCAGTTTATCGCGTTCTCATGAACCACTAAGAGACTTTTACTCTTAGTATTTTAAGTATGAGGGGTTTCCGCAGTGCATTATATTATATATCATTTTTGGGATTCAACTGCGTTAATTTAGTCATTCATCTATGACCATTTCCATGAGAGGTAGTCGTAACTGACTAATTTCTCATGATTTTTTGAATAGTCCATTTAGCACTCATTGCATCAGGTGATGCTCACATGGGTGAAGAAGTGGGATTGAAACTAGTGAAATGAATCACATAAAGTGTCAATCATTTATTTTCCTGTAGCCAGACTGCAACTGTGATCTCGAGGAGGTCACCCATCTGAACTCGATCAAGGCAGTTTAATCAGTGGAGTTTTCCCCACAATCAAGCCCACTTATCTTGTTATCCCATTTGCAAAACCTTAGCAAGTATTGTGCCTCATGAACCATTCAATAGTTGCTAAGGTTTTGCAAATGGGGTAGCAAGCTAAGTGGGCTTGATTGTGGGGAAAACTCCACAGTTAAGCGCACTTGAGCCAGAGGAGTTCTGGGATGGGTGACCTCCCGGGAAGTCTTGGTTACCGGGTGCAAGCCCCGGAAGTGATGATTGACGCTATGTGATTCATTTCACTAGTTTCAATCCCACTTCTTCACCCCTGTGAGCATCACCCGATGCAATGAGTGCTAAGTGGACTATTCAAAACTCATGAGAAATTAGTCAATTACGACTACCTCTCATGGAAATGGTCATAGATAAATGACTAAATTAACGCAGTTGAATCCCAAAAATGATATCTAATATAATGCACTGCGGAAACCCCTCATACTTAAAATACTAAGAGTAAAGGGATCTCTTCTTGAATGGTTCATGAGGCACAATAGTTGTTAAGGTTTTGCAAATGGGGTAGCAAGCTAAGTGGGCTTGATTGTGGGGAAAACTCCACAGTTAAGCGCGCTTGAGCCAGAGGAGTTCTCGGATGGGTGACCTCCCGGGAAGTCCTGGTTACCGGGTGCAAGCCCCGGAAGTGATGATTGACGCTATGTGATTCATTTCACTAGTTTCAATCCCACTTCTTCACCCCTGTGAGCATCACCCGATGCAATGAGTGCTAAGTGGACTATTAAAAAATCATGAGAAATTAGTCAGTTACGACTACCTCTCATGGAAATGGTCATATATGAATGACTAAATTAACACAGTTGAATCCCAAAAATGATATCTAATATAATGCACTGCGTAAAACCCTCATACTTAAAATACTAAGAGTAAAGGGATCTCTTCTTGAATGGTTCATGAGGCACAATAGTTGCTAAGGTTTTGCAAATGGGGTAGCAAGCTAAGTGGGGTTGATTGTGGGGAAAACTCCACAGTTAAGCGCGCTTGAGCCAGAGGAGTTCTGGGATGGGTGACCTCCCGGGAAGTCCTGGTTACCGGGTGCAAGCCCCGGAAGTGATGATTGACGTTATGTGATTCATTTCACTAGTCTCAATCCCACTTCTTCACCCCTGTGAGCATCACCAGATGCAATGAGTGCTAAGTGGACTATTCAAAAATCATGATAAATTAGTCAGTTACGACTACCTCTCATGTAAATGGTCATAGATGAATGACTAAATTAACGCAGTTGAATCCCAAAAATGATATCTAATATAATGCACTATGTAAACCCCTCATGCTTAAAATATTAAGAGTAAAGGGATCTTTTCTTGAATGGTTCATGAGGCACAATAGTTGCTAAGGTTTTGCAAATGGGGTAGCAAGCTAAGTGGGCTTGATTGTGGGGAAAACTCCACAGTTAAGCGCGCTTGAGCCAGAGGAGTTCTGGGATGGGTGACCTCCTGGGAAGTCCTAGTTACCGGGTGCAAGTCTTGAAAGTGATGATTTACGCTATGTGATCCATTTCACTAGTTTCAATCCCACTTCTTCACTCCTGTGAGCATCACCCTATGCAATGAGTGCTAAGTCAACTATTCAAAAATCATGAGTTATTAGTCAGTTATGACTACCTCACATAGGAATGGTCATAGATGAATGACTTACTTAATGTAGTTGAATCCCAAAAAATGATATATAATATAATGCATCGCGCAAAACCCCCCTCATACTTAATTTACATGATGGCAGAAGAAACACTTATACTTTGGAGAAATATGGTAATAAGCATACACTACTGCCGTTGAAAGCTGAAGCTGATGTAGAAGCACCTAGAAACAACATTATGTTGATGAATGAGAAGATCCTGTTGCAAGAAGATGAGAAGGGTAAGAAGATGATTTTTCTAGTGTTGGAAAACCCAAGGTAATTTTAACTTCTACAAATTTAGAAGATTTACCTGAAGAAATTTAGAATTTATTGAATGATTGTGCTGATATTGTTGTGGATGATTTGCTGCCCATTAGGAGTATTAGTCACCATATTTATCTAATACTTGGAGCCAGTTTTCAGAATAAAGTAGCCTACAGGTTAATGCAGGAAAATGCCGAAGCTGGAAGACAAGTGCAAGAGTTGATGGATAAATGGCTAATTAGTGGAAGCCTTAATCCATGTGCTGTGCCAACAATACTCAGTCCGAAGAAAGAAGTTGAGTGGCGCATGAGTACAGATTCTCAAGCCTTATATAAAATCACCATCAGGTTGATGAATGAAGGTTTGGAGGAATATGCAGTCTCTAAAGAAGAGTTGAAATTGGATCCAAAGAAAATCCAAGTAGTTGTGAATTGGGTAACTCCTAGAAGCATATTTGAGGGAGATGTCAAAATAAGATGGCAAGAATATAGTAGCAAAGACAAGCAACGAGCAGATATGAAGAGGCAGAAAAAGGAATTCCAAATAGGTGATTTAGTCATGTATTGCAGATTGGTACCTATACTAAAAGCTAGAAGAAGAACCACAAGGAGACGCCATAACAAACGAAAGCCCAAAGCAGGAAAAAGGAAAAAGAGAGTCCTAAAGAAAACTAGGAGTCAAAATTATTATCAGTATTTGATCAAGTGGAAAGGAAAACCAGTAGAAGACGCCAGTTGGATGACTACAGCAGAGCTGCAGAAGTTGGGAATCGATCGTAAAGAGCTACAAGATCACTTTCTTCCCCGGGAGTCTGATGCAGGAACATCAAGCACCTAGCCAGGAATGTGACATCTTGGTCACATGTTGTGGCTAGTTAGAAATAAAATAGACTTAGAAATAATTTAAATAATATATTTTATTAAATTTGTTATTTATTTTTAGAGAATTGTTAGTTTGTTGTCTTTTTAATTATATTTGGAATAATAATAGAAATTGGTTTCTTTCCCTGCGTGGAATAGAACCAAAATAGGGATAAATGATAAATAATAGGGAGGCATTGGTTTGTTGAGAAACTCTAGAAGAATATTATTCCGAGAAGAATAGTTTCTCATATTTGTATAAATTAGAGAAGCTGGAGGTGTGAATATGTGTGAGAGAATCTGAATTAGCTATTGAAATTGTAGAGGGGAAACTAATGCTTATTAGCCCATGCAATATTCTGTTCGTCCATATCTTTTCTGAATAATATTCGATTTTCCTATGTATCTTGTATGCGTGTCTGACATGTTGCAGGTGACAGGCGTAGGGATGAAATCGTGACAGCATCTTGGGCATAAATCCACAAGCTCGGTGTTCATTGTGAAGTAGCAGACGTAGTGTTGAGTTGGAGCTGAAGCTGTGTTCATTGTGAAGTAGTAGATGTAGCATTGAGTTGGAGCTGAAGCTGTATGTATTGTGAAGGCGGTGATTGGTAAGTTGAGTCCGCGTTCGTGGTGAGATGAATGGCATTAAGCAATTGCAGGATCTGCGTTAAAGAAGTGGTATAATTTTCCTGAAGCTACGATTAACGAATTAAGTTGACAGTCGTCGACTCTTAAGCTGAATTCGATCTAGAGTGCACGCAGAGAGCAAACCTTTGTGTCGAATTGATGTAAGGTTTGAATTACTCGTGCAGTGTTTTTTTATGAAAGCTGGTGACTGTGAAACTTGATTTAGTAGTTAGTGTGTTAAGCATTGAATGGTGTTTAGAAATTGCATAGTCAGCGTTGAAACATTGATACAATTTGCCAGAGGCAGCATGACCTCCTTTGCTATGTAAGCTGTGTTTGAAGGTAATAATTTTATGGTCGATTTTGCTAGATGGTTTGATCGAAAGATATATAATGGAATAATCGATTCCAAAAGGTCGATTAAAATTTCATAGCGTTTGGTTGTTTACCACATGCATATGTCGTGAAATATGTTATGTATAACATAGATTTATGTTGACCGCTATCGACCTTAAATTCCATCGAATTCATACATGAAATTTCTCTTTCTCTCCAAGATCAATTGCCCCAACCAATTATATATATGTATAGTTGCTTTCTTAAGAAGTTCAAAGTCGGATTCTAAGTGAAGTTTGTATGAAAATGATACAATAAAAATCACATTTTATTAATGGAGAAAAGATGCATACTAGAGAGCAAGGGTAAATTATATCCAATCAGTTAAGGCAGTGATTCTGGGATGTATAAAAAGGGGAAAATTTTGTTATTAATTGCATCTTATTGACAGATGTCAGTAGAAATTGTGTAGTGATTGCTTTTGGTGCATGTAAGAGTAGGATTTTTAAATCTTCCTACATCACTTACACTTTGATCCTTAAGAAATGAAAAAAGATAGTCGAGGCTACTGCATTCGAAGACTCAGACATGCATACACTCTTTATTGATACTACATGCAACAAAGATGGTGGAAATACATCGTGGGAAGCAATGTATAATTTACTAGAAGACAAAATTCCAACGAAATTCAAAAGCAAAGCAATAGTCGAACCTAAAATCTCATATGAGGTTTCCTATTTTGAAGCAACATGCTCTTTCTTGCATAGGATAGCTACAAGGCCCAAAATCCTATAATACACAGATATGGTGAAGTGGATTATTGACAATGTAGATATTCCAGGCAGGAAATTCAGAAATTCAAGGCAGGAAGTCATGGGGTCATTTACCTCAGACAATTTGTGTAGAATGTATCACCTGCCACAACCTCAGAAGCCCTATGAAAAAGATTTCATTGAGTAGTTCATAAAAGAAAATGAAGACCCGATAGATGTCATACAAACTTGGAGGTCTAGATCCAGCAAATTCAAGCGGGAGAAGATTATGGGAATTTTGAGGTCTGAAATGGGCCTCCTAAGAAAAATGTACAACCAAAATAAAATTTATCGGAAGTAATAGGATTCAAGATGATGATGTCAACCATGGGGGATGATTCACCATTTTTTAAGTAAAAGGGTAAAAAGATTAAAAAATAATCAAACTAATTTTTCAACTCGTATTTTCAACTTATCTCCCGAACTGTTTACTCAAATTCCAAGCGAGAGTACTTGTTGGATAAAAAATTTAATTCTTCATCCAAGGAGTACCCATGTTTCATACTTTCGATGGACCCTGCTAAGTGGAAAATGAGAAATACATGAAAAAACGTGATTGCAATCATGTTTTTCATGTGTTTCTTATTTTTCTCTTAGCAAGGTCCATCGAAAGTATGCAACATGGGTACTCCTTGGACGAGAAATTAATTTTTTCATACAACGAGTACTCCCACTTGAAATTTAAGTAAAAAATTTGGGAGATAAGTTGAAACTACGAGTTGAAAAGGTAGTTTTTTTCCTTTTTCCCTCTAAAATTTGATGATGTCATCAAATATTATTTTATTATTTCTACAATTATTTTATAATTTCCTTAGGAAGCCCATTTTAGACCTCAAAATTCCCTTAATGATTTGGTATGTACCCAATTTCACCTTTATCAGCCCCACATAGTTATGTAGCTGCGATGATGTGTAGGCTATTTGGAAAAGCTAACAATACCAAGTTTTCCATGGAATGGGTTCCATTGATTGATGTGGTTGTTATAGCCACAATTATAAAATGGAGTAATATTTTGTGAAATAAATTAGCTATGGCCATTAGACAATACATACACAACATAGTTGTTTCCACTCGAGTTATCCCTCCCTTTTTTATGAGTGCATATGTAATGGATGCTATTTTTTTTTGTTCACAATTTACAAACATGGGTTGGAATTGGACTCTAAAAAACCCTTATCCCATATATGTTTACCATAAAATTTTATGTGAATCACAATTTCTCTCCCATTTTTACAAGATTTTTCAAAGCATTATGTTGCCAATTTATCAAACCATTTTTTATGTAAAATCCCCCAGGCTTTGAGAGGAAGCAAAGATAGATATTTTGTCGATGGCAGGATGGTTTCGTGAAGAATCATTTACTTATATCAGAATTTTTGGCAGTACTGTAGCTCCGCATGTTCTTCCATATTATTTTCTTGATAAGCTATTGGCAAGAGAGATTTCCTATGAAACAGTAGGGGAAGGTATTACCAAAACCCTCAAATATATGAAGAAATATATCTGGCCAATTTTCCCAGTGCAATGTGGTTCTTTCGCATTGTTTGATTTTGGACACCCAATTAAAGAGATATAGAATATTACATGCTTGAATATGGTTACTATGTTAGGTCGACAGTATGACCCTAACAAAGTTTCTCAAGACTTCAGTTCTATGTTTAAAATAAGATAGTTCATTTGAATGAGAAAGATGAATTTGATGATCTCTTTGAAAAGGTTGAGACATTCTATCAAGTTTTACATTTCGCATCTATCAAAATTAGCCCAGCCGAGCTCACTTTTTTTCATATATATAGAAATAAAATATTAACAAGGGTCCCTTGGGACCTATTACAAATTAAGGAAATAAGAGAACCTACTCCCAACGTAAGCTTCGAGGAAAATTCTGATCATAATTCTGATGAAGAATCTCCAAAGAAGTCAGTTCATGGTTCAAAACATTATGAACATCAATATCAGAATCATGAAGACAGCCCTAAGAAATATCTTGAGAAGGATACAGAGAAAAATGATGGAGAAACGACCAAAGAGACCTCGGCTGAAGAAAAATTGGTGATTGACTCTACACAGGTTCAAACAAAAATGACCATAGTCAATGATCTGCATAAATGATGGGAGAAATTCAGACAAAATCTCCAAGTAAAGTAGAAAAACACAAGTATTGAAGGAATTTCTGGATTTTAGACCCCTAAACAGACTCTAAAGG
Source organism: Pinus albicaulis (assembly GCA_034641835.2). Classification (NCBI taxonomy): domain Eukaryota; kingdom Viridiplantae; phylum Streptophyta; class Pinopsida; order Pinales; family Pinaceae; genus Pinus; species Pinus albicaulis. Next base: position 1,494,871,166 of record CM076582.1, on the reverse strand, counting down.
CCCTTTACCAAATTTTAAAATTATATAAAGTATATCAATATTTTTAAATTCACACAATAGAAAAAATATTTCACTTGGTATGGAAGATAACTACCCATTTAAAATTTATATAAAATAATAAACAAATAAATCCTGATGCCACAACTAATTCTTTTATTTAAAACCATGTTCATACTTAGGCTACCAAATGTGTAAATTTTGCATTAATGCTATTATAGACCAAATAGCCGAATTCCAATTCACATAAAAGCCATATATGCCATAGAATTTAGGAATCGATTGAAATTTCATATGTTAGGGACTCACAGACTTTGGATTTGAAGCTTTCCCTAAGCTACAAGAGACATTCACATTTTTTTTTGGTTCCATTTGAAACAAAATTCCTTATAAATGGAGGGTATCTAGATCTAAAATCTCTGCATCGAAGGTTTCCAATGTTCTTATTTTCTTATATCATCGCCCTCATGATTGAATCACCTTACACATAACTACATCCTTTTCAACCTGAAAGTCACTGCATAATAGTCGAACGGGGAAAAATCACAAAAATCCATGTAGAGGGCCAAAATGGCCACTACTGGCAGGACATAGGAAATCACAGACGAGATGGTGTGTATCCTTCCATACCTTACTCTGTTAAATTTTCATTTTTTCAAATCTTTGAGGGGCGGGGGAGGTCAAATAAATGTCTGTTATAGAAATGAAAATCACGTAAATATGTGTGTATTTGGCATAATGACATATGATGTTTTCACACCTCCAATGACCCCAATAGATTCGAAACACTGACTTATTTTGATTTTTTAAAATTGAAATTTATGATGTTTTTCACATCATTTTATTAGGGAAATAATACATTTAATCCTCTTGTTCTCACAATAGAAACAACTTCTTATGCTCTTAAATTTAAGTGTCACAATCACTCCTTTTAGTATAGCACAACAAAAATTATAATTTTTTTGGGCTCCCTACTTTGTGACAATGCCACTTTGGATCACAGGATGTTTTGTATTTTGTTCTGCATTCACCTGAAAATGACATATGGCAGTTCAAGCTCTCATTATATTTCTTTTTGTAGGCCACTCAATGGGTCAGGGTCTCATATTGTTTGGAGCATGATACCCTTGGTATTCAGTTGCATACTGGTTTCTTTAGAAGTGAGGTTTCACCTTTATATGTTACTATATATGATGCATTGATCATTAACCATTTTTACAAATCCCATATTGTGGTTTCCTTGCTATGGTTTTTCAGGGTTGTGGTTGTTTAGGGTTAGATGGAAATCTCAGATCTGTTTGTGCTTCCAACATGTTTTCCCATGCACACTTGTGTGGCAGTTCATGACCAATGGAATTCTTCCTGACCAAGCATGTTTTTTTCCCTTGAGAGTGATGGATATTTGATTCTTCTTGACTAGGTATGTGTTTCTCCCTTGCATGATGCTTGAGTACTTATGGATGGATAATTTCCTTTCGGGTTTCTACCAGGCTCTCGCTACTCTTTCATGAGCATCTATGATCTTGGAAACGATATTTTTTTTTTTGCATATCTGTGACCCTGTCTGAACCTTCTCATTTCATTGTAGGTTCTTGGATCTATCATTTTCATTCTTGGAATTTATGTTTTCTTCCCTTTGTCACTTTCTACAGATACAACCATTCTAAGGTCCACATTTTTCTGTAACTAGGCTGGAAACAAGTAAGGAAGTAGTCTATACTATACGTTTTAAGGAGAAAAAAATTTACTCTGGGTAAAGTGTCTCTTCTGGATATCCACATAACTATTTTTCAACCCATACAATATTTGAAGCAACCCAAACGACTAATACTTGCATATTTTTAGAACTCATTCACAGTAAACTAATATTTTATTTTAAACACTTCATTATTCAAATAACCTTTTTTTTCCTAAGGATGGAAAAGTGTCTGCCTGAAACATCAGACATTCAAGCTTATTTGAAATTGGAAAGTTTCTAAGGTGGATTATTGACACCAAATTGGGATCTTTAACAAGGGATATACTTTCTTTGGAATTTGGATAATAATTGTTGTGGGGAATTGGTTAATGGAAATATGGATTTTAAAAGTATCTTGACAAGAATGAAAATATATCAATGTATATGGATTGCTAAAATAATTTTCTAGGACTAAATGAATACATTAGGTGAAAATGCACCATAAGGAGTATGGAAGGCATCTTCAAACCATATGATAATAAATGAAACAAAAACAGAAGGTGGAGGATAAATTTAAATTTATAAGAAAGAGTGTGAAATATATGTTAAAAACTCATATCAATAAGGATAATATCTCTCCGCTAAAAATATGAATGTCCTTGATAAGAATTTTTCCAAAATAGAAAATTTAGGATGCCTTTGGTAGCTGACACTTAGAGTTTGAAGAGTCTCAGAAAGAATTCTCTCCTATAAATAAAATATGTTTTATAATAATACCCATATTAGGTACTCTATTATATATGGCATCGATCTATCAAGACAAATTGTAGTGTTGATTTATGGTTGTCTAAATGTATAAGCCTTCGTATCCTTATAATTAATTCATGAAGCAAAATAACTCCTTCCTGAGAAACCTTTATATAAGGAAGAGAAATCAGTATAGTTCAATCCTCCATATTTCTTTGGGATAGCTTAATGGCATGTGATGAATATATATATATGGATGGAGCTACTCATTTCTTCAATGATTCTTGATAATGGTTGGAAAAAGAAAGTAATCTAAATCTATCTGGACATTGTTTAGCGATTCGAAAGAATAATCCTCCTATGCATAGTTATCTTCCTTATAAAATATCTATCCTGCTTCAAAGGGTGGTGATATTCCACTACAATATATGATGAGGCACCAATATATACCTCAAATTTGATATTTAAATGTAAAATTGAAAATAAAATGTTCTTCCATCCCTTCCTCCATTTAGCTTGATTTACAAATACATTGCTTACTTAGAATATGTTTTTGTGCCTAAACCCTTAGAAATGGTGTAGGGACACCTTTCCATGGGAACCTTGCACAATAAAACCAATTTTGTTAAATGTTTCCTCATTCTATGCTAGTAAATTTTGTTATCTTCAATGAACACCTTTTGAAATAATTTTCTTCCATGTTATCTTCTTTGTTTTTAGAATACACTATAGTGCGAGGAAATAAATGAGTACTTCCAATGAAGGCACTAGTGAAGATTTCTATATGTTTCTTTTCACCATTGTAAGATATCATCTCATTATATTTTTGTTTGTTTCTCCCCTTTTTGATTAAGGATTGCAAGAAAATCCACTCATACTTGGCTAGTTCTGAGGGGATTTTATGTTGAATTAGCTCTGACTGCCATTAAAGCTTCTTTAGGCGTCCTCTTAAAAAAAATTATGTTAAGGCCAACTGCAATGATGGAAATTTTATTTAGGTCACATGCCCATATAATACTATGTTAAGGAAAATTCCCGATACAACTTTGTCAAGAGGAAAATTTGTGGTCACATGTTTCATATTGATCTTAATAGTGCATGTGAAGGTATCATTATCTACTCAATTTGCTTCTTTGAATGGAATTCCTAAAATATTTCTATGTGATTATTAGAGTGTATGTGAGAGATTTTATAGTTCCCAATAAATAAGAGGTGGTGACTTTTTTAGTAGTATAAATGGATACTAGGGAAAGGTCAAACTTACCTAACTGAGAATCTGGGATTCTAGTTTGTTGTATTTGTTTACCGTCATGGTAGAAGGTGCGCACACATGAGGTGCAACTTCATGGGAATTGGATAATCTTACAAGTTATCGAAATTATCATCATTATTATCGTTTGGACTTGTGCCCCTCATCTATATTTGGCATATTCAGTGTTTCTTTTGTAATTTTTCACATCATCATGTTGTTTCCTCTAAACCAATAAATGAGCTTGAGAATACAATGACTTAGATCCACCTGAGCCCTGGATTTGTTATCCACTCATAGGTATAAAAAGCTCAAATTTAAAACTTTTATGTTCCTTCACCTGTGAAGCCTATATAATGACACCTTGAGGTATTTTGATATGTATTGATGCATAATAGGTAGAGGTTCAAGCTGGATCTCAATTCTTGGATAGCTACTTAGTTGAAGCTCTTATGTGAAATAATTCATGATATACTATCCCAAACATATGTAACCCTACGTCTGACATGCCCCTCGAGGTTGCATTTCTCAATTTCCATTATTTCATACATTTCTTATTGATTACCTCCAAATATGCATTGTTGAGGTGCATTTTAGACCATATTTTTGATGGGTTTGGTCTAGTGCCCATATTCAGTGCACCATTACTCAGACACATAAATAGTTTATGTATCACTCCTAGTCCCGACTATGTAGAATGTACTTCCTTTCTATCAATTGAATCATTGAAGACATGCATTTTTTTTCTAGTTATAATCTTCATGCTTGTTTGATTTTTAAAATTTGGCCCTCAATGTCTTGTTTCATAAATCAATAAGTCATTTTCATCATGTGGCTAGTAGTTTCTACCCAACCTAGGGCAATGAAACTAATTCGGTTAATACATTCATGTTTATAAGTTTATTATACTACTCATTATTGGATCGAATTTTCTAGACATGTGCCCATTGACACAAACTGTTTGTAAGGCCCAATTACCTAAACATGTCAAATGTTTATAGATATCCTATTAAGTAGTACAATGAATAAATGTTGGACCAATATATCATTGATTTTTTTACTTGATTCATTCAATATAACACAGTATGGACTCGATCCCATAAGCATGTACCCAATGGCTATGGTCTTGCCTAGTTCGTAATGAATTAAAAATTTAACAGGTTTATAAAGTAATTGTTCGATAAATGGTTTATTAAAGCATATAGTATTTTCTCCACCCATCCTCGAACCTACCATTTAATCCCTCACAATTACTAATCTTACCTCGCCATTGAGAATTCATTTATGATAGTTCGAATTCATATCTTTCAATTTCAAAGTTTATTCCTTTAGCAGAGGATATCATTCCATCATTGACAATAGTTTTCAAGGATGGTACAAAATGGGGAAAGGGAAATGCCACATGCTAAATTTCTTGATTGATGAGTCATATGCTTGTTGATGATGTGCTTGTTGAACGTTTTCATCATTATGGTACAGTTGTTTCTTTAAAAATTTTCTGGATTCTATTGATGAGGACAATGTAACATAGCTTGGAGTTTACTACTCATAATTTCCAAATTGATGGTTATATTTTTATGTCTTAAATAAAGTGGACATCCATATGTAATTCGGTTTAAGATCATTTACCTTTTGTTTCTTTATCTTGCCATATAATTTTTAAGCTTATAGTGATTTGACTATTTTCCATTTCGACCTAATGAATGTTGACACTTTCTTAACATTCAAAATAATCATAAAAAATTATGCTACGATGTTGATATTTATGATTATTTGGCATAAGTTTTAGTTGTGTTGTTTACTTTTTTTACAAAACTTCATTGGTTCTTTTGAATCGGGAAATTTTGTTCAAACCTTATGATGTTTCTTAGTTGTGTGTTTGGGAGAAATATTATGCACTAGAAGTATATCCTTTCTACATTGAAGTTGATGAAATGGAATGTTATTTAGCCTTTGACACATGAGTTGTCTCACAATTGATGTTTCTATTTTTTTTCAGGCCATTACAAGGGACTTAGTTTTGATAAGATTTGAGAAAGAAAATAATTCTTTGGATCAAATTTTGAGGAATTTTGAATCCATTGTGCCACAAATATTAGGGAAACAAGTGGGTATCTTACATGCCACCTTTATACATGCCTCCGGGAAATTTGCCAATGTGAATTGAATATTCAAGGGAATGGAGAAGTGATATAATTTTTCCTTTTTCTATGCCTGCGTATGAGGAAGTGAGCATTTATCATATTTAGATAAAATAATGTATGTTTCAGATGTGTTCCATTTGAGATTATACATCATAATTGAACCAAGGGGACCTATTTTTATTTTTATTGGTTGGTTATATAATTACTAAATCTAAGCCCTATAGGCATGACCTGATATATGAAATGAATGATATTGTTATGTTCCACTTGCAATTAACTGTACAAATATCCCATTGTAGTGGACCTAGTTTGAGTTGTTGAGCTCAGTTTGAAGGTTTTTAAAGGCCTCACCAACAGTCTAGTTGTGAAAATGATCTTTTATAGAGTAGTGCACTAAAGGGGAGAAAACAAAAAAATCAGTCTAGAAACAGAGTTTACATTGAATTAAAATACCCAGATAATAGAAAAAGGTGTACTAATTGTTAGTATCAATAACCTGTCAAAAGATATTTTTCCTTGTACTTTTTCTACCGTTTTACCCATTTATTATGTTGCTTCTAATATAAGAGTTCTTAATTTCTCTAGAAGTGTAATTAGCTTCAATTTTTTTTCTAGATTCTGCAACACTTTATCATTAGTATAAATTTTATCCAAAAATGTCATTTGATTTCATTTGTTTTTATACACGAGACCTAATCAAACACTATATTTCAATTTTATAATAGTTTATCCACAACTTACAAAAAATTTATTAAAGGATTTTAATTTTTTATCAAAAAGGATATCATGTCTTATTTCAAGATTTTGAAGTTACATAGAGCAGATCTATGAAATAATATTACATTATCATTTGGAAAATGCCTTGATACAAATGGAAGTGCACTAGTGGAAGTATCACCTGTTGGGAAAAATACTGAGAGGGGGGCGTGAATCAGTATATTCAAGAATCACAATATTTTACTTTTATTTTATAGATTTCTATACGTGACTTCGATTATTCCAACTAGCATATGTAAACGACTATCTTAAATGAAACTTTTGTATACCAAAATAAAACAATGTTCACATAAATATTCAGAAACATTACTTAGCCTAGCTCATCATGTATGCGTCAAACATTTAAGTAGTAAACATGTGCAGTAATAGAAGAATAAATCATCACAAAATTGGATCACACAAGAACACCAAGTTTTAAGGTGGAAACCCAAATCGAGAGAAAACCACTGAAGTTGTCGTCTCTATCTTCAATGTTTATTATATAGAAAATTTCTTACACTGTTGTACTGATGCAGAATTATGTCAGTATGCAAGCTTCACCTGCAGAGGGTTGCAACCTTCTCTCATTCTTTAGTTGCTATTAGAAGGGAGCTCCAACCCCCTGATCTCGTTTACCATCCACTACTGGAAGGGAGCTACAAGCCCCTGAACTGATCACCAGCTTCTACTGGTAGGAAGCTTTGACTTCAACAGTAAAGGCTTCAACCCTCAAAACCACTGAGACCATGTTTCATAAATTTTCACACTTGATCCAACAGCGTTAATAGAACACAATTTGTAGGTCAACACCAATAGCCATAAACGAATATTTAAACAAAGTAGTGAGATCACTGTAACCAGATCACAGAAATAAACGTAGACTTATGAATTAACATGAAGAATCAACTTCAACCCTGATCATTCATAAAACTAAATGTATATGTTACTTTACTTACTACAACTTGTGTATATACATGCTTTCTGGGGACCGAACCTACGTATAGACCTTTATATAATGAAGTTAGGAATCTGATCAGACTCGGAACAGATCAAATACATCCAGACATACTTTTTCAGATTTACCAAACCCTTATTTAGTCAATAACATCTATCATATTCAATCACCCTGGCACTAATCATATTTATACATAATCAACTAGCATCATACACAATATTCAAAAAATCTAGATCTACATGAAGACTTCATTGACAGGCAAAATAAATATAGAAGAAATGATCACACATTTTCTTCAGCAATCTTCAGAAAAACCCTAACTTCCATACACACTTTTTCTGAAGTGAACTCATGTGTATACGCGCTTTCACCATGACAAACCAATGCACAGATATGTAAATATTCATGACTACATAAAACTCATATCAACAGACTTACTCATATCATACTCTTCACTTCAGCATACATGCACCATTTCACAAATCTGAGCATATCACAAACAGATCAAGAAAATACATAGTCATCTGAGGTCTAAAGATCCTGATCCATCATCGTATTCATAGGTGCGTCATTGTTTCAGATCTATTAATAAACTTTACCCATTCCATTCACATATACTTCAGAGAGAAGTATTCAATCAATACACATACACTCGCAGACCTTTTCACTATAATGTTCCCCCCCTTATATCGTTTGAGCCTTAGCCAATAACATGAGCCAAAAACCACATAAGTGTCGGTGGTATTCTTGGACGAGATCAAATATCCATCACAACGCTCAATATTATGGGCTAATACCATGCTAAAGACCCCTGGTATTATAAATTGAGTGTGTAAGTACATACGATATTTTTTGTTTTTGTCCCCACGTGTATACGTAACTTATCTTCACCAAAATTGCATATACATTAATTCTAAATGTATACATGGGTTTCCTTCATCAAACCCGCATATACATTTTGAAACATTACCTTTATAATTTCTCTGTCACTAACTGGAATTCCTTTCTATGTCACATCTGAGCTAACCTGTAGATAAATCATTTTTACAACTTGAACAAATAGGTTGCTATCAAAAGGAAACTCATCGATTAGGTTGCCATCAAGGACAACATATTACATCATAATTCCAACAATATCCCCCTTTGTACTTGATGGAAACCATGTTGGTATTTGATCACCACAACTTGTAGATAGACACATCAATCATAAGCATTATTCAAACACCAAGTTACTCTCCTCCTTTGGCATCAAGGGAAAAGGGAAACCAATACAAGAATGTCAAGCTTTGTGTTGCACTATATGTACCATACTACCCCTGAACACATGCTAAAGCATCAAAATATATCTTTAAGACTCTATAGAATTCCCTATCACCACGGATGCATACATACATAAATTACCCAGCCAAGTGGGGTTACATATTTGACTCAACTACCCAACCAAGTGGGTTTACATTTTCGCCTCAAGCACCCAACCAGGTGGGTTTGCAAATTTGAAAAAAAATCCCTACATGACTGAATATGACAATATTTAATTTACATCATAGGTCTCAACATGAACCTTACATCAAATTACATGTATTACTTTATAACCAAGACCATAGGACCTTAATAGAGAGAGATCATTGAACACACTTTAGTAACCAACATAATTTCAACAATGCATTATATCCATCAAGGTTAATGCTCCCCCTAAACATGTGCATCCTCAACATTTTCAACAACCAATTCATCAATGCAACTTCATCAAATAGATAAATATCAAGGAAAGGGAATGTACGTTGAACACCAAAACCACATTCTGTACCAATCAACACCTAAGAAACATGCATACCAAATTTAATCTTCTGAAATCAAACATATCAGGTCAGTGAGGCAGAGACAACTCCCATCTTGACTCTAAGATATTCAAATTCTTCTCTAGGAATAGGTTTATTAAATATGTTAGCAACTTTTTCTTTGGAGGGAACATACTCCAATTTAACCTTTTTCTCAAGAAATTGTTCTCGTAAAAAATGATACTTGATAGGAATGTGTTCGGTTTTGGAATGCATAACAGGATTTCTCGAGATACTAATGGCACTTTTACTATCACATAGGATGGAGTTGGGAGGAGAACATATAATTTGAGTATCTTGTAATGTTTGTATCATCCAAATAAGTTGTGTGCAACATGATGCAACAACCAAATATTTTTCTTCTGTTGTAGATAAGGCAATGGAAATTTGTTTCTTTCTGAACCGAGATACTAATTGGGGCCCCATATAGAATGCACTGCCACTAGTGCTTTTCCTATCATCAACATTTCTAGCACGGTCCTAATATATGTAAGAATGAAGAGTAAGATCAACATTCTTGGGATACCATAGACCAAAATCTTGAGTTCCTTGTAGATATTTGAATATTATTTTTATGGCTTGAAGTTGTGACTCCTTTTGATTGACTTGGAATCATCCAAAAATCCTCATTGCATGCATGATATCTGGTCTATTTCCTCTCAGATAAAGAAAAATTCCAATCATAGATCTATACTTTGGTTGGTTTACCATGGGAGAATCATCATGAGAACTGAAGTTACATCCAATCACCATTAGAGTGCTCATAGGTTTGCAGATTTCCATCCCATACTTCTTCAGAATTTATTTGAGATATTTTTCTTGGGAGAGAAAGATGCCATCTTTTTCTTGTTGCACTTGTAAGCCAAGAAAATATTTCAGTTCCCCAAGTAAATACATTTCAAATTATTGTTGCATCACAGAAGAAAAATTCTGACTCATGGATTCTTCATTACTCCCAAAAAAGATGTCATCAACATAAACAACAATACTTTACAATTTATCATTCTCAATTTTTGTGTATAACTTACTATCTGTAGATCCTTTTTTGAAACCTTCTTGTTGAAGATATTTGTCAAGGCGATTGTACCATGCCCGTGGGGCTTGTTTTAGACCATATAGGGCCTTTTTATGTTTGAAACCAAGTTTTTAATCATTTCCCAGAATGAATCCTTCGGGTTTTCCTATATAAACTTCTTCTTCGAGATCACCATTAAGGAAAGAATATTCTACATCCATTTGATAAACGTTGAATTGTTAAAAACGTGAAAAAGAAAGAAACAATATTATGGCTTCAATTCTGGCTACTGGTGCAAAATTTTCTTCAAAGTCTATACCTTCTTGTTGAGCATACCCTTTACAAACAAGTCTGTCCATTTTCATTTAACTTGTTTTTGAATATCCACTTTGTTCCAATTACATTTTTATCATGAGGTCTTGGAACCAATTCCCAAGTATTGTTCTTTTCAATTTGATCAATTTCTTCATTCATGGCCTGAATCCAACATTCATCTTTACTAGCTTGATTTAAATTTTGCGGTTCAATGGTGGATAAAAATGCTACATAACTGGGAGATCTGACAAGAGTTCTTCTTGTTTGTACCCATGATTCCTTTTCTCCCAAGATTTGAGGTTTTGGATGATTCTTTTGAACATACCTGGATGGATCCTTTTCTCTTTATGATGTGTCTTCTTCTCGTGCTTCATTGAGTTCTCCTTCTATAATATTGTTATTTGATGAGGGAAAACATTCATCATCATCATCCTCATTTGTTTTTATTTCCCTTTTGGCAGCTTAGATTAATCACTCACAACATCAATACATTGAACAATCTTCTGAAGTCTCTTATTATAGAATTTGTATGCTTTTTTTCTAGAAGAGTAACCAATAAATATTCCATCATCTTCTATACATTCAAACTTACCAAGTTTTTCATCATTATTCTTTATATAACATTTTATTCCAAAACCTTTAAAGTGTTTCATAGTGGGATTATTACCATACTAGAGTTCAGAAGGAGTTTTATCACTATTTACATGAACATGAGCCTTGTTGAGAATATTTAATGCAGTATGAGCAGCTTCACCCCAAAAGAGTTCTAGATTCATCAAGCATAGCATTTACCATTTGTTCAACTATTATATTCATTATTTCTACCATGCCATTTTTTTGTGGATTTCGAGTTACAAAAATTTATCCTTATATGCCATATTGTTCACATAAATCAAGGAATTCATCTGATATTTATTCTCCTCCTCAGTCAGATCCAATAAATTTGATCTTTAGATCTAATTCATTTTCAACAAGATATTTGAAGACCTTAAATTTTTCAAATGCTTCATCTTTATGTTTCAATATACTGATCCACAACATTCTAGAAAAGTCATCAATGAATAAGATATAGTGTTTTTCTCCACAACGTGAATTTTTCCTTACAGATACACACAAATCAGTATGTATAAGTTCAAGAGGCTTACTTGCTAATCCTTCTTTGGCATTAAACTGAACCCTGGTTTTCTTACCAAATTGGCATGATTTGCATATGGTACTTTCGGGTAAAGTGATGTTGGGTAGATCACGAATAAATTTGAGACTACTTGATTTTCTTATTTGAGAAAAGCTCAAGTGTCCCAATATCCTATGCCATAATGAGTTTTCTATATATTTACTAATCTAAAAATGGAACTATTTGTAAATGTTGTGCAAAGTATCCATTTCCATTTAATTAAGTGTGCAAAGTATTCTTCATGTCTTGCAGGTTAAACAAAGTGTTTTTGGTAGTTGTTTCTGAGTTTTTGTGTGAGGAAATGTTAAGTAAGTTTACTGTTTAACATATTATATCGAAAATACACAGCAAGATAAATTCACAATAGCATAACACAACAAACTAATGAGGAATTTCACCCCTCCTGGGCTACATCTGTTGGGTCCGAGGCTCCCAATGGGCATGTACTTTCTCTATTAAGTTTCTCAAAATGGTTATACAGTGAAATATATGCCTAAACAGGAAAAAAAAGCTGTGAATTTGACTTCAGAAGACAAAAATAAGCTAAAAATGGCTTTTTTTTCACCTCAAATAGTGAAGTACAACTCAATACAGCTCCATATTCTCGATGGCCCTCGTGGCCCTTTCCTCTTTCCTGGAGAAAAAATGGCTGAAGAACACCTCTATTCACTCTACAACCTATCCCAAACACTCCAGAATACTCCAGAAACCCAAAATTGACTAACATTTCACCCAAATTGGTTAAATATTGAGAACGTTATCACCTCCCAAAGAAAACTTCCCAATGTCACTTGAAAACCCCACCAAATGTGGGTGAACTCCATTTAAACGCGCTAAAATGGCAGACAGGACCGAAATTGGTGGAACGTGCCCCAAACTTGGTGGAACCACTGGTTGTTAAATTAAATGTTCGGGATGTGCGGTCACATGTTGTCTTCCATCGGGACCACCATATTAACCGCAAACCTAACAGTTTAAAAAACGTCACAATAAATTTTATGCCTGCATGGTCACATAATTTTCGGAAACCGTGGCTGTGCGGTTAGTGTCAAGCTTAAGCCCTGGGTTCCACAAGTGGTTGCAGAGTCCTTATACCTTAGCCCTAAGGGATTAACCATAAATTCCCCATATCAACAGTGCTTAGCCCTTGGTTTTGAGCTCCTAGGCATATGGCCTCAGAGCTTAGCCCTGAGGGCTTTAACTTAAACTTCCGCCCGTTTCTCCATGACCCAATTGGTCATTCAATGCCTGCACGAGGTGACCCAAATGCATGTTTAAACCTTCGCCCACATTGTCTCCATTCAACATTTTTTCCACTGCCGAGTTGGTTGAGTCGACCATGCCCGAGGAGTCGGGTCAAGGGTTCGACCCACCTTGCCCTCAAAAATTTGCAACACATTTCTAACCAATGGTATGGGGCCACCTCACAGCCTTCGGGTAGGCCATGTGGCACCCTCTAATAGGCCTATAAAAACTTAATAAAATAATGAATTTTTTCCATTTAATTTTTTTTTTGCAATGACAAATTCTTTTGGCAAAAAGTCTTGTTTTGGAGGTCATTAGGTGATTTAAAACTTCAGTAACTTCCACATATGACATTGGATTTGAGTCTCGTTCATGGCACCATAATCACACCGACCAGGCCTCTCTGGTCGTTCCAATTGCAACCAATTCTGAGCAGTTGCATTTTTAGCATTTTTTTACACTTGGACATGATCACTTGATCACACCTCCCAAATGGGAAGCTTTTGGGCCCCAAAAGCTCTTTGAATTACACAAATTGAAGATGAGGAGACTGATTCTCCACTCTTCTAACCTTGAACCATTGAAATATTCCTAACTTCATCAAATTAAGCTTCTCATAAAAAGATAAATTCTTCCTTGAATCTACTGACCGACTGTTGCTAACCTTGACTGTGTCATCATGAAAATTTTTGAAATTTTTAGAATAGAAACTAAAAGTTGTAGAAATCATATTGATTCTACAATGGTCTACCTTCCAAGGAAATTGAAAATAAGATTCACCTTGGGAACTGTCCTTATGGCGAAATTTTGCTGAATGAGCCATGTACTTGTCTCGATTCCCGTACAAGTTTTTTCACCATACTAATCTACCACTCTGAAACCAGCAATGACCCATGTTGGAATTTGTGTCCTCTTTGCTAGCATGCTTTTCCCTTTCTTGGATTCTTGCAACACTTTACACCAAAACTTTGTTCTCTGCACCAGTCGACACCAAAGAAACTTTCTGCAACATCTTGTCATCTTGTTCCAAATACTACCTACTTTCAGATTGAAACATATCATCATTTATATCCTTAATAACATGAAAAGGATTATGTACAAAATATTTTTGCTTAATCATCAACAAAGTCAAAGTTTGACTTGTATTGACAAGCATTTTCAACTGCCCTGCATTGACTAAAGAAGATTCTAGCTTCTTCCAATGTGCTCTCATAATAAACTCCTTGCCATTCGTGAACAGATGATACTTGTTCTCATGGCGATGGAAGATTCCTTTTCTAGTCATATAAATACAGACTACCCAACACCACACCTCTAATTTCAAGCGGTACTACATCTAGTTCAACCAAATCAACATAATGGGCTCTTATGGCAAAGCGCAACATGCACTTTCTTGAGACTTGTAAATTAGCATCCCTGCAAATCCATCCAAGTGGATATGGCTTTGGATGTGGAATGGTCTCAAGTTTCAGCTTCTTGACTAAGTCTTCTGACATGAGATTCGCTTGTGACCCACTATCAAATAGTGTGTCTATCTTTGTGTGTTTTGAGATTATCCTCACATGAAACAGCTCTATCCTCCTCTCTTCATTTGTAGTTTCTATGTGACAGTTTAAAGTGCTAGAACTACGATTTTTTTCCTTGACAATATATTCCCCCTTTATGTTCTTTAGTATCATGGCTATGCTTTTAGTTTCATCACCTGATTCAAACCCTAAGTCTTCTTTAGCAATTGAAACTGTTAGTATGAATCTTTATTTGAAGTGTACCAAAAAATACCACTTTAGTTGTGCATAACTTACAGCCCTAACAGCAGAAATGACTGCTAATATCGTCAGATCTGCAATTAGATGATCAAGGCAAATGCTGAAAAAATCTAGATCTATGCATTAGAAGACATTAAACAGTAGAAAAATAAGATTTACTCCATAGATCCAATAGACCATACAACAATATATCCAATGAATATTTTTATTAATGGCACCTGGGAGGAAAACCCGAGAGGGTGTTCCATTTTCTCCTCAATGGGATGGGTTCTTGTGAGTCCTTAACACTTTAGATTTAGAACTTCTCTCTCTTGATGGTGTAGAAAACCCAGAAAAAAATGGAAAAGTATGGCTATGATTGTGGATAAATATCCAGACCAAGTGTTGAGATCCAGAGTGATCTTTAGGCAACAAAAGGTGACAAATGAATGGGAAAACCCTTCTATTTATAACAAAATATTGAGTTATTCTAGAGATTGGTGCATAATTAAAATATTATTAACGAAATCTAGATCCAACTTTTATTGAATATTTTATTATATTTGTTGGAGAGAAAAGGAATTTGACTTGAGTCAAATCCCTTTATTTGTAAATAATAAATAAATAAATGATTTATTTATCATTTTAAGGACGTGATTAAGTAATAATAAATAAATAAATGATTTATTTATCATTTTAAGGATATGGTTGAGTAATAATCAAATAAATAATGATTTATTTAATTATTTAAGGGTGAATTAGTCATATTTAACAAAGAATATTATTTAAATCAGATTTAAACAATTATTCTTAGAAAATAATAAGATAAATAATGATTTATCTAATTAATTTCCTTGTTTTGGGTTAAATATAACCAGAAATATTAATTAAACTATTGTTTAACTAATTATTCCTTGAGGAAAATCAAACAAATGTATATTTATTTAATATTTCCTTATGAGGTTTCCGTTTAGACCATAAACAACTTAATAAAGGTGATTTACTAAGTTATTTTCATAGTGAAAGCAATTTTACTTGGAGTAAAATTGGTCTTACATGATGCACTTGGGTCCATATAATGATAATAGGTTTAGATGACCAAAAAATGGTGTAACAGAAACCATTTTTCCCGTTTCTTTGGCCTTATCTTTTTGGTTTTAAATTTTTCTGGTTTTAGCTCTTGATGAAGTTTCCAGCAATGTTCTTCATCGTGGCTTCTTTTGGAACAATTTTTACAAACAAATTTTCCTTTTTATTTCCTAGATTTTGCATTTCTTTTTCTTCCTTTGCCTTTAAATTCACTACCCTCATTCCCATAAAAATGTTGTTTGCCTCTAGCCTCTAAATGCATGGCTTGTACACAAACCTCATCAAGACTAGTAGGACTGAATATAAGGATATTATGTATAAGATAGTTGTGTAAACCACCTATATATTTCAGCAAAGTATCTTGACTATGCAAATCAATTCCAAGTAATAAATCCCTTCGTCTAAACTCTTGGGTGTAATCTTGAACACTTTTTCCCTTAATTTGTCTAAAACTTTGCCAATTCATGATAGCCTTTTGTAAATTACCTAATGGATAAAATTTATGCTTAATTTCATAAATAAATTCAGCCCATGATAAAGTGATCTTACCATGTTTTTTAATTTCATTCTTGGTCTTCGCTTCCCACCATACCAATGTTGATCCTTCCATTCTCAAAGAAGCTAACTGAATCTTGGTGTCATCTTCATGAAGGTTTTGTATCCTCAAATAACTTCCAACTGTCTTATCCAATTTTCAAGTTTCTCTACATTGACCTCACCATTAAACATAGGCAACTCAAATTTAACATCAAGCTTTAAAAATGGACTTTTACTAGTGGTTTTAGAATTGTGAGATTGATTCACCAAAGTAGAGGATGACGATGTAGAGGAAGAGGATGAATATGGGGATGGTGGATCACTATTACCTCCATGTCCTTTATTTGACTTGTCATCACTTTTCTTTCCTCCTGAAGAACCCTCTCCTTCTTTCTGGTCTTCCAACTGTCTTATCCAATTGTCAAGTTTCTATGCATTCACCTCACCTCTAAACATAGGCAACTCAAATTTAACATCAAGTTTTAAAATGGACTTTTACCAGTGGTTTTAGACTTGTGATATTGATTCACTGAAGTAGAGGATGACGATGTAGAGGAAGAGGATGAAGATGGGGATGGTGGATCACCATTACCTCCATGTCCTTTCTTTGACTTGTCATCACTTTTATTTCCTCCTGAAGAACCCTTTGCTTCTTTCTGGTGTTTAGACCCTTCTCCAACCAGCCTACCATTCCTTTCTTGGTAGAGTACCCTCACCATCTCTGTCATGTCTAGGAAAGCCTTTCGGAATACCCGTTCTTCTTCTTTGGGATTAATGTCTTCAGGAGCTTCTCCTTCTCTTGATGACATGCTTGAGGATTCTTCAATGGATCTTGAGGGTGTAGTAGATGGTGGAGAAAATGGCTCTCTAGCCCTCCTTGGTTGAGGATTAACTTGTGCTCTAACCAATTGTCCTTCCCCTCTTTTGATTTTAAGCCTAGTAAGAATCAAAACTTGCAAACAGTAAACTATATCTTTGCACAAGAACAAATGCAGAGTAAAAATCTAGCTCCTAAGGCTCAAAACCTAAGCTCTAATACCATATGATTTGAAAATGGAACTATTTGTAAATGTTGCGCAAAGTATCCATTTCCATTTAATTAAGTGTGGAAAGTATTCTCCATGTCTTGTAGGTTAAACGAAGTGTTTTTGGTAATTGTTTCTGAGTTTTTGTGTGAGGAAATGTTAATTAAGTTTACTATTTAACATATTATATCAGAAATACACAGTAAGAGAAATTCATTATAGCATAACACAGCAAAATGATGAGGCAGTTCACCCTTCCTAGGCTACATCTGTCGGGTCCAAGGCTATCAATGGGCATGTCCTTGCTCTATTAAGTTTCTCAAAATGGTTATACGGTGAAATATATGCCTAAACAGGCAAACAAAACTATGAATTTGACTTCATAAGATAGAAATAAGATAAAAATGGCTTTTGTTTCACTTCAAACAGTGAAGTAGAACCCAATACAGCTCCATCTTCCTGATGGCCTTGGTGGCCCTTTCCTCTTTCCTGAAGCAAAAATGGTTGAAGAACACCTCTGTTCACTCTGCTAACTATCCCAAACACTCCATAATGCTCCAAAAACCCACAATTGTCTAAAATTTCGTCCAAATTGGTTCAATATTGAGAAATTTATCACCTCCCAAATAAAATTTCCCAATGTCACTTGAAAACCCCACCAAATGTGGGTAAACTCCAGTTAAGTGCACTAAAATGGAAGACAAGAACGAAATTGGTGGAACATGCCCCAAACTTGGCAGAACCACTAGTTTTTAAATTAAATTTTGGGGATGTGCAATCACATGTTGTATTATGTCGGGACCTCCAGATTAACTGCGTACCTAACATTTTAAAAGCTGTCATAATAAATTTTATGCCTCTGTGCTCACATAAGTTTCGGGAACCGTGGCTACGAAGTTAGTGTCAAGCTTAAGCCTCGAGTTCCACAAATGGTTGCAGGGTCCTTATACCTTAGCCCTGAGGGCTTAACCATGATTTCCCCATATCAAGAGTGCTTAGCCCTTGGTTTTGAGCTCATGGGCATATGGACTCAGAGCTTAGCTGTAAGTCCTTTAACCTAAACTTCTGCCCATTTCTCCATGACCCAACTAATCATTCAATCCCTGCACGAGGTGACCTAAATGCACGTTTAAACCTCCACCCACACTTCCTCTATTCAACATTGTTTCCGCTGTCAGGTTGGTCAGGTCGACCCTGCCCGAGGAGTCGGGTCAAGGATTCAAGCCCCCTTGCCCTCCAAACTTTGCAACACATTTTTAACCAATGTCTTGGGGCGACATGGCAGCCTTCGAGAAGGCCACATGGCACCCTCCAATAGGCCTATAAAATATTAATAAAAAAAATGAATTTTTTCCATTTAAATTTTGTTTTGCAATGAAAAATTATTTTGGTCAAAAAGTCTTGTTTTGGAGGTCATTGGGTGATTTCAAACTTCAGTAACTTCCGTATATGACATCGGATTTGAGTCTCGTTCATGGTGCCAGAATTGCAGTGACGAGGCCTTTCCGGTAGTTCTGATTACAACAAATTCTGAGCAATTCCATTTTTGAGCATTCTTTTACACTTGGACATGATCACCTGATCATTTACCTTGATAACATTTCTCTTGGCCACCTTTCAATATATATAGATTGCTTGGTGTTCTTGTTCCTTTTATTACAACATTTCTTGTGTCCATTTCACGAACCACACACTCTTTTGATCGAAAGACCACTTCAATTCCTTGATCACACATTTGACTAACACTCAACAAGTTATGCTTTAATCTATCAACATACATAATGTTGTTACCTCTAACCTTTTCTTTTAGAAAAACAAGTCCTTTAACCTTGATGATATCAGGAGAGTCATTTCCAAAAGTAATATTTTTTTCCTTCTTTAATGCATTGTATGAAATAAGTTTATCTTTCTCACCTGTCATGTGTTTTTAACATCCGCTATCAATGTGCCATTGATTTTTGTCTCCTTATACAAATAAAGCTATGCCACAACTTTCAAACTGTAAGTCCCGCCTTATCTATACCTTGGAACTTGTGGATATTTTTTCTTTTGGCTGAAGTTTCCTTCTGCATTCAGATTCTTCATGTCCAAATTTATTTCAAAATGAACATTCAATTTCCTCTTGAAGAGGAGAAAAATCATTATAAGTATTCTTCTTTATTCCTCTCTCACTTCTTTTCTCTCTTGCTTCTGTGGTCATGATGGTTTTATATGCAACACATTGAGCAGATTTGTGATGAAAATTATCACATGAAAAATATTGTCCATTAAAGAATAAATTTCTGCGATCATAGAACCTTGTATATTTGTTTACCTTTTGACTATTATTTTTGTTATTGTTCATCCTTGAATTTTAATTATCGTGCTTTACTTGGACATTGTCTTTGTTCTTTTTCTGAGTGATGAATATTTTATTGTTGGCTTTTTTTGCCTTTATATAGCTTGTAGCTGAGGACTTTTCTGACTAATAAGATTCACAAATATATCCAAGACTCGTATTCACAAGAGGAGAGCGTTGAACCTTGATAATTTCATCTAAGGTTTCAAATCCTCTAGCAAATCTAAGATTTAGAGTTTTTACTTTCTCAAGTTCCTTTCTTCGACTTACTATTGACCATTCTAATTTCTCATTGTGCTTCTCCCTTTCTATGAGTTGATTCTTTAGAGTATCCATGGCTATTTTTCTCTCTTCCAAGCATATTTTGAGTTGAGTTATTTCTTCAATAAATTTATTTTCTTCTAAAGCATCCATAAAAGTATCTTTAGCCTCACTAGTGTCTTTCCTGAATGCCATGAGTAGTCTAATATCTTGATCAGGTTCTCCTTCTTCACTATTAGACAAGCCATCACTGTTTTCATGAGTACAGTAACTTTTTCTGTTGACAAATCATCTCCTACTAACTTTTGCTAAATCCTTTCCCTTATCATTATTATCTTTATGGGTACATTTAGTACCATAATGACCCACTCTTCCACAAGAAAAACATTTTAAAGGAAGCTTACCTCTGAACCTTTCAGTGCCAAGTCGAAGTTTCATTACAAAATTTACCTCATCTTCTTCTAATACATACCGTGCTTATTTTTATTCTTCCTTATCCTTTCCTTTTGCAGTACCTATAAACACAACTTCTTTGACTTTAGATGGACCTCCTTTTCTCATTTCAAAAGAAATCAAAATCCCATGAAGTTGAAAAATAGTAAGATTATGTAGATCATTCTTCTCTTCAATAGCAAACACTTTTGAATCGAATTTAGGAGCTATATATATTAATATTTTCTCTAAAAACGTTGTGTATCTTATGTCTTCACCCAGATTTCTCATACGATTTACGAGCTCATATAGACATAAAAAGAAACTATAAATACTTTCATCATTATGCATTTTGAGATTTTCATATTGAATTCTGAGAGATTAGAGTTTAGCACTTTTTACCTTGGCATCACCTTCATAGCTTAAAATTATTTTGTCCCATATCTCCTATGTTGTATTTAACTGCATAACCTTGACAAATTCTGATTCGGTTAGGCTTCCCAATAATGCATTGATGACTTTTGCATTAGTTTCATAGTTCTTCCTTGCTGCTGGATTTGTGGGAACTACAGCTTGATATTGGTACCCACCTTCAACAATTTCCCAAACATCTACTCGAAGAGACTGAATATATGATCTTGTTCTTGTCTTCCATAAGATTAAATTGTTTCCATTAAAGAGCGGTGGTCAGATAGATGTTGTTCCATCTTGATTTCTCATCTTGGATGATCTTCCTTTTAGCGATTAAGCTTCTTCAGAAGGACTTGCTCTGAAACCAATTATTGGGAAAATACTGAGAGGGGGGGGGTGAATTAGTATTTTCAAGAATCACAATATTTTACTTTTCTTTCACTAATTTCTATATGCGACTCTAATTAGTCGAACTAGCATATGTACATGACTATCTTAAATGAAACTTGTGTATACCAAAATAACATAATGTTCAAATAAATATTCAGAAACACTAATTAACCCAGTTCATCAGTTAAGAATCAGACATTTAAGTAGTAAACATGTGTAGTAATAATAGAATAAATCATCGCACGAGGGAATCACACATGAACACCAATATTTAAGGTGGAAACCCAAGTCGGCATAAAACCACTGTTTCTATTGTCTTTGTCTTGAATGTTTATTATATAGAAAATTTCTTACAATTTTGTACTAATGCAGACTTATGTCAGTACAAATGCTTCACCTGCAAAAGGTTGCAACCTTCTCTCGTTCTCTAGCTGCTACTAGAATGGAGCTTCAAACCCTTGATCTCGTTTACCAGCCACTACTGGATGCGAGCTACAACCCCATGAACTAATCACCAACTTATACTGACAGGAAGCTTTGACTTCCACACTGAAGCCTTCAACCCTAAGAACCACTGTAGACCCTGTTTCATAAATTTTCACACTGGATACAACAAATCTAACACAACACAATTTTTAGATGAACACCAATAGGCATAAACCAATATTTAAATAGAACAATGAGATCAATGTAATTATATCATAGCAATAAACCCAGACTTCTAAATTAGCATGCAAAATTGACTTCAAACCTAATAATTTATAAAACCAAATGTATATGCTACTTTACTTATTGAAACCTGCATATATGCGCACTTTCCTATGGATAAAATTGCATATAGATCTTTATATACTGAATTTAGGAATCTGATTAGACTCAAAACAGATTAGAGACACTTAGACATACTTTTTTATATTTACATAAGCCTTATGTATTCAGCAACATCCACCATATTCAATCACCAAGTGACTGATCATATTTATATATAATCAACTAGCAGCATATACATTATTAAAATAATCCAAATCTACATGAAGACTTCATGAATTGGAAACAGAAATATAGCAGGAATGATCACAGATTTTCTTCAGCAATATTCAGAGAAACACTAACTACCATACATGTTTTTGCTGAGCTGAACCTGCATGTATACGTGCTTTCATTGTGACAAACCAGCATATATATTTGTAAATATTCAGGACTGCGTCAAATTTAAGATCAATATACTTACTCATATCATACCCTTCACTTCAACAAACATGTGCCAGATCATAGATCTGAGCATCTCAGAAATAGATCAATAAAATACATAGTCATTTCAGGTCTATAGATCATGATCTGTCATTGTATTCATAGGTGCATCATTATTTCAGATCTATTAATAAACGGTTACCCATTCCTTGCAGATATACTTGAGAGTGAAGTATTCAATCAATACCCATACACTTGCACACCTATTCACTATGATCTTCTCCTCATTATATATTTTTAGCCTTAGCCAATACCATGAGCCAAAAACCACACAAGTTCTAGTGGTATTCTTGGATGGGATCAAATATCAGTTACAACGCTTAATATTGTGGGTTAATACCATGGTAAAGACCTCTGGTATCGTAAATTGAGTGCATAAGTACATACACTACTTTTCTTCTTTGTACCCTCGTGTATATGCAACTTCTCTTCACCAAAAATGCGTATACACTAATTCTATATGTATACATGGGTTTCCTTCATCAAACTTGTGAGTCTACACAAGTTTCCTTCATAAAAGCTACCTATACATTTTGAAACATTACCTTTATCATTTCTTTGTCACTGAGTGGAATTCCTTTCTTTGTCACATCTGAACTGACATGTAGATACATCATTTTTACAGCTTTAACAAATAGGTTGCTATCAAAAGGCAACTCATCAAGTAGGTTTCCATCAAGGAAAACATATTACATCATAATACCAACATCCACCACAACACAATCTTTGATAAGTTCAACTTACAATAAAGAATCACTAATTCCTGGTGTGATAGTTGAATAGATATCTTGGATAGATATGAGTTCATACATTTAACATTAGCCTGATAAAATTTGGGCAATAGTTTCAACTCCCAATTTTAATTAGTTAAATAGAATTGTACAACAAGATATGAAAAAAATGAAGTTGATCTCAACAACCACCCTCTTTACAATCATACAAACAAGTATAGATAATCTAACTTGCATAATTGTACAAAATTTCTGAAGTGGAAGAGACAAAAAAAAGTTGATCTATAGTGACTATTGGTATTTTTTGCAACAAAATTTGCTGAGCTCTCCACCCACTCTAGTGATATTATGTAGCTTTAATGTGGAAAAAGTGAAGTTTCTATTAATTTCATTTACATCTTTTTTTCGAGAAGGGACTTTCTAAAAATCAATACTATTTATATTCAATATTTTAGAATGTAAGCCTACTTTTACTGTAATTGTAGTATTATGATCTTCCATAAATTTGTTTTCATGTCTCTTATATATTTTTAAAGGCCCATTATAGAGAATTTTAGGGGTGAATCTTAGCGCATGGGATAAATGTAAGGGGATTTATTTTTTGGAGAGGCCGATTTTTTATATACACCCATTTTATTTAGTTCGCCCAAAAATTATTCAAAAAATAAATAAATGTTGTATTTTATCCATCAATACTATGAAATATAAGAAGATAAAACACAATTTTTCCTCTCCAAATTTCATTCGAAGTCCCAATTCGCCTTGAAAATATGTTTGTAAGTGGGATTTGCTTCCAATGTCCCCTGATTTCTAGGAATGGAAATGGTTAGGGGCTATTTCGCCCTCTACCATTCCTAGAAATTGAGGCTATGGTTGAATTCACCCATATTTTAGGGGTTTTCTTGCATTTGTAGTTTTATTTGCCTTTACAAATGTTTTTTTACACTTAGAAATAACTTTGTGATTGATTAAGCCTTCATAATGGGAATTAGGAAACATTATTTGGGTTTTTATCATATGCATGAAAGCAAAGGAAAGATAGAGTTAGATGATGGGCTTATTCTTGGTTGAGGTTAGTTCTCCGACCTACTTCCACCAAGATCTACTCATTTGGAGCACTTTGATTCTCTTACCTTGTTGCAGAGTTGCATGTTTAGCACATGTGGCCAAAACAATGCCCAAAATGTGCTTCCCAAAGTCCTATATGAGGCTCGATTATATGCCAATTATCTAGGGGGATTTCCAATTTGTAAGTTAAAAAACAACAAGCACTCAACACTTACATTGATATCTTTCATTTTAACTTAGCTAAAAATGTTGTAGAACAGTGTTTTTTTTTTTTGAAATTGCCCGAGAGGCCTACTTGTTCGACTGTAGATGGAGTGAGTGGGCATACCCTTGTAAGTTTCACCGATATAACTGGATGGTGTTGTGTCTTTGGTGGGGTTTTTATATATAGTGGTTTTTGAAATTTCAGAATATGATTCCAGTGGAAATATTTGTAAAGGTGTGAGAGTTAGTCATTTTTCATGTATAGGTTTCATAGCATCTACTGCCTGTGGGGCACAGGTTGTGTGCCATTGTTGTGTTTTAAGCTAGGGTCATAACTGTGATTACAATAATATAAGAAAATTTAGGGTCTCGAAAAAATATAAGTGGGGGTTACTAGTGTATTGGGTTATGTAAAGGAAGTGGTGAAGCTAGCTTTTTATTGATATTGCTGGATTTTGTGTTATGTATCTCTTTTACAGATATCAAAATTTTGCAGAATCACCTCTCCTTTGTGTTTTATTTTCCATTTTTTTAATATATGTTATGTATGTTTACGTATCTTACTTTTCATGCAGAATGTTTACTTTTATTATGATGAAGTTGTCAATGTGTTCTATCTGTTTATTTATCTTCTTTTAATAAAAAATGTTGCCTTTTATTATGATGAAGTTGGAGATGTGTTCTGTATGTTTCTCTATCTTATTTAATGCCAAATGTTTCATTATGAGAAGGTAAGTTTCTTTCCCCAATAGATGAATATTATAATCTATATTTCTTTCAATCAAGAGGCTAGTTGTTGGGGTAGCTATTTTCCAATTTGTTTAGGACTTGCAGTCAAACCAACTGAATGGAACTGTTTGCATGGTTGTGAGGGTTCTTGAGGGCTATAACATGTTTTTAAATATTTGAATATTGGTGGGATATTCATATCCCAGGCTTCTCTAACAAAGGTCAAAGTATCTATATATATCTAGATGTTTTGGTGATAAAGATTGGTTCTTTTTATGCGGGCTACCTTGTTGAATGCCTTTGAGTAACATTTTAGTAAGCACCCATATCAACATACACATAGTGGTTGGTTTTTAGTTTGGAGTTCAATAATGCCAAAAATATTTAAAATATTGGGCAGGAGTGTTTGAACTAGGCTTAAAATAAAAATATTACCTTTTTTTGTTGTTTATAGTTGACGGGGACAACATATAGTTAGTAACAATGTGTAATGATGTCAAAAGGCATTATATGGCTCCATTGTGTTTGTGTACGTAATGGATTTATATGAATATTTTTTTGTTATGTGTGTAATGGTTCTATATGACTCCATTGTGTTTGTTTTTTTGTTTTCCCAACAATTGAAGCAATAGGTGTGAAATATGGAAGAATGGGGGACAATCTTCCTTCTCCAAGTGAAGTGGAGAAATTCCTAGAAACCACAATCATTGAAAAAATGAAGCTCTTAAATTCAAATCCTAATGTATTGCAATCTTTTTCCAATACAAATATAGGGGTGCTTGTCGCCATTAGAAATGAAGAAATCGCAACACTTAACTAATTTCGTGAAACACAAGATTGGGTGAAGAAAAAAGTGTCTCCTTTGGTGCCAGTTGCAAATATAATCTCCATATCTGTGGGAAATGTGATTCTTTCCATAGGACACAAAGTGTTAATATCCCAACTCCTCCTTGACATGAAAAATCTTTATAATGCTCTTATTGGTGCCTATCCTGACAATAAAATGAAGCTATATACACCTCATTCTCTTGGTATTATGTTTGCTTCTAATGTCCATGTTGGCTTGTTTAACAGGTAAATAAACACAAGTATTTATTATCAATCCGGGCTAGTAGGACTTCGAAGCATCCCCAAAGTATATGGGTTTTAGCTATGATCAAGTTAGGAGATGATTTATCAATTATTAAGGAAATTAATATTACAAATATAAATCTAAACTAAATAATTTATAAATTCAAGTATTCAATCAGTAGCGGAAGAATCTCCTAATTTAAGAGATTTTATGTCCTTCTCTCACAAGATTACTTGATGAATTAGAAATAAAAAACCACTAATTGAGCAATAGATTAATATGCATAAAAAAATAATTGAAGAGGCCCTTAACTAAAGAGATCATGGTTTTCCTTCATCACATATTCATTCATCAATAATACTATTGTTAGAAAATAGGAATTCAGAAAAGCATTAAAAAGCAGGAAAAGACGAATTCTAGCTCAAGATCTTAATCATATAGAAGAATGTTTAATTTAAACATTTTATTTTCCTTTCATATGAATAATAAGAATAAGAATTCGATTCATCAACACTCATAATACATCATCATATATCTGATCAACAACTTAAGCATAAAAAAAATTAGTTCAGAAACTGCAACTACAAATAACTAGAAAGTGCACTTAGCTCGGTGTGGGGGGCCTCCACCCTTGTCTCACACACTAAAAGTTCTTTCAGCTACTAAAAATTCAGTCAATAAATCAGAATATAACTTCAGCAAATGGAATAGAATAGGTCTTCAATTAACTCTCCAAATTCCCAGAAATAATAAAGCTACGTTATACAATTTCTACATATCCATGCCTTCAAAGTATGAGACTTAAATAGATAAAATATGCAACAAATTCATATAAAATGTCTCCTATATACATGAATATATTTATCTCATCCAATCAGGTTGAATTCATCCATCAAATCCATCAAAATCTGGAAAATCCAATAAAATAAGAAATTTGACCTAGTTCCTAGGGATCTTCCATAAAAACAGATCTTGTTTGACCGCCTTTGACCGGGCCTATTAAAGCTCGGTCTGACTGAACCAATAGGTGTAAATTTAATATTAGTTCCCAATATTTCTATAAATATATCCAGCTCGATCCCAATTTTCATGCAAATATAAAAACCATGAGGCCATTATGGGAATTTCTGATCTAGTCCAAAAATGCACTTAAAATTCAATTTTGATAAAAACTTCTAAGAATTTAAAAACTTAATTTAAATACCTGTATATGCATTTATTGGGAAAAATAAGGTAAATATGATGGTGTACATATGGATAGTATGGAAAATAAAGTGTCCTTCATAAACAAAAAAGAGATAAAAACCGAGGGCCAACATCTCCCCCAAGCTGATGTTCAAGCATGTCATCATGCTTTCTTTTTCCTTTTGGACCTCCTGAGTTCTAATTTTGATCTTGTTCTTGACCCTAAATATTGCTACTGTGCTGCATGTAAAAGAGATTCTATACCTTTGAAATATTCTTCTTTTTAGATTGAGGCTTTGACATTCTGCTTCTCATATTCGACCTTCCAAGAATTTTTCTCCTTAAGTCACATGAATGCTTGTATGTAAAGAAGATTGTTTTTGGCTTTCAATTTTACCATTTCTTCACTTAGCTTCTCATTTTATTTAATAAAATTTCCATTATTTGTCTTATATGTTTCATTTTCTCTTTTTAAGTGCCTTTCCATTATCCTGCTTACCTCCATATTATCAGTTAACTCTTTGATCCTACTAAGGTTTTGGTATTTTTTTTCCTCCTTGTTATCTTTAGTAACTGAAGTAGCCTCAACCTCATCATTGTCAAAATATCAATCTCTTACTACTGGATTTTCATTAACCTCTTACTGCAACCTTTCAAGAATTTCATTGGCTTGTTTGGTCAAGGGAGATGTCTCAGTGATTTTCACTTCTGGTTTTTTTTCTTTGCTACTTCTATCTATTGAATTCCTCTTTCTTTGTCTCATATAAATGGTCAAGAATGATAATTCCCTCTCCACCATGATTGTTTCCTATTTTTTCTTGCATCTGGTTCTTAGATAGAGAGGTGAATTCACTATATTCCTTGTTTCCTTTATTGGTTTGAGTTTGTCTTCTATGGCTTGATATACAAACTTATTTTGAATTAGGAAATCTTTCCAAATCATACCCTTAGTTTTCAACTAGTAATCAACAATGATTTTTATGATTCCCTGATCATTAATTTGGGCCTCCTTGGGTTTGGTTTGATATTTCACACTTTCAATCATCCTCATCAAGTTTCTATAAAAGAAGTATGGAAATTTACTTCTTATGTCTCCCTTGATATGTTGTAGCAACCTAATGTGGTATAGGTACACTACGTTATGTCTGCTATCACACGTGAAGAATTTTTGGATTATCAGTACTAACTCAACATAAGGTTCATTGAACTATTCTCTGGGAATCCCCTTTTTCCTGTCAAATAATCCCTTTATGTTCGTGTCCAAGAAGAAGGTCCATCCCTTGTCCTTAAAATGCAACCCTTTGTGATAAAGTTCACCTGATAAGGGCAACTCTAGGGCTTAAGAAATTGATTCTAGAGTTAAACGAATGAGTAAAGTGCCCACCATATTTTGGTCTAGTTTTCAGTTATTTATAAACTCCCTTGTAATGTCCTCATTATGCCCTTTGAATTTCTGAAGGAAGCCTATCAAGCCTAATTGATAAAGTTTTTCAACTGTCTCTACCCCAATGCTCAATATAAAAGTATTTAGGCTCTATTCTTTATGTCATTTTTTCTGAAAACCATTTAATATACCCCTCTATTGTCATCAACTTCATTTTTGAAAAACAAAAATTCATGTACTAGATCTCATCATAGTGTTGAAGCTTACTTATGTTTTTTGCCTTTGTCAGGTAAGTGAAACTGTTAGGTCGCTATATTCCTAGTATAGTCCCTTATTGTTGTTAGTGTAACCCCCTTATTGTTATTATTGTGCCCTTGTAACCCCCATATTGTTATTATTGTGCCCTTAAATTATTATTGTTAGGTCGGCTATGATTACATTGTGACCCCACTAAGATTACATTGTGGCTCCATGGACTCCTATGTATAGAAAGGAGGTTTTGTAATTTGTATCATCTGAGAATTTTTCATTCATGTAATTTATTGGAGGTTTCCCCCTTGAAGTGGCTTATTTCTAAGGCGTTGATATCTCTTTTCTTCTATTTTTGGAGCTGGTTTCACAACATTTGGTATCAGAGCTTTGGATTCTAGGGTTTCATTGCTCCAAGGTAATCATGGTATTTTCTCTATAACTTTGTTTCTACAAAGGTTCAAAAGTTGAAATGTTTAGAGTGTGAAGCTGAAATCCTGAGGAACATCATCGCAAAATTTCGAAGCTTGGTTCACAACATTTTAGGAGATATGATTTGTTGAATTGAGGGCTTTTTGCACGCTCCTGAATTTCACTTAAAAAGGTCATTGTGGAATTTTCGCTATAGCATTTTGTCTACGAAGGTTCAGAAGCGGAAATTTTTAGAGAGCTAAGCCGAAATCCTGAGGAACATCTTCGCAAAATTTCAGAGCTTGGTTCGCAATATTTTCGGAGATATGATCTGTGGAAGTTGGGTCTTTTTCAGGCTCTCGAATTTCATCTCAAATAGGTGATCATGGGAAAATATTCATAACTCTCACTCTAAGAATTGGATTGGAATTCTATAAAAAGTGACCGAAATCACACGAATGGTTGTTTCTTTTCTATAAATTTCAGAGCCAAAGGAGCAAACAGTGACACGTGGCAAGTCGTACACTTTCGCTCTACTGAACCAGTCCATAATTAGGTCATTATGGGAGATTGGACATAACGTTGCCTTGAAGAATCCAAACCAAGTCAGACCTGTGGCATTTGAAGAAGCTTCAGAGAAATACTACAAGGCTGAATTTCAAATATTAAGGATCTGCAAGTATAGAGATAAGTCAATTTCAATATCGAGCTCCTCAAAATCAAGTAAAAGGTGTGTATTTTTTTTTTCTGAATTGCATAAGTCTTGTTTGAAGAACCAAGTGGAATTGATTCCAAGGGCATATTGTAGAATATATTTCAATATTGGGTTCTGAAATGCCTCCTAAAAATAATTCAACACAACTTTAAGCCTTTATAAGGCTCTACTATGACTCCTGAAGAAAAAGAATGGCAACATGACATATCAAATTTACAAGAGAATGTGCAACAAATTTCGCTCTGCCAAAGAGCAACAAAAAATAACATGGAAGTTTTGAAGAAAGGCCTGGAAAATAAGATGGATGGTTTGAAGAAATGTGTGGAATATAAGATGGATGGTTTGAAGAATGGCATGGAAGCTAAGATAGATGGCATGGAATATAATATGGATGACATGGAAGCTAAGATCGATGAAAATATGGAAAACATGAAGAATGATCTAAAATCAGACATGGAAGGTTTGACAAATTTGATACAACAAATGTTTCCTAATGGTGAAAATATAGTAGAGGAAACTCATGATGAGAACCAAATAAATGTTAATCGTGATTTCATAAACTCTAATGTTGGCAAGAAGAACCACCATATTCCAAAAATGGATATGAGGAAGTTTGATGGAAAGGATCCTATAACATGGATACTACAGATGGAGCAATATTTGATCTCAATAATGTGAAAAACACACAAAAGGTACGCATTGCAACTTTACATTTAGAACAAAATACATTTGTATTGTATCGATGGCTTTTCTCCCATAAAAAAAATTTCACTTGGTCAATTTTTATGGAGGAAATGATAGCACATTTTGAGGATACAAAGAGCGACACCTTCTTTAGCCAATTGATAAATCTCAAACAAAAGGGTTTATTGGGGGAGCACATTGAGGAATTCAAAAAATTGAATATAAGGCTAACTGATGTTCCAGAGGAACACAGGATTGATATTTTCATAGGTACTTCAAAGGATAACATCCAACATGAAGTTCGCATTTTGAAACTTGATTCATTGGAGAAGGCATTTAGGTTGGCAAGAAAAATTCAATGTAAAATTATGGCGACAAGGAAGCCTACCACTCACTTCTATAAAAAGGGAAGTGTTGCTACTCCTAGATTCCCACAACCTACAAGGTTGACACCACAAAAATTGGAAGAAAAAAGAGAAAAAGGGATTTGATACAGTTGTGATAGCAAATACACTAAAGGTCATAAGTGTGATGAGAAGAAATTATTTTACATAGATTGTGAAGAGGAAGAAGAAAATGAACAAGAAGAGGATATACACCAGGAACCAACCCTAGAAGAGGAAGAAATGAGTCCAACCTTATCGTGTAATGCATTGGCAAGAATTACCACTCCTAAAACTCTTAAGATAGAAGGACATATCAAGAATAAAAGGGTAATAGCATTGATTGATACAGGTAGTACCCATAATTTCATTTATTGTAAGGTAGCCAAGGAATTGAATTGTTTCCTATACCCAACACCAAAATGTCAAGTGATGGTTGCAAACGGAGGAACTATAAATTACTCTAGAAAATGCCATAATATCAAGCTAACCATGGCGGAATATGTATTGAATATTCCAATGCTTTCCATTCCTATGGGAGGTGTTGATGTTGTACTAGGAGTACAATGGTTACAATCTTTGGGGACGGTAGCTTTTAATTTTCAAGAACTTTCCTTGAAATTTTTTTCAGAAGGAAAGGAAGTCGAATTACGGGGTATTGAAGGGAAGCCGGGAAGGATAATAAGCTCTAATGTCATGACAAAGCTTCTAAAGAAAGAACAACGAGGCGTAATTGCACAATTGTGCTCACTAGAAGTTCCGACATCAAAATCATCTATTTCTGCAGATCTCCAACAAGTCTTGGACAATCATTCCAAGGTGTTTGAAACTCCCAAAGGACTTCCACCTATTCGTGATCATGATCATGCTATTCATTTGATTCCAGGAAGTGTTCCTCCAAACATCAGGCCTTATAGATATCCTTATGTCCAAAATAGCGAAATTGAACGTATGATTGCAGAAATGTTAGAGGCGGGTATAATTCAACCTAGTCAAAGTTCTTTCTCTGCTCCTGTAGTATTGGTACACAAGAAGGATGGATCATGGCGCATGTGTTCGG
Organism: Pinus albicaulis; assembly: GCA_034641835.2. Lineage (NCBI taxonomy): Eukaryota > Viridiplantae > Streptophyta > Pinopsida > Pinales > Pinaceae > Pinus > Pinus albicaulis. The sequence goes on along the minus strand of CM076582.1, from coordinate 1,494,838,699 downwards.
ATTATAGGGAGCTCAATAAGCTCACCATTAAAGATAAATTTCCCATTCCTGTGATTGATGAATTATTGGATGAATTACATGGAGAAATTTATTTTACCAAGTTGGATCTTCGTTCAAGGTATCATCAAATTAGAATGAAGACTGAAGATATTCCAAAAACAACATTTTGAACTCATGAGGGTCATTATGAATTTTTGTTCATGCCTTTTGGCCTTACCAATGCACCTTCTACATTTCAAGGGTTGATGAATTCCATTTTCAACCCCTTCCTTAGAAAATTTGTGCTAGTATTTTTTGATGATATACTAATCTACAGTAGGTCTTGGAAGGATCATGTTCAACATGTTGATAGGGTGCTAAAATTATTACAGGAGAAACAAATATATGCAAAAACATCCAAATGTTTCTTTGGATTACAAGAGGTGGAATATATGGGTCATATTGTACCTCACAAGGGTGTTAAGGTAGACCCTAACAAAATTAAAGCCATTAAAGAATGGAAAGTACCCACAACCATAAAGCAGTAGCGAGAATTTCTCTGGTTAACAGGGTATTATCGCAAGTTTGTTATGAATTATGGGAGAATAGCAGCACCTATAACAACATTATTGAAGAAAGATGGATTTTCATGGACTCCTGAAGCAACTAAGGCCTTTGAACATCTTAAAGAGTCAATGTGCCTAGCACCGGTGATGGTAGTGTGGGTGCAGGCTTTAAGGAGAGTTGCTCAAACTTGGTTACAATGTTCTCTAACTCTAGAGGAATTTGTTCTAATTCCTTTATTTCCACTCTCATTCATCAAATTGTATGAATTCTGATTGATAAAATTAATACAATGCACATTCAAAAGCTGAAAGTCCCTTTATACATTCGGAAATGTAAGAATTTATATTAAACTGAGGTTTTAAACCTTTCGGATCCCCTTATACCTTTGATGCACTTAAACAATGTTAAACCTTTGGAAACATTACTATGCACTTTAGCCCATGCTTAAAGTCCTGTCGGAAATGATTTAATTGAATTTTAAAACAGTGTTTAAAACCCTCTTAGCAATGTATTTCCCACTTCAAACTCTTAATAAAACTCCATGGAAATAACATTAAAACCTTCAGAAATAATATCAAAACCCTTTGAAATCAATGTTTCGGATTTCAAACCTTTTGATAAAACTCTGTTGCATAAATTATTAGGTCCAAACCTTGTGTTAACTCCCACGCATCTTTCAACACGAACACTATCAGATCTCCCATAGATCTAATCGGTTGGCTATCACATTCAACTTGTCTCCGGACTTTATCAACTCAAAGCAATGCGAAATAAGTGTTATCTTTCCCGTGACATGTCACATTGTGATTTGATCACGTTGATTTGAATAAAAACCACTCACGACCCAAAGGTTGTACGAAAATAGTGGTTTGGTTTCTCAAAACCACTTAACCTGCAACTCTGTTTAAATTGCGTTTAAAGCTATATTTCCGCTAAATTTCAGGCTTAACTTCAATTTTTCTTGGAAACTTCTTTCCCCACACTGTAATTCACAATTTCAAATCTATTTTTGATTTTTGATCTCAGCCCAAACCAAATTTCACTCAATTTTTTCCGAATTCTTCACACAGAAATTAATTATGCTCCATTTCTACACAGAAAAACCATAATTTCAATGAATTCAAAGAGATAAACCCTTCAAGGAATTGCCAAATAACAACAGTTAAACAAATACTGTAATTTTATTAAAACAGAGGGAAAACCCTCACACTCCAATCTTCTACAGCCAAATTCTGAATTCCTCCTTCTCATAGGTTACAATTTATAGTTCTTTTACATAACAATCGACCTCCTCTTGAGGATAGAATTCTCTAAATTTAGGAAAATCCTAATTACACAATATATTCCTAAATTCTATCAACTGAAGACTAAATTTGTTGAATCTGATCTAAAACTGTTAAATCTTCCTAGAGACTAGTTCAACCCTTATCTTGTAAAACTATAATTTGATAGCTAAAGGTACCAACACCTTTGCTTGTAACTTTTTTTGGATTTTTGGAATAATTAATGAAGCCTTTTTTCTTTAACCCTCATGCCCCTGCATCAGACTCCTGATGACAAAAATCTTCATGGGCTCTTGTCCATGAGCTCCTCCACAGAACTTCCTATTTTCTGTACCATGGTTTCTGTCACCCAGGTAGCATCTTCAATTGGCTGATCCTTCCACTTGATCAAGTATTGAAAATACTCCTGTCCCCTTGTTTTCTTAAACACTTTCTTGTCTCAGATCCTTTCTTGTTGTAATGTCTTTGCTATGGGTAACTATTTTACCCAGTCAATCTTTTCTCTATCTTTTGGTTTGTCATCTATGCCACCATCTTCATATCTGTACAAATCAGCAACATTGAATATTGGATATATTCCAATATCAGAAGGTAATTCGATTTCATAAGCATTTGCAGAAAACTTTCTCAATATCCTGCATGGTCCTATCTTTTTGAATTTTAACTTGTTATACTCCCTTTTTGGAAATCTTTCTTTCCTCAAGTGTGCTAAAATGAAATCACCAACTTCAAAATTAACTTCTCTTTTTCTCAAATCTTCTTTTTTCTTGTACTTTATGTTGCTATCTTGTAGTTGCTGCTTTACCTATTCATGTATTGCTTGAATTTTTGAAGCAAAATCCTCTCCTTCAGCACTTCTCATTTCTTCTTTTCCCAATTTTCTCAATTTAGATACTCCTCTTGGGTGTATCCCATAAACTATATGGAATGGACTCCATCTTGTACTTCTGTTAGGTGAATAGTTATATGCATATTCTGCCCGTGGTAAAATATGATCCCACTTTTTAGGATGTTCTCCTACAATACTTCTCAAAAGATTACCCAAACTTTTGTTCACCACTTCAGTCTGTCCATCAGTCTGAGGGTGATAAGCTGAGCTGAAACTTAGTTTAGTACCAAGATTCTTCTACAATGTCCTCCAAAAATGACCAACAAATTTGGTGTCTCTGTCAAAAACAATACTTTTAGGTAACCCATGTAATCTAACAATTTCTTTGAAAAACAAATTGGCAACATGAGTAGCATCACTGGTTTTATAACATGGAATAAAATGTGCCATTTTTGAAAATCTATCAACTACAACATAAATTGCATCATTTCCTCTCTGTGTCTTAGGCAATCCTAAAAAAAAATCCACACTTACCATATCCCAAGGTCTGTCTGGAATAGGTAATGGAATGTACAAACCTGCATTTTGACTTTTCCCTTTTGCAAATTGACAAATTTTACAATTCTTCACATATTTTTCCACTTCATATCTCATCTTTGGCCAAAAATAAAAATGACTTAGTTGCTCATAAGTCTTATCAACACCAAAATGTCCACCAAGTCCACCACTATGCTTTTCCTTGATTCAATTTTCTCTCATAGAACAATTTGGTATGCACAACTGATTTATTTTGAACAATAAACCCTCTTGCAAGAAATAATCTAACCACTGACTTCTGTCTATCAAAACAAGATTACAACATGCTTCAAATGCTTCTTTGAAAGCCAAATATTTTTTATAGAGTTCTTTAATAAAATCAAAACCTAACACTTCAATTATATTTTATTGAAGAAGAATGCTTTTTCTACTCAAGGAATCAGCTACCTTGTTTGCTTGACCACGTATATGCTTCAATACAAAGATAAAAATTTGAATATATTCAACCCATTTTGCATTTTTTTGATTCAATTTAGGTTTTTTCATAATATACTGTAAAGCATGATTATCTGAATATAGCACAAATTCTTTAGACACTAAATAATGTCTCCACTTCTTCAATGACTATACAATTGCACAAGATTCCTTGTCATAAGAAGAGTACTTCCTCCTTGTCTCATTCAGCTTCTCACTGAAATATGCTACAGGTATATCTTCTTGAATTAATACAACTCCAATAGCTTCTCCACTACTATCACATTTTACTTGAAATGGTTTATTAAAATCAGGAAAAACTAAGATAGGTTTCTCAGTTATCTTTTGATTTAAGAACTGAAAAATATTTTCAGCTTTAGCACTCCACTTGAATGGTTGTTTGTCCTTATTTATGGTTTCAATGATAGGTGCATTGATATTACTAAAATTCCTTCTGAATTTTCTATAAAAACTAGCAAGACCGTGAAAAATTCTTACCTCAAAAACACTTTTAGGTGAAGGCCACTACACAATTTCCTTTATCTTCTCTAGATCCATTTTTAATCCTTCAGCAGAAATAACAAAACCCAGATATACCAATTCTTCTTTCATGAATGAAAATTTATTTAAATTTATTAGTAATTTCTCTTGATGTAACTTCCTTAAGACATAATTAAGATGTCTCAAGTGTTCTTACTTTGCTTTTCTATAAATTAATATATCATCTAGATATACTATTGCAAATTTACCAATAAATTCCTTTAATACTTCATTCATAAGCCTCATAAATGTGCTAGGTGCATTTGATAAACCAGAAGGCATTACCATCCATTCATACAATCCCTCTTTTGTTTTAAATTTTTTTTTCCATTCATCTCCTTCCCTTATCCTAATTTGATGATAGCCATTTTTCAAATCTAGTTTTGAAAAATATCTGGCTCCACTCAAACAATCCATCAAATCTTCAATTCTAGGTAAGGGAAATCTATACCTGATTGTTATCTTGTTGATTGCTCTTGAATCAGTGCACATTCTCCAACCTCCATATTTCTTTGGACTTAACACTGTAAGTACAAGGACTCAAACTTTCTCTAATCAAACCTTTGTCAACCAATTTATGTACTTGCTTTCTGATTTCTTCATTTTATGTAGGAGTCATTCTGTAAGCTGCTTTGATTGGTAAATTTGATCCTAGAATAAAATATATCTGACGGTTGATTCTTCTTACAGGTGGTAATTCATCAAGAAAATCATCCACAATAATATCACAATAATTCTCCAACATTTATTGAAGTTCAATTGGCTAATCAGAAATTTTAGTAGAAGTAAATACTACCTTAGGTTTGCAAACTAAAGCAAAATTTACCTCATCATCTTCAATCTGCTGCAAGTATTCTTTCCCACTCAACAATAAAGCCTTTGGATCAGACTTTTTGCTTGATGCATATTCTTCTTCCATAGGTAACAAAGTTTGATTCATACCATCACTGAAAAACTTGTAAGTGTTTCTCTTTCCATCATGTACTACTGCTTTGTCATACTTCCAAGGTCTACCCAACAATATGTGACACACATCCATAGGCATCACATCACACATGATTTTATCTTTGTAGCTTCCCATTTGCAATTCTAGTTCACATTGTTCCTTTACTTTCATTTGATGTCCCTTCTGAAGCCATGACACCTTGTAGGATGTTGGATGTTCCCTTTTCTTCAATTTCAACTTCTCTATCACCTCTGTAGTGACCAAATTATCTATACTGCCATTATCAATTACCAATTGACAAAATTTCCCTTGAACTTTGCACACACTTTTGAACAAAGTCTTTCTCAATGTTGGTTTAGCAACTTCCTCTGTTTTTTTTAACAAAACCTTGTTAAACACCAAAGATTCTCCTTTCTCTGGCACAATTTCTTTCTCTGTTTCAGACAAATTTGTTGCTTCCACTTCAGTCTGAGCAACAATTTCATTTCTCTGATTTGTCCCCATATTCTCTGGACATTCATGGGCTCTATGTCCTAATTTGTTAAATTTGTAACATCTGACTTCTATTCCTCTATTTCTGCCTCCTCTTCCTCTATGAGGACTCCTTCTGCCACTTGTATCACCTTCTTTGGGTGCATACTGAGGTGAGATTCTGCTAGCTCCATCTCTTGGTGTTGTAGATCTTCCTCTACCACCTTGACTTCCTCTTCCTTTGGCAGATTGCTTTCTTAGAAGTTTTTCTTCAGCTTTTAAGGCCATTTGGTAAGCCTCTTCTACTGTTTTAGGAGACAATATACTTATCTCATCTTGAATCTCCATTCCGAGACCATTTATGTACCTGGAAATATTCTCTGTTGTATCTTGAATTTGTCCTGCTCTTATGCTCACTTTGTAAAATTCTTTTGTCTATTCTTTTACTGTCATTAATCTCTGTCTAAGATTCTGCATTTTTCTAAATAATGAAAGCTGATAATCACTAGCAAAAAACTTATCTCTCAGCTTTGCCACCATTTTGTTCCAATTCTTGATTGGATTCTTACCAACTCTCCTTCTTTCTGATTGCACTCCATCCCACCAAAGTGCTAGATGTCCTTTCAACCTTGTGACAGAAAAATTAACTTTATTTTCTTCACCCATATTTTCATAATCAAATCATTTATTCATTTCATTGATCAAGCTATCAACTCTTCTGGATTCAATCCTCCTACAAAAGCTGATACTTAAAGTCTAGACCTGGATGTAGATCCTAAAACTGATTTAAATAATCTCATATCAGGAGAAAGCTCAACATTTTCTTCTTCTTCTTCAGCTTTAAGTTCACTGATGTCTTCAGGATCTCTCTGGTGTCCTGCTTCTATTGCTCCCAATCTAGCTTGAATCTGCTGCATATTCTCTAGTACTTCAACATTGGCAACTGGTCTACATCTTCTTCTACCAGCACCACCTCTACCAATTCTGACAGCAATACTGGATTTCTTTTTCTGACTTTTGGAAGCGTGTTCATTATCTGAAAAATTCTCTGAAGACTACTCCAACACCACAAATGATGGCAGTGTGGGTGCAAGCTTTAAGGAAAATTGCTGCAACTTGGTTATAATGTTCTCTAACTCTGGAGGAATTTGTTCTAATTCCTTATTTCCACTCTCAATCATCAAATTGTATGAATTTTGATTGATAAAATTAATAAAATGCACATTCAGAAGCTAAAAGTCCATTTATACATTTACAAACATAAGAATTTATATTAAACCAAGGTTTTAAACCTTTTGGGTCCCCTTATAACTTTGATGCACTTAAACAATGTTAAACCTTTGGAAACATTACTATGCACTTTAGCCCATGCTTAAAGACCTGTTGGAAATGATATAATTGACATTTAAAACAGTCTTTAAAACCCTCTTAGCAAGGTATTTCTGACTTCAAACTCTTAATAAAACTCCATGGAAATAACATTAAAACCTTCAGAAATAATATTAAAACCCTTCGAAATAAACGTTTCGGATTTCAAACCTTTTGATAAAAATCTGTTGCATAAATTAGTGGGTCCAAACCTTGTGTTAACTCCCACACAGCTTTCAACGCGAACACTGTCGGATCTCCCACAGATCTAATCGGACAGCTATCGCATTCAACTTGCCTCTGAACTTTATCAACTCAAAGCAACGTGAAATAAGTGGTATTTCACCCGTGACATGTCACACTGTGATTTGATTGCGTCGATTTGAATAAAAACCACTCATGACCCAAAGGCTATGAAAAAACAGTGGTTTGGTTTCTCAAAACCACTTAACCTGCAACTCTGTTTAAATTGCGTTTCAAGCTATATTTCCATCGGATTTCAAGGTTAACTTCAATTTTTCTTGGACAAATTCTTTCCCCACACGATAATTCACAATGGAAAATCTATTTTCAATTTCCGATCTCAACCCAAACTAAATTTCACTCAATTTCTTCCAAAATCTTTACACAGAAATTAATTATGCTCCATTTCTACACAGAAAAAACCATAATTTCAATGAATTCAAAGAGATAAACCCTTCGAGGATTTTTCAAATAACAACAGTTAAAAAAATACTGTAATTTTATTAAAACAGAGGGAAAACCCTCACACTCCAATCTTCTACAGCCAAATTCCGAATTCCTCCTTCTCAGAGGTTACAATCTATAGTTATTTTACATAACAATTGACCTCCTCTCGAGGATCGAATTCTCTAAATTTAGGAAAATCCTAATTACATAATATCTTCCTAAATTCTATCAACTGAAGACTAAATTTGTTGAATCTGATCTCAAACTGTTAAATCCTCCTAGATACTAGTTCAACCCTTATCTAGTAAAACTATAATTTGATAGCTAAAGGTACCAACACCTTTGCTCGTAACTTTTTTTGGATTTTTGGAATAATTAATGAAGCCTTTTGTCTTTAAGCCTCATGCCCCTACAACAACCAATCTTGGCTATGCTAGACTTCACAAAAACCTTTATTGTGGACTGTGATGCCTCAAGAAATGGAATTGGTGTTGTTTTAATTCAAGAAGGAAGACCCATTGCTTTTGAAAGTCATCCAATCAAAGAAAAGTATTTACAACAAGCTATTTATGGGAAAGAAATGTTAGCAATACTGCATGCACTAAAGAAATGGTGAAATTACCTAATGGTAAGACACTTCAAGGTAAAAACTGATCATGATTGTCTTAAACACTTTTTGGAACAAGGACTATCTTCAGAAGAGCAGCAAAAATGGGTCACAAAGATGTTGGGTTATGACTTTGAAATAATCTACAAAAAAGGGAAGCTAAATGTTGTTACAGATGCACTCTCAAGAAAGAATGAAGAGGTGGAACCATTGCTTTGTGCCATTTCTGTTATCCAACCAGATTGGATAACCAAAGCAAGGGATGAATGGAAGAAGAAGAAAGAAGTGTGGACACTCATTCAAAATTTGCAGCAAGATCCTAGTACATATGATACATTTAGTTGGAAAAATGATTCCTTATGGTACGAAGATCACTTATATATTTGTAAGAATTCCCAAATAAAACAAAAGATTCTTTTGGAATTGCACACTTCTATTTTAGGAAGACACTCAGGAATTTTTAAAACTTACCACAGGGTGAAGAAAGAATTTTTTTGGGATGGCCTTAAATCTGATATTCAAAAGTTTGTGGTGGAATGTTTAATTTGCCAGCAGAATAAAGTTGAGACAATTAATCCCCGATGCAGGTGAGAAGACTTGAGTTTATTTTGATGGGACAGGGGCGCGGCAAGGTGGTTCGACACCTGCCCACCCAGGACAAGAAATATATCTCACCTTTGTTTGCCAGATCTTCACATTTACGCCTCGCAGTGTTCAAAGGCACGATTCATGGGGGGTCTAGTTTTCATACAATGTATTCAGCTCTAGATTCTACCATCGCATGCTTTAACATGCTGGACTCTACGTTAGTCTTAAATGATTCAATTATGATGGGGGCTTATCAATGCGAGAGGGGAGAGAATAATGAGCAGGGTGGCGTCGGGTTCTCTATTGTGTTTCAGTCGCACAGCTCCCATTTCTCCATGGTCTCGAGCCTCAATTCAGTTTTCATTCTGTATGCTTCTGGTTTGACTATTCGGGTTGTTCCTCACTGTCTAGAGGGGGAGGCTCTCTTGGTGCTCTTCTCAGGGCCTTGGGTGAAGTCAACACCGTTGAATTTTGAGCACATAGCTCAGACCTTTGGCCTCTGTACACGTTGGTATAACTCTGTCACTAATGCTGCCCAGCCCCCGCCTGCTCCCTCCATGCCTCAGTTGCGTCACAGGATGAGGAGCCGTAGATGTGGCACCAGGGGTCATCCTCCTAGCACATCTTCCAACCATTCGTCTGGCGCGCCTGCTCGCTCTAGTGGTCTGCTGGCTGGCCACTACCCCCGTACTCGCAGTGGGAGAGGGCGCTTTAGATACTCTCCTACTCCCCGCCCTCCGGCCTCTCTGCCTCTGCCCACCACTGGTATTGCGCATTTCACATTTGATAGCACACTAAATCGCCCAAGGATTTCAGTTCTCTTTACAGTTATCTTCCAGGAGGAGGCTCAGCCGAGGGAGTCCAGTGCTCATCCAACAGGCCTCGTTCCGGACTCTGCCCAGTTGTCGAATCCTCAGATGTTTGGTAGCGCGTCGTTGAAACCTCTGGATGATCTAGCACATAGCGTTCCTGAGGTGGTGATGGTGCCCGCTGATCAGGGCCCCTTTGAATCCGAAGATGCTCTGGCACAGGATCTTCTTGCTTCAGGTTGGTGTCGCATCGTCAAAATTCCTCCAGATGATTAGTATGTTAACTGTGGTGCCTTCATCATACCTGGCGGCCCATTCAATGGGGCTTGTTTTTTATCAGCCGATTATGTGGAATTTTGGCTTGTTTCTGTTCATTTTTGTATCCATGCACACTCTACAATTTCAGGATGTTTATAAGGTGAGCCCCTGCATGGGTTTTGGACTTCTTTTCTAGACTGGTTTCCTTGTCAAAGGGTAGTCTCTATATGTGGTTTTCTTGTTAATTCTGCCTTCCCCAAGGCAGTAGTTTTTGGCCTCGGTCACATTGTATTTTTACACTCTTGTTAATAGATCAATCTTATTTAGAAAAAAAAAAAAATTTGAGACAATTAAGACCCCAGGTCTTCTACAACCTTTATCCATTCCAAGTAAACGTTGGAAGGAGATTTAAATGGATTTTATCACAGGTTTACCTAAGTCCAAAGGAAAGAGTGTCATCATGGTGGTAGTTGATAGACTTACCAAGTATGCACACTTTTGTGCATTATCTCATCCATTTAAAGAAAGTACAGTTTCTACTAAATTTATGGACACAATTCAAAAGCTACATGGAAACCCAAGGGTGCTTAATTATCTCATAGCTCATCTTATCATCCTCAATCCGATGGTCAAACTGAGATAGTAAATAAATGTTTTGAATTATATCTTCGTTTTTTTGTATCTGATAAACAAACACAATGGGTCAAGTGGTTACCTCTCGTTGAATGGTGTTATAACACTTCCTTCCATAATGCAGCAAAAATGACCCCATTTATGGCATTTTATGGATTTCATCCACCGTCCATCACATCATCTTTAAGAGAAAATTCGAAGGTTCAAGCAATGGAAGATCACATCAAGCATCAACAAGAAGTTCTCCAGCTCTTAAAGGATAACCCTAATTTGGCACGAAATCGAATGAAACAACAAGTAGATCAACATCGTAGTGAGAGAAGTTTTGATGTAGGAGACTGGGTATTTTTACAGCTACAACCATATAAACAAATGTCCCTCAAGAAAGTTAAGAAGGATAATAAATTATTTCCAAAGTACTATGGTCCTTAAAAGGTGTTGTGAAATATTGGACTATGGCATACAAATTGGAGCTTCTTTCTTCTTCATGAGTGCATCTAGTTTTCCATGTTTCATGCTTAAATAAGGTTATAGGTGAAAATATTCCAGTTCAAACAATATTTCCAGAACTTGATGAGGAAGGAGAAATCATATTGGAACTTGAAGCGGTCACAGAAACAAGAATACGAAATCGATCAATTTCAGAGTATCTCATCAAGTGGAAGAACTTACCCACTGAAGATTCTACATGGGAGGATGAGAATTTTATACAGAAGCACCGAGAGCTACTCAAGCATTTAGGACAACACTTTTTTGAAGGGTAGGGGCATGTTAGGTCCCTATATTACTAGTATAGTCCCTTATTGTTGTTAGTGTAACCCCCTTATTGTTATTATTGTACCCCTGTAACCCCCATATTGTTGTTATTGTGCCCTTAAATTATTATTTTTAGGTCCGCTAGGATTACATTTTGGCCCCACTAAGATTACATTATGGCCCCATGGAGTCCTATATATAGAAAGGAGGTTTTGTAACTTGTATCATCCAAGAATTGTTCATTCATGTAAGGTATTGGAGGTTTCCCCCTCGAAGTGGCTTATTTATAAGACGTTGATATCTCTTTTATTCTATTTTTGGAGCTAGTTTCACAACATTATAAACTCCCTTGTAATGTCCTCATTATGCCCTTTTAATTTATGAAGGAAGCCTATCAAGCCTAATTGATAAAGTTTTTCAACTGTCTCTACCCCAATGTTCAATCTGAAAGTATTTAGGCTCTATTCTTGATGTCATGTTTTCTAAAAACCATTTAATATACCCCTCTATTTTCATCAACTTCATTTTCGAAAAACAAAAATTCATCTACTAGATCTCATCATAGTGTTGAAGCTTACCTATGTTTGTTTCCTTTGTCAAGTAAGTGAAACCAATCCTCTATTTTCTTGAAAGAACTGAGCTTACTGGTTCTACAGACACAAATATTTGATGTCGAGAAGTTTATAAAAACATTAAAGAATCATGTTTTTATTAATCTACTCTCCTTATTTGATCCTCTGTCTCTTCAAAAAAATAAAAATCCTCTTCCTTTATTTGTAGATTTTGTTTTCATCTTTTGTTTGACTGTGTAAAAAAAATACATTTTTTATACAAAAGTGTCTTCTAATTCTTCAATTTCATATAAAATCCCTTCTCTTCTAAGGCAAATAATTATATATTAAATCTAAACTCATTGTTATGCAAGAGAATTTTGAAAAATGCTCACTGTTTCATAAAAAATCTCATAAAATGAGTTCACTGTATCTTCGAAATTCACCAAATTCTACTCTCTGTTATGCAAAAACATGTTGACTATGCTTTTAAACCAATCATTAGCCATAAATAATGGTTCAAATTCTCTTACTGAGTATGAAAATGAAATTAATTTACTACACAACCCATTCAAAACAAATCCACTGAGAATTTCAAATCAAACACTCCATTCTCTGTTTCCATTCAAATTGAAATTGAAGACTGTATATGAAGACATTTTCCAAGTTTACCTATTCTGCAGTGATCTTTGTGATTTTTGTTTTAGTTTTACTAGATTTCCTATGTTTCACGCAGTGCCAACTTATCAAAATCTCACGTAATATCTCAAACATTTACTCATTCAATAATTTAGGATTTCGTGTTGACTTGTGACAAAGAGTTTGTGAGTGGTGGAAATGACATATTGTAAGGCAATGACAAGTTTAAAAACCGTGGCAGAAGGACTCCATTTATAACTCACAGATTACTCAAAAATCCCGAGATTTACTCATACGAATAATCATTCTTTAAAACAAGAAAATTTGGGTTTTCTTCTTACCTCGTTATTCACGAGATTTTTGCCTCTTAATAGCATGCTTGATTAACATATCTATCAGATATGTTGGCTCAAAATATCAGTCAACTCTTCATATCCCTTTGTCCTTCTCACTGCTATATCTTCTACTCTCTTTCCTATGTTAAATTTCCTTTGTTTTCCTCACAAATCTCCCCTGTCTTCTCTTGTTAATTCATTTTTCATAGATTTTCTTGGATGCGTGCTTTGACTACACGATAGTCCTTCTCTCACTGAGCCTGCGAAGGGCAATGATGGTGAAAAACATAGAGTGTTTCAGTAGTTTGAGGTCTTAGAATGGCAGATTTTATTCTCTAAATATTTTACAGATCATTTGTAATATTGCATTTTGAATTTTTTTGACCGTTCATCGACCACTTGACTGGTGCCTCCGTGGCTTACCTTTCCTGACTTATTTGGTATGCTGACTCCACAGTGTACATAACATCCTTGGATTTACTTATTACACAGTCCTCTTAACATTTCATTCTCATGGCTTGTGCTGATCACTATGTCCACATTCCTCTTTCCATTGAAACACATCATGCCTCATCAAATATGCACCATCATATTTCCGTTCAACCATTGTAAATGCATCATTGTTTCTCCATACTCTCGCCCATCCATATCGTATGCATCATTTCCATTCATTTTTTTGTCATTTCATAGCATCATACTTAGGTTATATTATTTCATATGCATTTCCTTGTTTGCATTATGATTACATTTCCACTTAATTACCTTAGCTTGTAATCATATTTATGATTGCGCTTTCAACACTATAGTTTGCATCTCCGTTTTTGTTCCTGAAATTTGAATAGTGTGTTATCATATGATTTAAACTTTATGTTTTATATTTTATTTAATTTTAAAAATTACCAATGGAATGGTAATATTTTTAAAATCAAATGTTTACAATGAAACTAACCTTTTATTTGTTTCTTGTAGTTCCAACAAAGGTTCGATGCTAAGCCTTTTGTTTATGATCTTTTTGTTTAGGAAAAATAGGGTTATTATGGTATGGATACGAAATAAGTAGGATTGTGGAATGTTTATTAAATAATTAGGATAGTTGTGTAGATATGGGAAAAAATAGGGATAAGAATGTAGGTGATGAAATGTAGGTGATGCAAATGTAGGTAATGAAAATGTAGTTAGAATATGCATAACCAATACTAAATTAGCTTTAACAATTCTAGAATATTTTCAAAAAAAATGAAATTTTAAGAGCACTGTACTTGTATTCCCTCAAACCATTTCATATTCATGATGGTCAACCTTGTGATTTTTATAACAATGGCTCTTCCAGACTATTTAGAGACTTTTTTATGCTTTGCATCTGATTATTGATTCAGAATGATTTTGTTCAAGTCCCTTCTGCAGGTTTAATTTTGAAATTTCAGGTCCCTTCTGGCGTAATTTGCAACAATGTTTGAAAATTTATTTTTTCATAATGATACAGGTCCCTTCTGGATAATTTTCTCAATAATAATTAAGGTCCCTTCTTTATATGTTGAATTATTTATCATGTCCCTTTGTACTTGTAATTCATGTCCCTTCTTCAATTTAGCTGCTTAAACTATTTACATAGTTTTATTACATGCTTCCCCCTTGCTGATGTTAAGAATTTTCCTCAAGTCTGACATGTCTCAGAGGGTAAATTTGCAAAAATCATACTGAAGTAAAATGAAAACAAAAATAAAATTCATATTGGCCAAACTAGTTGGTTTTCCAATATGAATTCGAGCTTGTATTGTGCCGGTTTCCTGGATTTTCACAACCAAACTCTTTTATTATTATTATTTTTATTTTTTTTCATTTGCTTCTATAATTATGGGAGGCATATTTCTATTCTTCCCCATTATTTCCAGATCAATATCTGTCGAAATTTTTCTCATAAAATCCTCTTTATTTATAGGATTATTTTAAACTCTAAGCCTATGTCCATTAATGACAAATGGAATAGATGCTTCGTCAATTGTTTTTATCTTTACAGCTCTGATATCAAATATTTCTTCAATCTCATATGGCCTAAGCCAATGAGTTGTAAACTTTTCTTTGAAATCTTTAAACTTGGAATCGAAAAATAGTGCCCAATCTCCCTTTTGAAACACTTTATTCTTTATGAGTCAATCATGCCATTTAATTCTTTGTTCTTTCACAAGAGATGTGTGCTCTACTACTTGTTTTCATATCTCATCCAGTTGATTTAATTCCATAATTATTTGTTTTTGTGCCTCAGATAATTCCATCCCCAATTCTGTAATTAGCTTGAATGTATGTATTTGAAATTCTATGGGTAATAGGACTTCTTTTCCATACACCAACTGATATGGATTGAACCCAATTACATTTTTCCATGTTATCCTATATGACCATAGTGCATCTCTCAATTTTGTTGACCAGTCCTTTCTGTTCATTTGTACAGTCTTTGTCATGATGTTCTCTAGGACTTTGTTTTTTTATTCCACTTGTCTGTTTTCTTGAGGATGATACGGAGTTGATTTTTTGTTTTTGATCTTGTATTTCTCCATAAGATGTTGAACAAGATTTGATGTGAACTATGTGCCTTGGTCAGTTACTATCTGTCTCAAAACTCCATAACTTACAAATATCTCTTAAAACATAAAAGACACAATAATATCTTCTATTTCTTGTGCTACTGCCTTGGCCTCCACCCACTTAGTTACATAATTTGTACACACTAGGATGTACATATTTACATTTGATGGAGGGTTGATTATTCCCACAAAATCAAGAGCCCGCTACCCAAATGGTTCAATTAGTACTTGTGGCTTTAATGGAATTTCATATGATGCCACTGGTCTTCCAATTATTGGGCAGTTGTCACATCTCTTCACATAGGCCTTGCAGTATTTGAAGATGGTTGGCCAGTAGTAGCCAAGTTTCAGCACTTTTTATGTTTTCCGCTTGTCTGCAAAATTACCACCATATGGCTCATCATGAAATTCTTTCAAAATATCAATAATCTCATCTTCTCTAACACATTTTCTAATTATTAGATCAGCGCCAATATAAAAGTGATCTCCATTGACCCAACTATATCTCCCACTTTATCTAATTATTCTCCTTTTTTTTTTATTTGTGTAATGAGATGGTAGGATACCAAATGATAAATAGTTGGCTATATCTGTAAACCATGGATTTTTTACATTTATATAAAATATATGTTCATCTGGAAAATTGTTTGATACTAGATTTGGATCACCATGTGAATGAAGTCTTGATAGAAAGTTTGCAACATGATTATCCTTACCTGGTCGATCTTTTATAGTAATGTTAAATTCTTGAATCAATAACAACCATCTAGTTATTCTACCATTTGTGATTGATTTTTTCATTAAATATTTTATGGCTAAATGATCCCTGTGGATGAAAACTTGATAACCTGTTATCTAATGTCTAAATTTATAAACTTCATGTAATACAACTAACATTTCTTTTTCTATAATAGTTTAGTTCAATTATGTCGGTGTTAAGTTTTTTCTTATGAATTATATGGCATAATTAAACTGATTCTCCTTCTTTCCAAGTCATGCTCCCATAGCAGTGTCAAATAAATCAGTTGAAATATTAAATGGTAAAGACCAATTAGGTCCCCGAAGAATGGGTGCAATTGATAATTTTTCTTCTAATTTTTCAAATGCATTTTGAAAATTAGCTGGCCATTGGAATTCCACATCTTTCTCAAGTAACTTGAATAATGGAAAAGCTATTTTACTGAAATTTTCAATAAATCTCTTATATTAGCATGCATAACCCAAGAAACTTCTAACTTCTTTCTGTATTGTGGGTGGTATTAAATTCACAATGACTTGAATTTTTGTTGGCTCCACCATGATTCCTGAAGAAGAAATATGGTGTCCGAACACTATTCCCTTAGTTAACATCATAAAAGATTTTTCATTACTGAGTGATAGATTTGTCTCTATGCATCTTCTTAACACTTTTTCAAGATTTTGTAAACAATCATCAGATGTTCTGCCATGCATAGTGAAATCATCCATGTAAACCTCTACACACTCATGGATCAAATCAACATATATTGCAAGGACTGCTCTCTGAAACGTAGTAGGTGCATTACATAAACCAAAGGGTAATACATTGTGTTATCCTCCTGTATTCTACATAGTTCACTAGATGACTATTGATTCTTCACAAGCAGCTAAGGATAGAACTTTTTTCCTATAAGCTATATTTAGAAATTTCACTACCTTCATTATCCTAAATAAACATTTTTCATTATTTTTCATCTCTGCCCTTTTCAAACACACCTTACTAATCTTAAAAGAATTCATTTTGTGCTTGTTTATCTCATTTTCATTCTCCCTCCCTACCAACACTCTCATTCATTCATTTTCCCCTCTAAAAACTCATTTCCCCTTTCAAAACCCTTCATAAAACCCCTTTCCTTCATCATTTTCCTTTATTTTATCAAAACAATGTAAAAATGCATTTTTTCATTGTTTTAAAACAAAACATTAGACTTTCAGGTCCTTTTATTTTATATTAAAAAAGCTCTATTTTAATATTAAAAACCTAACTTTATGTTTTAAACCCAAGCCCCTTTCATTTTTAGCCCCCGCACTCATATGACCCTAACCCCACCCCTTTCCTCTAAAGCAAAAAGCGCTTTCACTTTTGATTTATCCACCTGGCCTACCTTTTAATAAACCCCGTCACCATAAAAATAGACCCTGCATATATTTTTACCCCTTGCTACATGACAAAGAAGCCCGCCACGTCACCCCGCACTCAGACCCCACTGCTCCACCTGCTCGTCACCCCAGATCGCTCGATCATCGTCGATCTCCCTTCCCAAGATCCGATGGCCCTTATCACTTATCGCAAATTTAATTGCACCTGGGTTCAACAATATCCGACCGCGTGAAATGGGCGGTATTCCTCCATCACACGTCAAGAGCTGTGTGGAATTGCATGCCCACCACAAATACCATTACCGCCTCCTCGACCGTGCGAAAAACATCTCCCAAGTTTCAAAAACCATTTTTCCCTCCAGACCAAGATTTAAACACCGCTGCCCTTCGTTCAAATTTCTCACAGGTTCTTCCTACGAAACCAAGCCCGGAACACCATTATCTGCCCTGTAAAAGCCCAAAAACCCCTGTAAATGCATCAAAAACCTCCTCGCAAGTTTTAAAGCTAACTATTTGTTTTTTGTGCAAGTTTCATGGTGGAAATGCATAAAATGCATTCCAATGGTCCAAGAACATCCAATTAAATGTTTGGGTGACGATCTAGAGGTTTGGTTTAAATTTAAATAGATTAGAGGCCCTCTTTCAAGATTAATCATGAATAAAACATGGTTATTGATGGTTATTAAAACCCTCCATCATCAAAGAATGCATCCCTCTGCAGAAAACACACACAGACAAAAGGCATAGTGAGAATAAAAACAGTCAAAGGACTGTGGAAAATATTAAAGGTTAAAAGGCTAGTCACTAATCAAAGGATAAAATCATGAGGGATTAGCCATAAAATATAAGAATTAAGGATAAAACAGAGGAAAATTAGCACAAGAACACATTCGAATGAATCAAATCCAAGGCACTTACTTCTTTAAAAGATATTTTTCCACCTACAACATTATTTCTTTCAATAAGACACCAAATAGTTATTATACATAATCAGATATATTTTTCATCTACCAGAAGTCATTGCAAAGTTATTGAAAAAGCCTCAAAGTCAAAAATGTCACATAATTAACTTAGAAGTTAAGTTAGGAGTTATTATTTTAGAGAAACACCTTCAGATATTTTTGCCTTGGACCTTGCATGGTCTCAAAGGTCAAAAAATCATTAACTCTGTAATAAATGACATCCAAACCCTAGCTTAGCACCACCTCCTCATTTTTCAGATAAATACTACACATGAGCTTCATTTTTAGTGTTGTTGGTTAGTTGGTGGTTATTTGGCTGATTTATGTTGCTGAGCTAGTTGAGGATTGCTAGGCTAGAATTGAGAAAACTCTGAGTAGCAGAGAGCTATTGTACATGGAGTAATGTAATTGTTTTGATCATCAGTAATACAAGCATGTTCATAGGATTCTTGGGCTATGTTAATGGTGAAGTTTTCCTCATTTGTCATTGTTTTTCTTATGTTTTCCATTCTGTCCATATTTCTCTAATAAAAGGAAAAACTTTTTAGAGTAGGACATGTTGTTTTGGCACCCTATTTCTATATTTATTCTTTATATTAATGTTTTCTTCTCCCAGGTTTGATTAGAGAATTCTTAATTTCTCTCCAGTTCCATCTAGCTTGTTGTCTTAGAAATGATTTAATAGAGTCAAACCAAAGACGTCTATGGTGAGCCTTGTGCTTTGGTGTAGCTTGAAATATTGTTTTTTAAGGCATTTCCTTGAAGTATACATAGTAGAGTCTAAACAAAGGAAGTCTATGGTATGCCCTGTCCTATGGTCTGCCTCAAATTGTTGCTTTGAATTTATTTGAGTGTTGAGTTAAAGAAGATAGGTTTAGCTTGCTCTTTATCTGCTCTCACAGTTACCTTAAATGTTTTCTTTGTATTAAAGTATTCTTAGGATTGTTGGATTGTTGTATTAAAGGTTTGCTTATTAAATTTTGGCCAAAGATGTCTATGGTATGCCCTATGATTTGGTTTGCCTCAAACAATTACCTAAAATGATTTTCTTATTCAAGTAGAGCTATAAGATTGTTAACTGACTATAGCTTTGCTTCCTTCAAAACTTATTATTGTTTCATATCACAATCTAATCTAAGAGATCCACTTGCTATAGTTAGCTTGCCCTATGAAAACCCTTGCAGAGTTGATGAAAAATTAAATCCTTTTATGACTCCATATCCCAATTGATCAATTTTTTCTCATGGTCTATCTATTCAGCTAAAACATCCCTTCATTAAGTAGCACCACAGATCTGTCAACCTATTAATTAATTCAACCAAAACAAACAAGTTCGTAGAACTTCATAACTAGCCTAATATCATAAAACAACAACACAAATATATATCATTTGAAAACACATATATAGAGAGATCTCGCTCTGAATCCAGGAAGGCTAGGTCTTAGGATTACAAAGTGGTTCTGATGTGGCCCCTACAGTGTTTTTTCTTTCCAATATTGCAAATCATAGGGAGCAAACATAGTGGCAACCATACTGGAGAATACTGAGTAATAAACTGCAAAACATAGACTCAAAGACTCAGAAAACCTTATTTTTTAACTTAGATGAATCAAGTGTTAGCCAAGAAAGGTTTCTGATTGCTGATGGTGGACAAAAATAATTTATAAAACAAGTGAAAATCCTCCACCTGTTGACTCCATTGATTTTCAGTAAGCCTACTAATTCCACTGGTTTTCCATAGACCCCACTGGGCAACTTATGTTATCATCAAAACATCAACAATGCCCAGTCAAGAATACTTTGTGGATTAAATATATATTTCATATTTTGGTTTATGTCTTAAAGACTATTATACTTTTTCAACCTTTCTTATTTGTTGGGTCCATAGTTCTGGCTTCTAGAAGAGTTCATACTAGATCCTATCCTGACCCAAATCCTCTTACTATAGTTGAAAATCCTAAAAGCATCCTTGGGAAGTCTCCTAGATCCAAAAGTTCAGCTATTAGCAGACCAATCAACAAAGAAAGCTCCCTACCTAAAAGGCTTAAAGACTTGCAGAATATCCCCTCAGACCCACCCCTATAATAAAGCTTGTGTAGGACTAGATCTCAGAGTTGGATAACTCAGATAGTTTTAGACCCATCCAACCTACAACATATTTTTGTTGTACTAGCTTCATCTCCCACTATTCACCTTCCTCTAATTAACCCTGTACCTCCTCTTGTAAACCCTCCACTTTTTAAGCCTCCATTCTTTCCACAACCTCATATCATGGCAACATGGTATGCTCCCTTAGTCCTTCCTTTACCTTTAGTTTTTCTACCACGGGATTATCAGTCCAAGATTCCTTTATATGATGCTAGTAGTTCTACTACTGCTCAACAACATGTGGAAAGAATGAATGAATAATTTGACAGACAAGAAATAGATGATGAAACTATTAAAATTAGAATGTTTGCTCAAAGCTTAGGGGCAGAAGCAAGAAAATGGTTCAAAGGCTTAACCCCTAACAGTATAAATTACTTCCTTGCTTTTCATCAACTACTCTTAAACAAATTGGAAGTAAAAAAAAATCATCTTCAAATCCTATCAGAATATAATAACCTTAAAATAAATATTGGGGAATGTGTCCAAGACTACTCCACTAGGTTCAATAGTGTATACAATGCACTCCCACCCGACACGAAACCCCCACAAGGCCTAGCCTTAGTGAAATTTCCTGAAGGATTTGATCTAGACATGTGTTATCAATTAAGAGAAAGAGATCCCCTCAGCTTAGAGGACATGAAAAGAGGAGAAATAAGTGTAGAAGCTAACCTAAATGCCATAAGGGCTAGATTGAGAACAAAGAAAAAGGTCACATACAAAGAAGAAGCTCGACCCTCCACATCTGATGCTAAAATTTATAGCCTAGTTAGGAAAATGGAGAGGATGATGGAGATAATAAACATGAATGGGAGAGCTTATCCTAGAGAAAACCAAAAAAATCCTCAAAACATAAATCAAAACCAAAACCAAAACCAGAAATTTAGAATAAATCCCCCTCAAATTATACAAAAGAGGTCCTGATCAGTAAATCAGGCTTCCTTTCCAAGAAAACTATGATGATGAGGATGAGGGGATAATTGAAGAAATAGATGAAAACCACATAAATTTAATGGGAGTAAACAATGAGGATATTTTTTTCCTCACTGAGGAAGAACGAGGCATATTTACACCTTATGAAGAAGAAAGCCTAGAATTTGAAGACTACAAACAAGGCTTTGAAAATACCATCATGGCAGTGCATAGACAATATGACCTCAAAAGCAAGAAAAACCAAGACACTCCCAAAAGAAAGACCTTTGAAATTTTTGCTAGGAATAATCCTGAAAACATTTCTAAAAAGACAGCAAAAAATAATAATACAGTGGCTAAAAGTTGTGATAAAAAAAGAAAAAGACATCCAACCCATCCTAAACATAGTGGTGACCAAAGCAGCACTAGAAACTCAGCTAATGCTCCTAATAAATCTATTTCAACTGTTGTTCATAATAAAAACCAACAAGGTAAATTTGATATGAAAATTGTGACTAAAAAGGCTGATTTAAACACTTCAAAAACTCAGATACCTTTCAGTATAGAGAATGAAATTTCCAAGATTAAAATCTCTATTCCTCTTACTGAATTAGTCACTCAAGATGTATATAAATCCCAAATTTTGAAAGCTTTAAACAAAGGTGAAAATGTTGATTCTATTAATTTAAATGATGACAAACCTTAGGTTTTGTTTGGACCAGAAGTGGGAGGGAAATTTCAAGAGGGAGTTGTTCCTCCATTTTATGTCAGTTTAAACATCCATGATAAAAAAAGTCATAATGCCATGTTGGACTCCGATGCTTCACACAACCTTATGCCAAAAGTAGTGATGAAAAGACTAGGCCTTGAGATAACTAGACCATACAAAGATTTATACTCCTTTGATTCCAGTAGAGTTAAATGTCTAGGCCTAATCAAAAAATTATGTGTCAACTTAGCACAAATACCAGCCAAGAGCCTTGTAATGGATATTTTAGTGGCTGATATTCCTCCAAAATATGGCATGCTCCTTTCAAGGTCATGGAGTCCTAAACTCCAAGGTACCCTACAAATGGACATGACTTATGCTACCATCCCTATCTTTAGTCAACCAAGAAGACTATATAGGGAAACATACATGAAATACATGGTTAGCAGTCAAGAAAAACAAGATAACTCCCTTCCTTATTCTGTTCACACAAACCTTCATTCATTTATCCCTTACAATGATGAAAGTGTTAATGAACAAGTGACAGAAAATGAGAAAACAAGCATAGAAGAAGAGAAAAAAGGGGAGGAAGGACATTCAAAACATTTTTCTAACACAGAATATTACACCAAACATAGTGGAAACCATGGGGAACAAAGCAACCACCAACATAGGGCTGACCATGAAAAACAAAATGAAAATCAACATAGTGGATATCATGATAAACAAAACAATGATAAACAGAGTGCAGACTCGAAAGAACAACATGGTGAACAACACAGTGGCAGCCACTCTAAACAACACAATGAGAACCATGATCAACTTAGTGACAAATTTGAAACTGAACCTCTTTGGAGTATGAGTTTTGATGGTTCTTGTAGCAAAACTTTTTCTGGAGCAGGTATATGGGTACATAACACAGAAAACAATCATGGATAAGGTCACTCATACAAGCTAAATTTTCAATGCACATATAATATAGCTGAATATGAGGCACTCCTCTTAAGACTACAATTACTGAAGAAATTAGGGGCCAAGAGGATAACCATCCATGGCGATTCAGACTTAGTCATTAGGAAGATTAATGGAGAATACACAACCAAGCATCCTAGATTAAAAGCCTATAGAGATGATCCTATTGACCTCTTGAAAACATTCACCAAATATGAGCTTAACTTTGTCCTTAGAAATAAAAACATCCTTTCCAATGGTCTAGCCTTTTCTATCAGTACATGTCAAAAACCTTATCAAAGAAAACAATACATAATCCACGTCAAATATAGACCAGTATTTCCTAATAACATAAAATATTGGCAAGTTTTTGAAGGAGATAAACAAATAGAAGACTTCCTACAGTCTAGAAACGAGTTTGAAGTGCCAAATTCAGACTCAGAGTATGAAGAAGAATTCTCATCTGAGGAACAATATTATTAGGAAGAACCTCCTAATATTGCTCATACAAATCTGATAATAAAAGAAAACATACATAAAACATAGTTGTGCACTAATTTAGAAAAAGAAGACTTTGAAGTGTTGCAGCCTAATATTGATAACTTTCCAAAAGGAATGGTGCCTCTAGAAGAACTATTTGACTTCAATGATGTTGCCAAGAAACCAAAGATGGAACCAACTGAAACTGAAATAGAAGAATGCAATATAGGTAGTGAAAAAAAACCCAAAATGATCAAACTGTCCAAAACATTCCATGCTCATATAAAATAGAAATATCTTGAGCTTTTTAGAGAATTTACTGATGTTTTTGCTTGGATTTATGAAGATCTACAGTCTTATGAAACAGATATAATTCAGCATAAGATACCCCTCAAAGAAAATCCCTTTAAATAGAAATTTCATAGAATAAACCCTATACAACTACCCCTGGTTGAGAAATATATTAAGAAAATGTATGATGCTAGAATCATAGTCCCTCTGAGATACGCAAAATGGATTTCAAATCTTGTATCAGTAAGTAATAAAATAGGAGAAATTAGGTTGTACATATACTTCAGAAATTTAAACAAATCCTCCTTAAAGGACAACTACCCTTTACCAAAAATGGATCACATCTTAAAAATGTTGGTGGGTTCTAGAAGAATTTATATGCTAGATGGATTTTTAGGATACAATCAGGTGCTGGTACACCGAGATGATCAACACAAGATAGCTTTCACTACACCTTGGGGCACTTTCATGTATGTGAAAATTCCTTTTGTGTTAATGAATGTTGGTGCCACCTTCCAAAGAGCCATGGACATTTCCTTCTTAGAATAAATAGGTTACCTCATTGTGATTTACCTTGATGACATCACAGCCTATTCTAAAACAGATGAAGAACACCTAGCTCACTTAAGAAAAGTATTTTAAAATGTAGAAAGTATGGTTTGTCTCTGAATCCCAAGAAAAAATTGTTTGACCTTCAAGAAGGAAAACATTTAAGCCATATCATATCTGAAGAAGGGATTAAGATAGACCCAAAGAGGATTGAAGGAATATTTCAAATCAATCATCCGAGAAATATCAAAGAGCTACAATCTTTCATTGGAAATATAAATTTCTTAAGAAGGTTCATATCAAACCTTTTTGAACTCCTAAGAAACATTACAAACATGATGAAAAGAGAAGTAGGAGTCAAGTGGACAATAGAAGCAAAGCAATCCTTTGAACTAGTAAAACAAGCACTTACCTAAACAACAGTTCTAATCAGCCCTGATTTAACCAAAGACTTCTTCATCTTCTCCTTTGCATCAGAACATACATTTGATGTTGTCCTACTACAGAAAAACATAAAAGGAAAACAAAACCCATTGCAGTTTACAACAAGGCATTAAGAGATGCACCTCTGAAGTATAACATAATTGAAAAACAAGTTGTTGCCTTGATCAAGGCATTGAAATATTTCAGAGTTTACATTTTACACTCACACATCATTTCATTTGTGCCTCATTCAGTGGTAAAAGACATTTTAACACAAGATCCTGATGGAAAAAGAGGTAAGTGGATTGTTGTTATATTAGAATATGATTTAGAAATCAAGCACACTAAACTTATCAGAGGAGAATGACTAGCTAAACTCATGGTTGAAACAAAATTTCAAGCACTACACATGAATATGATTGATGCATTAGATGAATAGGAGTTGGAAACTCCACTTATTGAAGATTCATTTCATAATTCATCTTGGTATGTGATATTTTATATGTGCTTCTTAATATTAATGTTCCTCCTGGTTTGTCTAAGACAAAAGCTAGATTCTTAAATTTAAAGGATGTAAACTACTGCATTATATATAAAATGTTATATTTGAAAATTTCTAGTGTTATATTGCTTAAATGTTTGCCTGAGAATGATGCAGATAAGATGAAGCATGAGTTTCATGAAGGAGAATGTGGAGGCCACCTCTATTGGAAAAATATTGTCAACAAAATCCTTAGAGTTGGTTACTATTGGCTCACCCTCTTTCAAGACATCCATAAAATGGTAATTACCTACCACAAGTGTTGAGAAACCAGCTCCAAAAATAGAAGAAAAGAGATATCAACGCCTTAGAAATAAGCCACTTCGAGGGGGAAACCTCCAATACATTACATGAATGAACAATTCCTGGATGATACAAATGACAAAACCTCTTTTCTATATATAGGAGTCCATGGGGCCACAATGTAATCCTAGTGGGGCCACAATGTAACCCTAGCTGACGTAACAATAATAATGTAAGGGCACAATAATAACAATATGGGGGTTATAGGGGTACAAAAATAACAATAAGGGGGGATACACTAACATAATAAGGGACTACACTATTAATATAGGGACCTAACATGCCCCTCTCCTTCAAACAAGTGTTGTCCTCAACGCTTGATTCTTTCTTGATGCTTCTATATAAAATTCTCATTCTCCCATGTTGAATATTCTACAGGAAAGTTCTTCCACTTGCTGAGATACTCTGAAATTGATCGTAATTTTCATGTTTTTGTTTCTGTGACAACTTCAGAACTTCTTTCAATGTGATGTTGATATTCCTGTTGTTTCATTAGATTCTGTACCAAAGTTAGGTTATCCTTTGGGAGTTGGAGAACTTGTTGTTGATGCTCGATGTGATCTTCCACTAATTTATCATCCATATTAGCTATTATTTGATCCTTCAAACCATCCAAATTAGCCTCCATTTCTTCTTTTAAACCATCTATGTCATCTTCGGTTGCTCTTCGTAAGATCAAAATTTGTTGCACTTGGTACTATAATTTTGATATCTCATACTACAATTATTCCTCTTTGCGCATCATAGTATAGCTTTCTGAGGACTTAATGGGTATGGAATTATTTTTTGGAGGCATTATATAATCCAATATTGATAAAAATTCGAAAATATGCCCTTGGAATCACTTCAAACTGCTTTTTCAAACAAACGTTATGCAATTTTAAAAAGCAAATACACACCTTTTTCTTGCTTTTGAGGAGCTCGATATTGAAACTGAATTATCTCTGTGATTTCTATTCTTCAATATCTAAAAATTGGCCCTACGTTATCCCTTTGAATCCTCTTTCGATTGCCACAGGTCTGACCTGATTTAGATTCTTCAAGGAAGAGTTATGTCTATTCTCCCACAATGAACTAATTATGGACTGGTTCAGTAGAGCGAACTTGTATGACTTTCCATGTGTCACCATTTGATCCTTTGGCTCTGAAATTGATAGACAAGAAACCACGGTCTGTTTACTTTGTTGGGGTTCCTATGTTTTGGCAGCTTTGGAAATACCAAAATATAAGACAACATCAAACCACTTTGGGGGCCCTAGGATCTAGCCCTCCTAGACCTGGACAGGGATCTCTCCAATAAAACAAAGAATGATATATATTTGAAATTTCAAATGAGATGTTAGACTATTTATGAAGCACAAAGGAGGTTTAAAATGATTTGGTTGGTTGGTTGTTGGGTTGGTCATGAGATCATACACTGAGAAAGTAATGGGAGAAAAGGAACCAAGTAGCAGGATGTTTCAGCAAAGGGGATAGGTTAAGAATGTGCCATCCATTGGGCTATGGAGTCATGAAAGGAGAATTACTTGCAACAACTAGCCAAGGCTTTCAGAGGGAAATTCATCTACACTAAAGGATATTTTTAGATAGATGGTGGGATGGAACATTAAGGATTGAAAGTGAAAGAAGGAAAGACACCCAATTTCTATCTATAGATCAGGTCAGAGGTCATTTAACTCCAGACCTGCTTGGACATATTCAAAGACAGCTCTCAAAGGAGGGACAAAGGGGTAGCTTATAGATCGGACCTGAGGTCATTTAACTCTAGGTCAGCTTTAGCATACTCCAAGGGAAAAGGGAGATAACTTTAACATAGCCAGGGTCTGTAGATCAGAGAAGGAATTTGAACCTTCAATGCTTTGATGCCAGCAATAATATCCAAGAAGCAAACCTCTAATTCATACATCAGCTAGAAACATATGGAACCACTACACTGGTTAAATTAGCTGAATTTACTCTTAGATAACACATACAGCAGAAAACATTTAAGGCAAGGAGAGCAGAGACATAAGGTACCTAACAAGGGTAAATCCTATGCCATATTTCTGATGCGAGCCCAGAAGACCAATGAACAACATGAAAATGTAATAAAACAATAATATAAGAAACACATCACCCGTAGTAATAGACTAGGATCCAAAGAAATGTGCTTGATTAATTGATGCTAAACCAGTCACATACACTGAGCTCAATGGCTGTTATAGTCCAGACTTTTCCTCCCAGCCTGCTACATTACAACTACTCTGATAATCCCTCCCAAGAATATTCAAACAGTCCAAATGAATCCCTCTAACAGAAAATTGGAAACAACCGAACAAAAACCATAACAATTTGTTCTCGGGAATTCTTATAGGTGAAGAGAAACAATAAGGAGTAGATGACATTTAATTTGTTTCATTAAGACAGAATGGCAGAAGCATTCATGCCCATACTTCTTAATGTCTTTTCAGCGCTGTATGTACTCTGTAGTCCACTTCGGGAGTCTTTGACAGGTCGAGGTTGACCTCAGATGTTTCTTGAAGTCCTTTCTGGCTGTAAGGCCCTATGTTCTATCCTCTGAAGCAAGTAAGGTGACTGTAAGGTCTTCAGGCCTCCATGCTTCCATTACTGCAGTTCTGACAGTCTTAAGAAGCTTCTGTCAGTGTCTTTAACTATTTTTGGGCTCAAGGAGGCATGGAGATCATTTTCCGAAGGTGTTCGTCTGGAGAAAATGTCCTGTTGACGCTGGAAGCACTGATAGGACTTTGACAGTGTGCTTAAATATTCAAACTACATCTTTTCCTTTGAATGCGGGATTAAGCGTAAATCACATCAATAATAAGCATTTAACCCCCTTGAATCTCTTCTGCTCATATGCTGGCCGATACTGAAATGGCCTCTCTGTGATCTTTGCACAATAAAATAGGCCTGTCACAAACCCGGGCAGTCCTGGAAAAATGTTGCGGAGGCCCGGAGGAATGGTGGCAGAGCAGTGGAGCACAGTGGAAATGGCGGAGAAATGCGGTGAACTTTAACATAAAAACATTAAAGTTCGAGGGTCGGGTGGAATGGACAACCTTTTAATGTAAATCAAGAAGGTTTAGACTTCGGCGAAATATAAAGGAAAAGAGGGTCAAAACATATGAAATGGATTTGAAATGGTGGGACCCGGCAATGGCGGAGGGCGATTCACTGCGAACCGTCGGATCTCAGGAGAAGATCAACTGTAAGGATTAAAGGATGAAACCATGGGGAAAGTCTGATGAATGACATATGATGGAGGGCGTGAAGCAACGTAGACCGTTGATCTGGATCGAACGGATGGCCACGATTGCATCGTCGGATCGTAATCATGAGAGGCAGCAGGTGGTACCCTTAAGATCTTGTGATTGGCGATGGCACGATTGAGTGCTGACCGTTGGATCCTGGGACCAGATCAACAGCTCAAGTTGAATCAGAGGGAGAATGGAGATGGGTGACGGAAGGGGAGCGGGATGAATCTGAACCGTTGGATCTGGATGGATGGACGGCTCAGATTGGATCGGGGGATCGCAATCGCAAGGTGTAGAAGGGGGGTGCGATTGGAAAATGTGATTGCGATCAGAGCGGGGGATGCAATTGAGCGTCAGCCGTTGGATCCAGGTGATAGATAAACGATGGGGAAACAATTGGCGAGGAGGAACAGGAGGAGCGATGGGAGGGGAGTGATGGGATCTCGGCCGTTGATTCCGGATGGATGGACGGCTAAGATTCGATTGGGATATTGAAATTGGAAGGAATGGAGGAGTGGCATGGAAAAGGTTTCGATTGCGATCGAGGCGGGAGTTCGATTAGTGCTTGACCGTCTGATCGAAATGATAGATCGACGGTGGAGATCACGGCGGAGGTCTTATAGACCAAACCTAATTGCATCGAAAATTTTTGACGTTACAAAGGAAAATTCCCGCCCGACAGCTCCGATTGCGATAAGCGCCTGGGGCTTAAACACTTGGTCCTGGGCGCGGGTCAAGTGGGGAAGTGGTTAAGGGGCTAGGACGAAAGGGGCTAGGCCTATTATAAGGTAGAAAGTGGGTTTTTTTGGCCCATTTTAGTGTATTTCAAGGCGGGGAAAGGGTAACAATAGAGGAAAACAAGGGGAATTAGACCAAACAAGGGGTGAATGTAGGATTTAAAGGGGATTTGGGTATGATTTAGAAGGTTACTGGGGGGAAATAGAGAGGAGTAAAGGGGATGAAGCAGAGGTTTAGAAGGGATGATAAAAGGGAAAAAAGGAGGCCTTTTGGGCATTTCTTCATCATTAGAGAGGCTTTATAACTGAAAACAACAGTGGGGATTTATCAAAGGAAAAAAGCATAAGGAGGCTTCAAGGATGATGTGTTTTCAGAGGGAAATGAATTCCTTGAAGGCTCAAAAACCTTTTAGCCCCCTGTTTTCTTGTCAAAAAATATATAGGGGGCTAATAGTGGCTCCACATGGGGGTGGCTTCTTCTTAAAGGAGTCAATAATTCAAAAGATAAATCTTTGGTGTAGGCCAGAAGCCTGGTACTTGACCCATCCATTTTCTTTCTTATATTAGCTGCCACAAATCATAAAGACATCATATCAGCAATAAACATTCTCCCAAACAACTACCTACCCAGACTATAGTCCTAACATTTTTTCTTCTGGGTGCATTTGGACTTGCAGACCCTTTACATCATCAATTTTTACAAACAGGAAAATAAACCTATTCTACTTCTACCCTTATTACTCCATAAGACCAGATTAAACTGTTGATCTCATATTTTCTCTACCTAATCTAGTATCTGCTAGGATTAAACTGTCTAGCAGACTTCTTCTCTACATTCTAAGATAGAAACTGAAAATATTCAAGCCAGGATTACACTGTCTGGCTTGCTGGACTTTGCAGAAATTAAAACAACTAGCTACATTCTCACAGATCGAGCTTTATTGAGCTTCTCCTACCTACCCTACTCTAACTAGATATCTCTGATGTTCTAGGTGATACAATAATGCCAATGCAGCCATTCAAGCAATATCAAAAAAGGATATAAGCATTGACTTCTCATCAGAGATAACCACAGGGTGCTCTGCCTGTGGTTCTTCAAAACTGAGGTCACCATCAGTCGTGACCACTCTCGATGAATCTGGCCCTGGCGAAGGATCAATGCTGGAGAATTTGAGCTAATCAGGGCCTCCATATACTCTGCCACAGGATCAATGAACATATGATGGGTGCTTTCTTCTTTTAGACCTTCCATGACTGGTAGGATGTCTATATCGTGGCCAGCTTTGACTATTGCTTCTTCCACTGCATCCTCAAAGTGGCTCTTGAAAGCCTGATCACCTTCTTCTTCCACAT
The DNA here is from genome assembly GCA_034641835.2 of Pinus albicaulis. Classification (NCBI taxonomy): domain Eukaryota; kingdom Viridiplantae; phylum Streptophyta; class Pinopsida; order Pinales; family Pinaceae; genus Pinus; species Pinus albicaulis. The sequence continues at coordinate 1,494,807,531 of CM076582.1, read as the reverse complement.
CAACAAGCAGTGGAATCTCCTCTCTCTTAGGGGGAGGGAGACTTTCCAAAAATGCTCTGGGGTCTCTGAACTGGAGTGATTTCTCTTGTAAGTTCAAAATTTCAATCTCAGCTTCATACCTTTCAACCACCACTTCTAAGAAAAATTTCCTAAGCACAGGTATGAATTTTTAACTGAGAGGAATAGCCCCGGGAAGGTCCTCCACCTTCAATTCTGCCAATTCACTCGAAATTGTAGCACGACACTCTGCTATGAAACTTGGATGCAATTCTACAAATAGCTCAGAGTCTTCCATAGGTGAAGTGACTTGGTCTTTGGCATGGATGATGTTGTACTGCGGCATGGTCTCCCAATGGAGTCTCGTGAAACCAAGATAATCAGTGGCCTACTAATCACCAGTGGATTCTTTTATCATTTAGGAACTGTGGAGTCACCAGGTGGATGATTCAGGATTTTACCGTCCACCACAGTGATTTACCAAATCAGGTTGATTGGTCTCTTTCCCCAGCGGAGTCACCATTATGTTGGGGTTCCTATGTTTTGGCAAATTTGGCAATACCAAAATATAAGACAACATCAAACCACTTTGGAGCCCTAGGATCTAGCCCTCCTGGACCCAGAGAGGGATCTCTCCAATAAAACAAAGAATGATATATCTTTGAAAGTTCAAATGATATGTTAGGCTAGTTATGAAGCACAAAGGGGGTTTAAAATGATTTTGTTGGTTGGTTGCTAGGTTGGTCATAATATCATAAACTGAGAAAGTAATGGGAGAAAAGGAACAAAGCAGCATGATGTTTCAGCAAAGGGGATAGGTTAAGAATGTGCCATCCATTGGGCTATGGAGTCATGAAAGGAGAATTACTTGCAACAACTAGCCAAGGCTTTCAGAGGGCAAGTCATCTACACTAAAGGATATTTTTAGATAGATGGTGGGATGGAACATTAAGGATTGAAAGTGAAAGAAGGAAAGACACCCAATTTCTGTCTATAGATCAGGTCAGAGGTCATTTAACTCCAGACCTGCTTGTACATATTCAAAGGCAGCTCTCAAAGGAGGGACAAAGGGGAAGTTTGTAGATTGGACCAGAGGTCATTTAACTCTAGGTCAGCTTTAGCATACTCCAAGGGAAAACAGAGATAATTTTAACAGAGCCAGGGTCTGTAGATCAGAGAAGGACTTTCAACCTTCAATGCTTTGACACCAGCAAGAATATCCAAGCAGCAAACCTCTAATTCATACATGAGCTAGCAGCATATGGAACCACTACACTGGTTAAATTAGCTTAATTTACTCTTAGATAACACATACAACAGAAAACATTTAAGGCAAGGAGAGAAGAGACATAAGGTACCTAACAAGGGTAAATCATATGCCATATTTCTGATGCAAGCCCAGAAGACCAATGAACAACATGAAAATGTAATAAAACAATAAGATAAGAAACACATCACCCGTAGTAATAGACCAGGATCCAAAGAAATGTGCTTGATTAATTGATGCAAAACCAGTCACATACACTGAGCTCAATGGCTGTTACAGTCCAGACTTTTCCTCCCAGCCTACTACATTACAACTACTCTGCTAATCCCTCCCAAGACTGTTCTAATAGTCCAAATGAATCCCTCTAATAGAAAATCGGCAAAAATCGAACAACAACCATAACAATTTGTTCTCGGGAATTCTTACAGGCGAAGAGAAACAACAAGGAGTAGATGACATTCAATTTGTTTCATTAATAGAGAATGGCAGAAGCATTCACGCGCATACTGCTTAATGTCTCTGTAGTGTTGTATGTACTCTGTAGTCTGCTTCAGGATTCTTTGACAGGTCGAGGTTGACCTCAGATGTTTCTTGAAGTCCTTTCTGGATGTAAGGCCCTATGTTCTGTCCTCTTAAGCAAGTAAGGTGACTAAAAGGTCTTTAGGCCTCCATGCTTCCATTACTGCAGTTCTGACAGTCTTAAGAAGCTTCTGCCAGTGTCTTTAACTGTTTCTGGGCTCGAGGAGGCATGGAGATCATTGTCTGAAGGTGTCCATCTGGAGAAAATGTCCTGCTAACGCTGGAAGCAGTGATATGACTTTGACAGTGTGCTTAAATCTTCAAACTGCGTATTTTCCTTTGAATGTGGGATTAAGCATAAATTACACCAATAATAAGCATTTAACCCTCTTGAATCTCTTCTACTGATACGCTGGCCGATACTGAAATGGCCTCTCTGTGATATCTGCACAATAAAATAGGCCTGTCACAAACCCAGGCAATCGTGGAGAAATGCTGCGGAGGCCCGGAGGAATGGTGGCAGAGCAGTGGAGCACAGTGGAAATAGCGGAGAAATGCGGTGAAATTTAACATAAAAACATTAAATTTTGAGGGTCGGGTGGAATGGACAACCTTTTAATGTAAATCGGGAAGGTTTAGACTTCAGTGAAATACAAAGGAAAAGACGGTCAAAATATATGAAATGGATTTGAAATGGTGGGAACCGGCAATGGTGGAGTGCGATTCACTGCGAGCCATCGGATATTAGGAGGAGATCAACGGCGAGGATTAAAGGATGAAACCATGGGGAAATTCCGATGAATGACATCTGACGGAGGGCACAATGCAACGTAGACCATCGATCTAGATTGAACGGACGGCCACGATTGCATCGGCGGATCGCAATCGGAAGAGGCAGTAGGTGATACCCTTAATATCTTGTGATTGGCGATGGTGTGATTGAGCATTGACCGTTGGATCCTGGGACCAGATCAATGGCTCACGTTCAATCACAGGGAGAATGGAGAGGGGCGACGGAAGGGGAGTGGGATGAATCTGAACCATTGGATCTGGAGGGATGGATGGCTCAGATTGGATCCGGGGATCGTAATCGCAAGGCGTAGAAGGGGGGTGTGATTGGAAAATGTGATTGCAATCGGAGCGGGAGATGCGATTGAGTGCTAGCCGTAAAATCTAGGTGATAGATCAACGGTGGGGAAACAATCGGTGGGGAGGAACGGGAGGAGCGATGGGAGGGGAGCGATGGGATCTGGGCTGTTGATTCCGGATGGATGGACGGATAAGATTCGATCAGGAGATCACAATCGAAAGGAACGGAGGAGTGGCATGGCAAAGGTTGCGATTGCGATCGAAGCGGGAGTGCGATTAGCGCCTGACCGTCCGATCGAAACGATAGATTGACGGTGGAGATTATGGTGGAGGTCTTATAGACCAAACCCAATTGCATCAGAAATTTTTGACGTTACAAAGGAAAATGCCTGCCCAACAACTCTGATTGCGATAAGCGCCTGGGGCTTAAACGCTTGGTCCTGGGCGCGGGTCACATGGGGAAGTGGTTAAGGTGCTAGGCCGAAAGGGGCTAGGCCTATTATAAGGTAGAAAGTGGGGTTTTTGGCCCATTTTAGTGTATTTCAAGGCGGGGAAAGGGTAACAATAGAGGAAAACAAGGGGAATTAGACCAAACAAGGGGTGAATGTAGGATTTAAAGGGGATTTTGGTATGATTTAGAGGGTTACTGGGAGAAAATAGAGAGGAGTAAAGGGGATGAAGCAGAGGTTTAGAAGGGATGATAAAAGGGAAAAAAGGAGGCCTTTTGGGCATTTCTTCACAATCAGAGAGGCTTTATAACTGAAAATAGTAGTGTGGATTTATCAAAGGACAAAAGCATAAGGAGGCTTCAAGGATGATGTGTTTTCAGAGGGAAATGCATTCCTTTAAGGCTCAAAAACCTTTTAGCCCCGTGTTTTCTTGTCACAAAATTTATAGGGGGCTAACATACTTCAAGATACTTTTTACATAATTCCAATCTTATGCTCAGAGAGAGAGTTATGAAGATTTTCCCACAATCACCTCTTTGAGATGAAATTCGTGAGCCTGAAAAAGACCTAAATTCCACAGATCATATCTTTGAAAATATTGCAAATCAAGCTCTGAAATAGTGTGAAGATTTTCCTCAGGATTTCGGCTTCGCTCTCTAAAAATTGCAGCTTTAGAATCGTCGTTGAAAAAACGTTATAGTGAAAATTTCGTGATGCCCTATTTAGGTTAAATTCAGGAGCCTGCAAAAAGCCCTAACTTCCACAAATCATAGCTCTGAAAATATTGTGAAACAAGCTTTGAAATTTTGCGACGATGTTCCTCTTAATTTCAGCTTCACACTATAAAAATTTAAGCTGCTGAACCTTCGTATAAAAAACGTTATAGAGAACATTCCACAATGACATGTTTGGAGCAGCGAAACCCTAGAATCCAAAGCTCTGATACCAAATGTTGAGAAACCAGCTCCAAAAATAGAAGAAAAGACATATCAATGCCTTATAAATAAGCAACTTTGAGGGGGCAACCTCCAATACATTATATGAATGAAAAATTCTTGGATGATACAAATGACAAAACCTCCTTTCTATATATTGGAGTCCATGGGGCCACAATGTAACCCTAGCCGACCTAACAATAATAATGTAAGGGCATAATAATAAAAATATGGGGGTTACAGGGGTAAAACAATAACAATAATGGGGGATAGACTAACATAATAGGGGACTACACTATTAATATAGGCACTTAACAATAACTGAGAAATATTTGAAGGAAAAATAAAATTGTTGCCCTTACCTTTACATCATATCTCTGTTGACGCTCCTTTTCAACAGTTGGTCCTATAATTCATTGGGGAAATCCATCCTGCCTCCTCTACCCAACATAAATGGATCCTCACTACAACTTACTACTTTACAAAATGGATAGAGGCTATCCCTTCTAAACTACCACAAACTTAGTAATCATCAAATTCATTGAAAACCATATTTTGTCTAGATTTGGCTATCCTATAAAGATTATCATTGATAATGATGATGCTTTTAGATCCAAGAATATGGTGTATTTTTTCCACAAATATTATATAGCTTATTACCCTCAAGGTAATGGGTTGGCATAATCCTCAAACAAGAGTTTGGTGAACATCATAAAAAAGTTGTTGGAAGAGAACAAGAAGTCATGGCATCCCAAACTAGTGCATGCACTATGGGTAGACATATTAACAGGTAAAAAATAAATTTGAATGTCTCCCTATCAGCTAATGTATGGAGTAGATGAAATTTTTCTAATAAGTTTAGGATTTCCAGTCATGAAGCTTATCCAAGAAGTACAGTCTGAAGAAGATGACATGATAAGAAGGATAAATTAGAATGTCCAGTTGCAGCAAACCAAAGAAGAATTATATAACAGAACACAGCTAGTGCAGGAAAACATCAAGAATTTGTTTGATAAAAGAAACAAGGTAAATGATTTTAACATTGGTGACAAAGTGCTCAAGTGGGACTCAAGGAGAGAAGACAAGGGCAAGCATGGAAAATTTGAAAATCTATGGAAAGGCCCATACATCATCCATTCTGCCAGAGGTAACAATGCATTCTTTCTTCAAGAAATGGATGGAGCAAAACTATTTGGAGGTCCTGTCAATGGCAGGATGCTCAAGCATTACTTTTGTTAAAAATACTCAGTTTAAAGCTTTATTCATTGTATATAACTCTGTTTGAATAAAAATATCAGAAAAATAAACACAAAAACAAAGAAAAAAAAGGAAAGAGGGCAGATAAAAAGAAAAGGTAAAGCCCCATACCAAAAAATAATATTTTTGAAAGTGTGCTAGTCCAAATTCCACTACTTTAGAAGAGGAAGTTTTTTTTTTCAGTCATACACCCTAATCATGATTGAACATGTTTTAAATTTCAGCTAATAAGTTAGTGAAAGAGGATTTTCCAAACTATTTAAACTTCGCTTATCAGTAGATTAGATTAGGAAAAGATATTGGTTCCAATGTTCAAATCTGAACCAACAAAAAAAGAGAGGGATGCATAACACATTCCAAATTACAGCCCTCAAAGTTTTTATTTTTAGTTTCTGCAAAATAAATTTTGTGTGCAGTTTGTACAAAATGCCACAGCCCATGACAAATCAAACTGCTTAATCTTGATTTGATCATGTTTTCAATTTCAAGTTAAATATAATAGAGAATGAAAATTTGTCGAATTGTTCATTCTTGACAGATAGGTAAATTAGGTAGAGAATAAAAAAGCTCATCATTTTAATCTAAGATTTTGGCTAATATAAGTGTAGAAGTAGATAGTTTCCTATTTTCAAAAAAATAATGATGTCAAGGTTGCTAATCTAAATGCACCCCATGAATAAAAAATGCTAGAAACGTATGATGGGTAGGTAGAGTTTGAGATTGAAGCATTCCTATTTTTCAATATTTTACATATCACAACTTCAAAAGAAAAAGTAGCAAATCGACAAATTGAATAAAGGAATCTATCAAGTACAAATCAAGGCATTGGTCTGCTTATTCCAGAGATTTTATCTCTGAGGTTCTTGACACCTCCAAAAGGAGCTACCCTCCCCAGCTGGAGCCATTTTTATCCTCTTGTATTCTACAGAGTTCACTAGATGACTATTGATTCTTCACAAGTAGCTAAAGATAGCATTTTTTGCCTATAAGCTATCTTTAGAAATCACACTGCCTTCATTATCCTAAATAAACCTTTTTCATTATTTTTCATCTCTGGCCCTTTCAAAAACACCTTACTGCTCTTAAAAGAATTCATTTTGGGCTTGTTTATCACATTTTCACTCTCCCTCCCTACCCACACTCTCATTCACTCATTTTCCCCTCTAAAAACCCATTTACCCTTTCAAAACCATTCATAAAACCCCTTTCCTTCATCCTTTTCCTTTATTTTATCAAAACAATGTAAAAATGCCTTTTTTCATTGTTTTAAAAAAAAATATATAATTTCGAGTCCTTTTGTTTCATATTAAAAAATCTATGTTTTAATATTTAAAACCGAGCCCCTTTCATTTTTAGCCCCCACACTCATATGACCCAAACCCCACCCCTTTTCTCTAAAGCAAAAAGCGGTTTCACTTTTGATTTATCCACCACGCCCGCCTTTTAATAAACCCCGCCACCATATAAATAGACCCCACATATATTTTGACCCCCCACTACATGACAAAGAATCCTGCCATGTCACCATGTGCTCAGACCCCACCACTCCACCTACTCGTCAATCCGGATCTCCGGATCACCATTGATCTCCCTTTCCAAGATCCGAAGGCCCTGATCGCATATCGCAAATTTAATTGTGCCCAGGTTAAAGAATATCTGACCGTGTGAAATGGGTGATATTCCTCCGCCACACATCAAGCACCGTTTGGAATCACATGCCCCCCCCCCTCCCCCCCCCAAAAAAAAAAAAATACCATTATCGCCTCCTCAATCGTGCGAAAACCACCTCCTGGTTTTCAAAAACCGATTTTTCCTCCACACCCAGATTTAAAAACTACCACCCTCCGTTCAAATTTCCCGCAGGTTTCGCCTATAAAACCAAGCCCATAACACCATTCTTCACCCTGCAAAAGTGAAAAAAACACCTGTAAACATTGTAAAACCCTCCCTGCAAGATTTAAAGCTAATTATTATTTTTGTGTGCAGGTTTAATGGTCGAAATGCATAAAATGCATTCCAATGGTCCAAGAACATCCAATTAAATGTTTGGGTAATGATAGAGAGGTTTGCTTTAAATTTAAAGGGACCGAAGGCCCCATTTCAAGATTAATCATTGATAAAACATGGTTATGGATGGTTATTAAAACCCTCCATCAATGAAGAATGCATCCCTAAGGAAAATATTAAAGGTTAAAGGGCTAATTAGTGATCAAAGGATAAAATAATGAGGGATTAGCCATCAAATACAAAAATTAAGGATAAAACAGAGGCAGATTAGTACAATAACACATTCAAATGAATCAAATCCAAGGCAGTTACTTCTTTAAAAGATATTTTTCCACCTACAAAATTATTTCCTTCAATAAGACATCAAATATTTATTATACACAGTCAGATATATTTTTCATCTCCCAGCAGTTATTGCAAAGTTATTAAAAAATTCTTAAATTCAAACATTTCACAGAATTAAATCAGAAGTGAAGTTAGGAGTTATTATTTCAGAGAAACACCTTCAAATATTTTTGCCTTGGGCCTTGCATGGTCTCAAAGGTCAAAATATCATTAATTCTATAATAAATGACATCCAAACCCTAGCTTAGCACCACCTCCTCATTTTTCAGATAAATACTGCATATGAGCTTCATTTTTAGTGTTGTTGGTTAGTGGGTGGTTATTTGGATGATTTCTATTGCTGAGCTAGTTAAGGATTTCTTGGCTGGATTTGAGAAAGCTCTGAGTAGTAGCAAGCTATTGTACATGGAGTAATGTAACTGTTTTGATAATCAGTAATACAAGCACATTCATAGGATTCTTGAACTATGTTAATGATGAAGTTTTCCTCATTTGTCATTTTTTTTCATATCTTTTCCATTCTGTCCATATTTCTCTGATAAAAGAACAGAAGCTTTAGAGTAGGATATGATGACTTGGCACACTAAGTATGGTTTTCTTCTTTATCTTAATGTTTTCTTCTGCTAGGTTTGATTTGAGAAGTCTTAATTTCTCTCTAGTTCCATCTAGCTTGTTTTCTTAGAAATGATTTAATAGAGTCAAGCAAAATAAGTTTATGGTGAGCCCTGTCCTTTGGTGTAGCTTGAAATATTTTTTTTTAACGTCTTTCTTTGAAGTATACTTAGAAGATTCTAAACCAAGGAAGTCTATGGTATGCCCTATCCTCTGGTCTGCCTCAAAATGTTGCTTTAAAGGTCTTTGAGTGTTGAGTTAAAGAAGATAGGTTTAACTTTCTCTTTAGCTGCTCTCACGAAAGTCTAGCCAATGAAGTCTATGGTATGCCCTATCCTTTGGTTTGCCTCAAACATTTACCTAAAAGGATTTTCTTATTTAAGTAGAGCTAGAAGATTCTTGACTGACTATAGCTTTGTTGCCTTTTCAAATTATTATTGTTTCATATCACAAAATAGTCTAAGAGATCCACTTGATATAGTTAGCTTGCCCTACAAAAACCCTTGCAAAGTTGATGAACAATTAAATCCTTTTATGACTCCATAGCCCAATGGATCAATGTTTTATCATGGTCTATCTATTCAGCTGAAACATCCCTTCATTTAGTAACACCACAAATCTCTCAACCTATCAATTAATTCAACCAAAAAAAACAAGTTCGTAGAACTTCATAACTAGCCTAATATCATAAAACAAAAGCACAAATATATATCATTTGAAAACACATATATAGAGAGATCCCTCTCTGAATCCAGAAATGCTAGGTCCTAGGATTCCAAAGTGGTTCTGATGTGGCCCTTGCAGTTTTTTTTTTTACCAATCTTGCAAATCACGGGGAGCCAACATAGTGGTGACCATACTAGGGAATACTGAGTAATAAACTGCAAAACATAGATTCAAAGACTCAGAAAACCTCATTTTTTAACTTAGATTAATCAAGTGTTAGCCAAGAATGGTTTCTGATTTCCAATGGTGGACAGCAATCAGCCTTAAAACAAGTGAAAATATTCCACTTTGTGACTCCACTGGCTTTCTGTAGGCCTACTGATTCCACTTGTTTTCCATAGACTGCACTGAGAAACTTATGTTTTCATCAAAAAATCAGCAACGCCCAGTCAAGAATACTTTGTGTATTAAGTATATCTTTCACATTTTGGTTTATGTCTTAAAGACTGTTATACATTTTCAACCTTTCTGATTTATTGGGTCTGTGCTTCTAGCCTCTATAGGAGTTCATACTACATCCTATCCTGACCCAAATCCTCCTACTATAGTTAACAATCCTGAAAGCATCCTTAGGAAGTCTCCTAGATACAAAATTCTAGTTGTTAGCAGACCAATCCACAAAGTAAGTTCCCTACCTGAAAACCTTAAAGACTTGCAGAATATACCCTTTGACCCACCCCTACGACAAAGCTTGTCTAGGACTAGATCTCAGAGTTGGATAACTCATATATTTTTACACCCATCCACCCTACAACTGAATTCTATTGTACTAACTTCATCTCCCACTGTTCACCTTCCTCCAATTAACCCTGTAGGCTCTTGTAAACCCTCCACATGTTAACCCTCCATTGTTTCCACAACATCATGGTATGCTCCCTTAGTCCTTCCTTTACCTTTAGTTGTTCTACCACAAGATTATCAGTCCAAGATTCCTTTATATGATGCTAGCATCTCTACTACTGCTCAACAACATGTGGACAGAATGAATGACTACTTTGACAGACAAGAAATAGATGATCAAGCTGTTAAAATTAGAATTTTTGCTCAAAGCTTAGGGGCAGAAGCAAGAAAATGGTTCAAAGGCTTAACCGCTAACAATATAAATAACCTCACTGCTTTTCATCAACTATTCTTAAACAAATGGGAAGTCAAGAAAAATCCTCTTCAAATCCTATCAGAATATAATGACCTTAAAAGAAATATTGAAGAAAGTGTCCAAGACTACTGCACTAGGTTCAATAGTGTATACAATGCACTCCCACCCCACATGAAATCCCTACAAGCCCTAGCCTTAGTGAAATTTATTGAAGGATTCGATCCAGACATTTGTTATCAATTAAGAGAAAGAGATCCCCTCACATTAGAGGACATGCGAAGAGGAGAAATAAGTGTAGAAGCTAACCTAAATGTCAGAAGGGCTAGATTGAGAACAGAGAAAAAGGTTTCATACACAGAAGAAGCTTGACACTCCACATATGATGCTAAAATTGATAGCCTAGTTAGGACAATGGAGAGGATTATGGAGAGAATAAACATGAGTGAGAGAGCTTATCCTAGAGAAAACCAAACAAATCCTCAAAGAAAAAATCAAAACCATCACCAAAACCAGAACTTTAGAAGAAATCCCCCTTAAATTAGACAAAGACATATTGATCATCAAATCAAACCTACTTTCCAAGAAAACTATGTTGATGAGGGTGAGGGGATAATTGAAAAAATAGAGGACAACCACATAAATTTAATGGGAGTAAACAATGAGAATATTGTTTTCCTCACTAAGGAAGAACAAGGCATATTTACACATTATGAAGAAAAAAGCCTATAATTTGAAGACTAAAAACAAATCTTTGAAAATTCCATCATGGAAGTGCGCAGATAATATGACCTCAGAAGAAAGAAAAACCAAGACACTCCCAAAAGAAAGACCTCTGAAATTTCTTCTAGGAATAATCCTGAAAACATTTCTAAAAAGATAGCAGAAAAAAAATAATACAATGGCTGAAATTTATGATAAAAACAAAAATAAAAACATCTGTTGCAATCCAAAACATAGTGGTGACCAAAGCAGTGCTAGCAACTCAGCTAATTCTCCTAATAAAACTATTTCAATTGGTGTTCATAATAAAAACCAACAAGTTGAATTTGTTGTGAAAACAGTGACTAAAAAGGCTAATTTAAACACTTCAAAAACTCATATACCTTTCAGTATAGAGAATGAAATTTCCAAGATTAAAATATCTATTCCTCTTACTGAATTATTCACTCAAGATGTATATAAATACCAAATTTTGAAAGCTTTAAACATAGGAGAAAATGTTGATTCTGTTAATTTAAATGATGACAAACCTGAGCTTATGTTTCGACCAGAAATGGAAGGGAAATTTCAAGAGGGAGGTGTTCCTCCATTTTATGTCAGTTCAAACATCCATGATAAAATTTTCCACAATTCCATGTTGGAATCTGGTGCTTCACACAACCTTATGCCAAAATTAGTGATGGAAAAACTAGGCCTTGAGATAACTAGACCATACAAAGATTTATACACTTTTGATTCCAGTAGAGTTAAATGTCTAGGCCTAATCAAAGATTTATGTGTCAACTTAGCACAAATACCAGCGAAGAGCCTAGTAATGGATATTGTCGTGGCTGATATTCCTCAAAAATATGGCATGCTCCTTTCAAGGTCATCGGGTGCTAAACTCCAAGGTACCCTAAAAATGGACATGACTTATGATACCATCCATGTCTTTAGTCAACCAAGAAGACTATATAGGGAAACACACATGAAATATATGGTTAGCAGTCAAGAAAAACTAGATAAATCCCCTCTTTATTCTATTCACACAGACCTTGATTCATTTATCCTTTACAATGATGAAAATGTTAATGAAGTGATAGAAAATGAGAAAACAAGCATAGAAGAAGAGCAAAAAGAGGAGGAAGGACATTTAAAACAGTTTGCTAACACAAAATATTACAGCAAACATAGTGGAAACCATGCAGAACAAAGCAACAACCAACATAGGGTTGACCATGAAAAACAAAATGAAAATCAACATAGTGGAGATCATGATAAACAAAACAATGATAAAAATAACGTAGGCCCTAAAGAACAACATGGTGAACAACACAGTGGCAGCCACTATAAACATCACAATGAGGACCATGATAAAATTAGTGACAAATCTAAAATTGAGCCTCTTTGGAGTATGATTTTTTATGGTTCTTGTAGAAAAACTGGTTCTAGAGCAGGCATATGGGTACATAACATAGAAAACAATCATGCAGAAGGTCACTCATACAAGCTAAATTTTCAATGCACAAATAATATAGCTGAGTATGAGGTACTCCTCTTAGGACTACAATTACTGAATAAATTAGGGGCCAAGAGGATAACTATCCATGGAGATTCAGAGTTAGTCATTAGGCAGATTAATGGAGAATACATAGCCAAGCATCCTAGATTAAAAGCCTATAGACATGTTGCTATTGACCTCTTGAAAACATTCACCAAATATGTGCTTAACTTTGTCCCTAGAAATTAAAACATCCTTGCCAATGGTCTAGCATATGCTGCCAGTACATGTCAAAAACCTTATCAAAGCAAACAATACACATTCCAAGTCAAATATAGACCAACAGTTCCTAATAACATAAAATACTGGCAAGTTTTTGAAGGAGATAAAAAATAAGAAAATTTCCTGCAGTCTAGAAATGAGTTTGAAGTTCCAAATTTAGACTCAGAGTATGAAGAAGACTGCTCTACCAAGGAACAATCTTATAAATAAGAAACTCCTGATACAGCTGATATAAATCTGTTAATAAAAGACAACACACATAAAATAGAGATGTGCACTAATTTAGAAAAAGAAGACTTTGAAGTGTTGTAGTCTAATACTGATAACTTGCCAAAAGTACTGGTGCCTCTAGAAGAACTATTTGACTTTAACGATGTTGGAAAGAAGCCAAAGATAGAACCAACTGAAACTGATATAGGAGTATGCAATATAGGTAGTGAACAAAAACCCAAAATGATCAAACTATCCAAAACACTGCCTGCTCATATAAACCAGAAATATCTTGAGCTTTTTAGAGAATTTAATCATGTTTTTTCTTGGAGATATGAAGATCTAAAGTCTTATTGTTAGAGATAATTGTGAACTATGGATAAAACATGCTTCCCTAGACAGGTGCTACTCTAGAACAATAGGTTAAAGTCTATACGACTACTTTTCCTAACTAGGAACAGACACATAGAATGGATCAGATGCTTACTTGGAATCTAAGCGCTTCCAAATGATTCCTTCTGTCACTTCCATTATAGCTTCAAATTCCAACCAAATGCTCAAAATATTTCCTGCAAGAATGAACACTAAATAGAAAAAGATAACAATAATACAGATGTCTATTCAAGTTATTTTTCTAAATCAGTAAAACATAAACCATATACATCAACTAAGACCTTGCAATATGGAAAATCAAAGCCAATACAGATGCATATAGGGAAAAGTAAGTTGTATTCTTTATTAATGATAGAAGGGGAGGTTACAACCAAATGACTAATTTTGTGTCACCATCTCTAGCAGCATCCCAATCCCATCACAATGCAGATATCTCCAGCAAATTGTCACTCAAATAAATCTCCTCAATGTAAAATCCATCAGCATTTCTCTACAAAAATTCTTCCTTCTCAAACACTAAGATCTATGCTCAATTTATAGAGTGGCTAAGGTAGTTTTACAATCAATGATTTTCCAATAATATGTGATACATGTTCCTATCTTGTAGATGTCAAATGGACACATGGATTCGAAGTTTGACACATGTGAACTCTTCTAGAAGGCACTGGCCAAGTGGAGATTCTCGAACAATGAGAATTTCACTCCTAATGTGACCAATGCACCCATAGATGTCAAGAAGTTCTTTGTAGTGCAGCCTTTCATGGGGCTACCTGCATATGCAATGAACTTACTCCCTTTAGAGGAAAATTTGGTGAGCTCTCATATCATATATTATAAACTTTAAACTTTGGAAACCTTTGCAGATGAAATTCCTTGATTGATCTATCTTGTTCTTTGTCTTAGAGCAGATAGAAATTGAAATTTTAGGGGATGATAGACCCTATACATTGGTCCTGGAGATGATGCCCAGTTAACCAGGTCATTGGGAATGATGCCCAAATTTACCTATAAAAATTCCCCCCTAAAGCATGACTTCAGAATAATAACAACAATATTTTGATTGATATGATTTACACTACGATGAGTTGGAGATGAAGCAGAGTGGCGATCTGCATCAATATTGCAATACATTACATCATGATATATCCTTTTAATCATAATTGTTGACAGTAGGCATTTCCATGTTCAGCACATAAACAATCTAATAACATGTACATAATTCAGAAAGTCATCGACATTGGAATGTTGCCCAATGCAGACATGCCTAAAGATACAGGCCCATGTTTGGATGACGATATATATGTAAAGTCGCCATGGAAAATTTTAGGGGCTAATATTCGCAGGTGGGCTAATTTTCCATTATTTTTCCAAAAACAATATTCGCCAATTCCCATTTTTTTTTTAAATTGATTCATCCAAATTTTATAGTATAAAAATATTTTACCCTGAAAATCACCAAAAATTTATATATACTAATATAAAATGCTTACAAAACTAAATATTTTTACAAAAACAACGAAATTTTTTTAACAATTCACATATTAGGGACTACTAAGATTCTTCAAGTTTTTAAACTTTTAAACGTCCATCCTTAAAATTTTCCCTAAAAGTCACCGTATAGATGATGTGTACAACAATCCTGAAATCACAGCCCAGATGTCTTAAACTAGATCCGGGGTCTTCTTATCTCGTTCACTCGATCATTCGAGTACAAGTCTAGCCATGCAAATATATGATTTGTCGTCGAACATGGAAAGACATCATTTGATTACGAGCCAATGATGTGAGCTGTTAACAAACGTGAGAGAACCACCATTAATGAAAATGGCCCTCAAGGTACTGCAGTACATTTTGTAATACATGAATATATGATTTGATGTCAAACGCCAAACAAAATATTTCGGTCAAAAGCCCAGAAGCGAGGATCTTGTCAATGCTATAACAATCCTCGTGGTATTGGAATATGATGTTTCTAAGTGAACTTCCTGGATATTGATTTGTTGTCAACAAGAAGTCACCTTATTGCAAAATGAGAGTTACTGATTTCGAGGACAAGGGTATGACTTGATATAGCAATTTTCAGGGATGACGGTCATGAGAATAAAGGTTTACGAGTATTGCAAAAGGATGCTTTTATTCACTGGATGACTTCTTTTGAACATATCGGTGACACTGTGATGAGTTGGCAGCATTGACCCAAAACCGAAGTGAAGGTATGATGAAACATATGTATGAATGAATGGTCAAGATGATTACCCAACCCAAACAGCCATGGACATGGAGTGAAGGAAGTGTCATGTTCAAGAGTGACTTGCTACCATAAAGAAATTTGATCACTTTTCCCAAACTTTCCCCAGTAATTTGTCGACCAATACGTCTTTATTTTTTAACAAGCTTGAGAATGATAAAATTTGCTTGATCTATAATTCAACCCTTCGGGTGAATAAAGTATCACTATGTAATAATTTAACAAGTCTAGCGATGAATGAAACTCGATTCTTGCCATGATTGACAAGCCCCTCACCATTTTATGTTTTAACGAGCTTAACGATAGTGATAGCTCAGTCCTTTTTCATATTTAGAGAGTTTGGAAAAGAGGACGAAAGAAAACTCCATAAGTACTTTTAAGTAAATTTTTCACTCATATCAGAAAAAGTGTAAAATAATATCTAAGAGAACCTCTTTGGTCATGTTTAATGAAGGTATTCATTTTTCGTAAATAATCTATCTCACTCTAGAAAAGGGTTAAACTTATACTGAGTAGATATCAATTCATTTACTTTTACGAGCTTGAAAAGACAAGTGCTCGGCAATATTTTCACATCATCTGAGTCTGAAAAGAGCTAAAAGAATACTCCAGGGGTTCATTTTTTGATGTTATAGAAGCTTGAAAAAAGATAAAATTGTGCTTCAAATCCCTTTTCGTTTTTAACAAAGCTCAAAAAATAAGGAGAAAAAGTTTGCTTTGTGGTCAAGTCATTCTTTGAAAGAAATCTGCATGACTAATCTGTTCATCAATTGTATATCCTGTTCAGAACAACATCAAATGGATTAAAAATACTTGTTTCATGATAAAAACATAATAAAAATTTAGTCATAGCAATATATTCAATTTGCAAATAATTAAATTACTATTAAAAGTAGTTTCACTATTCATTTTTACCATTCCATAGTTACTATTTGCATTTTGGAGCTCTGAACCTGATTTTTCCCCCGAACATCAGTTGTTGATTGTAATCATTTGTGTGGATGGTGTTCATTGCCATTTGATCCAGGTTAGTGATATGAACCTCCTCTTTCCTTTTTTATTCATTTCATTTCCAATTCCGGAAAATTTTTAGTATTTTAAGGCCCCTAGGGTAAATTCTGCCCAAAAAGAGGGCAACACACCCTTGATTGTCGAAACCTCCGTTGCATAGTAGGTACAATGAAGGGTACTTGCATATGCAAAGCATTTTCTCTTGTTAAGGGGTGTGTTGGGCGCAATTCATGTTTTTTATTTTCTCATTATGCCCAGAATTGACCTTTTTTTTTGCAATGAATGGAATCTAATGGATCTTATGGTTGTATTTCAAGTTTCCATCTGATTACAATGTAGATTACATGGAGGGAAAGAGAACATGAAAAACAGGATATGATTTCCTTGAATGATCCCGGTACTGCAAGAGCCCTAAGATATTGTGGACTGCTTAAGTACTTCAAATTTTCTGGGATGAGGAAACAAATAGAAATATTAGAGTTCTTAGTTTGAGCATGGGATTGAGCTATAGAGGAATTTCATATTAAGAACCAAGTGGTTCCTATAATAGTCGAGGATGTGTAATTTATCACAGGTTTGTCAAGGAGAGGCTTGCCCATTTCGCTCTCAGGGTCTGTAGTTCGAGGAGAGACAGTGAGAGATTTTGTTTTGCAACATTGCTATCTAGGGTCAGAGCCAAGAAAATATGCAAATATTAACATCCGAGATGTTAGAGATTTTCTCTTGAGAACTATCCTTTTCATGATTGCAAAACTTGTCGGCATCATTACACTAACGTAGCCAATAGATCATATATGCAGTACGTGCTAGAGTGTATGGAGCCAACAGTCTTCAACTGGTCCGAAGCTATTCTATCTCAGATAAAGGAACAAATGAATAAAGAAAAGGGAGGAAGGAATAAAATTTTCAGTTATGGTTCTATCCTTATATCCTTCGCCTTGGAACGGATTCCACTGATGCAGCCATAACATGTGACACTATAAATAGCTAGTGCTAGAGATCCTTGAATGTAGAGATGGGTAGAACTCATGAGTCGGCATGCAGGCCAATCTACTATTGTGTTATCGACTGCATTCTTTTTCTGGTTCTGGCGACAGATTGTCACCATCGATGAGTATGCATATGTAGGCGTTGATTTTTGAGGGGATCCAGATTTAGCATTAGCAAAAGGGTAAGAATGTTTTGATCATCTTTTTTTTTCCAAAGGTTTATACAATGTTTTTGTATTTTTATTTTTTCCAAATACTAAACTAAATGTTTGATGTAATGTAGATGTTGTTCATGTTCAACCAGTAGTGGAACCGAAGCGCGAAGCATATATGCTAGCAGAGAGGGTTGTCGGGAGAGTAGTCCTTCAGGACCTTGATATGGTTGAGACTTTGACTGAACTTCAGCAGCATATAGAGGGTTTGACCATCGGGATTCTGGATTGTCGGATCAAAGAGCTTCCTATGTGACTGCAACGACACGCTATTGGGGTTCCTAAACACTGGATGTAGTTAATTCATAGGATAGCTAGATCTATAGCATGTTACCACGAGCACCACTAGTTTACTTATGACATTTTGCATACATTTTGAGGTCAAATGACCAATGTGTCTTGGGCACAAATTTTGTAAAAACCTATAACTATATATCTATATGATTTCAGTGTTTTCCTATGTTTATTGTGCAATCCTATTCAATGATGTGAATGTTTTCTTTACATATCTTGAAAATGTCTGTCTAAAACCTGATTAGCTAATGAATCAGTCAATGAGTTCAAATTTCTAGAAATGTGTTGATATTGAATACAATCAAAGTGTCTTTCCAAAAGTCGAACTTTAAGGAACAATCTATTCAATGTTTGATTTCTAATAGTATAAACACTAGTAAGTTGTAATACCACAATTTGTGAGTCTAACCTTATGATGATACGGTTAATACTAAATGAAATGGCATCAAAGAGAAGTTCTATCAACGTGCTATACTCATCGATATTGTTTGTTGATCTACCAATACAAATCCCTTGAAAACTCACTAACTCATTGTTTGGAGCGAAAATGGCCCACGCTGCAGAGGATAGATTCTGCGTACTATGACTAGCACCATCAGCATATCCAACAAAGGGTTCCAAAGATTCAGACATCTACGATGAAATTGAAAGAGCATTACTAACGTCAAGAAAACTCTAAAAGCAAATTAATATAGTGAATGCAAATCAACAACATATATTTACAATATAATACAAAAAAGTACTACGCTCATGATAAAGCATAGTGACGTTTCAAAGACAACCCATTTCTAGGTTGCGCCAATGGAATTCCATCGTAATCAACCAACTCATAGGCGTCCTTAGCAAGAAGTCTTTTGAAAATATAGGGGTGATGCCATAATGGCTCAAATTTTCCTGTTCCTATAACATTAGCTTCTTGATCGTAAAGAAGGACCAAGTCACCCTCTGAGAAAATGTGAGGCTAGACATTTTTTTTGTATTGTGCCTTTATACGTCTCTTATGCTCTTCGTTGGCCAATTTGGCTTCATGACGTGTTTTATCAATATGGATGAGGTTAAGGAGATGCGCTTCTTCTTCTTAGGTGTCAAGTAACAATTCAATCGAGAGTTTTAACGATGGTATTTCACATTGGATTGGTAAGATAGCTTCCATACCATACACCAATTGAAAAGCAGTAAAGCCAGTTGCATTTCTCACCGAGGTTCAATACGCCCACAAGGCAGAGTATAGGATCAAATTCCATTTTCTTTTACGAACTCCTATCATTCGTTGAAGCATACATTTAATAATTTTTTTGATAGCCTCAACTTGTCCATTTTATTGTGGATAATGAGTAGAATTATCATGTGATAATCCTTGCTTGGCAGTTAATTTACAAATCATGTGGTTGCGAAAAGGCTTCCCATGATCTGTAACTATAGCATGTGGGACCCCAAACCGTGCAATAACATGATTAAAGAAAAACATTGCAGTTGTCTATCCCGTGTTGTTCAATGTAGGCATCGCTTTAGCCCATTTGGTAAAATAGTCGACTACGACAATAATATAACCATGCCCCCCAGATGAACAAGGGTTACAGGTCATGAAGTCAATACCCCATTTAGAAAATGGTCCCACAGAGACAATGGGATACATTGGCATTGGCGGTTTGCGGATTTTACTATAAAAAACCTGGCATGCATGACAACTTTTGACCATGAGGATGAAATCTCGAAAAATAGTAGGCCAAAAGTAACCAGCGCGTAGTATCTTCTGTGCAGTAGAATATCTAGATAAATGTCCACCACATGCCCCAGCATCACAATAATTTAACACTTTTTCGACGTCCTCTTGAGTGAGGCACCTCCTTAAAATGGTATCGACACCACGACAATAAACTGTATCACCAATGATCAGATAATATTTGGCTTGGTATCGAATACGTCGATGTTCAGAGTGAGAGGTATTAGGTCGAAAAGTTTGGGTTTGGAGATAAATGATGAAATCCCCATACCAATGATCAGATGATCTTATCAGAAATAGAGACTTGTTTGGAATTGATGGTTGCAACGTAGTTGCAGTACTATCAAAGGGAAGGTCACAGAGAAGCTCAGCCAAAACTAAAGACTTCTTTGACTTGGATTTGATGAATTCCAAATCAAATTCCTGCAAAATGACATCCATTTTGAATATTTTTCCCCCATCAATTGACGTGATAAGATATAAGTCATTGGGTTGTAATCCGAAACTATAATTGTTTTTTGGAGCAGGATATAATGGCAAATTTTTTGGACAGCTTGAACAGGTACCAAGACAAGCTTTTCTACATATGAATACTTAACTTCCGTATCATTGAGATTACGACTCAAATAATATATCGGATTTTCACTACCATTTTATACTTGGACCAATACCATAGCAATGATCGTTTCAGCTGCGGAAATATATAAGAAATAATCATTTTGATAATTAGGGGATAGATTAATGACTCTCAGACAAGATTGTCCTTGACAACATCAAAATAAGCTTGCGCAACTTGGTCCCAATGGAAGGGAACCCCTTTTTTCAGTAGTCAAGTAAATCCTTTAGCCATTTCGACGTAGTTTGGAATGAACCTTCCTAGGAAGTTAGCCTTTCCTTGAAGTTTTTGTATCTGAAGTAAGTTTGACGGTGCAGGAAAATCAAGAATGGCCTGAACCTTCAATGGGTCGATTCAAATTCCTTCTTTTGAGACTATGAATCCAAGCAAATGACCAGAAACAACACGAAACACACATTTATGTAGATTGTGGCATATTTTGTAGCATCAACAGCATAAGAAAATAGCTCTCAAATGCATCGGGTGATTAGTCCAATTTCATGAATGCGTTGGTAAATCATCTAGATATGGTTGAACAATGTGCTTGATGTCATTGAAAGCATAATCCATTGCTCTCTAAAAAGTTTCCCCAACATTATTTAAACCAAACAGAATTTTCTTATAGGTGAATGTGCCCCAGGGACAGATGAATGATGTCTTATGTTAATCATCTAGGTGGATATTGATTTAATTGTAGATGGAAAATCCATCCATGAACGAAAATATTTCACATTCAGCACAATCGTCAATAATCTGGTCGATAAAGGGAGTATGATAGTTGTCTTTTTGAAAAGTAATATTGACATCCCGATAATCGACGCACACTCTAATGGTTCCTTGCTTTTTTATTACAGGAACGATATTGGAAACCCACTCAGTTAGCAGAACAGGGTATATGAAACCAACACACAAACGTTTTTCAACTTCTGCTTTGATGGCGGAGCTTTCTTTGGATGAACAGGATGAAGTTGTTGATGCGCCAGTTGACATCAAGATACATATTAATAGTCTGTTCAACTATACTAGTATCTATGCTTGGCATTTCCTCGTAAGACCAAGCAAATACATCATAGAATTCATGAAAGAGAGAGTGATATGATTCGAGTTCTGATGGAGAACAAGATACACTGACATGAATATTCTTTACAATGCTAGGTTTTGTCGAAGTATCGATAGAAATGGTTTCTTCAATATTTGACAGATTTCACTCGGAATCGATTGCATTAATGGGTAAAGAATTCGAAAATAATTTTTTGATGGATGGGTGATATATTTCGCTAAGATTATTTTCTTCATAATCAGGAAGATGGGAACGATGATGGTAATATTCCCATGGTTCTCCTTCTAACAACATGGCTTCCAAAATATTCTCATCTGTCAAGAACATTGAGGAAAATGGATCAGATGGAGTACCAAAATCTAAGGAATGACCAACCCAAACACTCGGCGACGCTGATTTCGGATTTGCCGCCCAAGACAGATAGATTGATTTATATGCCAGCTCAATAGGGTTGGGTGGTAGAAATTCATCCAATGTAGAAATATTAGAATCACCCATACTCTCCCTTAAGCTAGATAGAGTGGAAGAGATCATGTAGTAGGTCTCTATACTTGCAATTTCTGCTGACGTCGCAGGCGGCAGTAATGCGAAGGCTCCCATAAGAGTGGAATCCTTTAATATTTCTACACCAATGTTCTGAAGTTATAGTTGGGGTATGTGAATGAACGGAATGCTTCCAGTTACATGTGAAGTAGAGGAAAAGAAGGATAGTTGATTAATGACTGTGATTGTACCTTTATGTGGAAAGCAAATCATTCTAAATTATGTAGAAACAATTGCAGTCATTGCATATGCCCATGGCCTTTCGAGTAAAATATTATAGTCAAGGGGTCTTTCAAAAACCTCAACATATTCATTTTCTTTCCCCCCAGTTCAACATGCAGGTGTTGAGGTATAAAAGGTGTCTTTTTAATGTCTATTTATCCTACATTAATTATCAATCCGGGAACGAATTTTTATTTCAAGAGTGTACTCAGTCTGAGGCGGAAATTTATCCAAGAGTAATGCCTTGCAAGATGTAGTACAACGTTTCAAATAAAAAAGTAAATAGATCCTTGGAAAAGAAATCAAATTACAATAACATGAAATAAAATGCCCTAAAATCCAACTATTCACTCAGCAAACATCAATAAAGGATACAGTAGCAATAACTCATTCCTCTAGAAATTGATGTAATTGAAATCAAAATGGAACAAGACAATCAATCTGGGAACGGGGAAGCAATAACCAATGTTCTCTACAGTTGACAGTCTTACTTTAAAGCAATTAAATGGAAATAGAAATTGAACTGAAGCTGCTATTGAAAGTAAACTAGGAAAACTCTTTAAAAGCAAACTATTGCAATCTGTAAACTAATTAATCTGAAATGAACATCAATGTAAATGGATAGCAAACTGTAATTAAAGGAATTGAACATCAAATACTAACTAATGAATCAAATAGAAAAGTCGATGGAACAACAAATCCCATTGAACAACAATCTGTAATTAGGAGAATTGAACAGCAATCAGAACGGAACAACAAATGGAATCAAATGCTGAACAGCAAAGCTCTGTTAAAGCGTAACAAGATAAATGATACAGGCATGAGGATTCTTGTTAGAATGGAACAACGATGTGATTCATCAATGTAACATGCCAATATTCATAAGCAATTAAACAACAAACCAATTAACTTGCAAACTGTAATAAAAGCAAATATGAACTATCTCACAAAAATAATGAAAAGATAGAGATACAAACAGCGGATCGATCCACCAGGGTCGAGCCCTCAACCACTGGTGAAACGCCGCTGGGCCTTACTCCAGAGTTAAGAAATGGAACAGAAATGCGTTCTTGTATTAATCAAACATAGATAGTGTTTACAGCAGTTTCTCTTTGACCATGAGAGTTAAGAAATTACAGAGTTACAAAAAGATATTTTAATCATCAAATCATTGTCTTCATACATAATACATGCTCTCCTTTTATAATCAGAAAGAGGAGAATGTAAATAGTAAATGTGATCCCTCATAACAATATTGGATTGTTCCCAACAACTTGATAAACAAGAAAATATATTTCCATCCATCTTTCAACAAGAGCAAGTCAAATTTGGATTTGCAGCTGAGATAATTTGGAGAACGGCTGCAACAGTAAATCTGAGAAAATCTGCTCAAAGAACCTTCTGTTTCTCTCAATACAATTCGAATTTGGGCAAACTGTTCCTTTAATTAAGTTAATTTGGTCCATTCTAGACAAAACCCATTTTCCAGATTTTCCAGATTCTTCTCCATTTTCCTAGAATATCAACCACAAAACTGTCATTCTTATGCTAACGAATTTCTGAGTTGGAATATTGAATGATGTGCTGGAGATCAAATCTACAATCTAACAAATATCTTGGAGGCTAAAATGGTGAGTGTTGTTACAAAATATATTAATAAACCATCGTTGATAAAATTATGCATAATAATCATCAATTTATTAAAAATAAAGGATAAGAAATAATATTTATCCATAAGAGCCTAAATAATTACAAAATGGATTTATATGATAAATTACATGATAAAGAAGAGTAGAAATGGATGAAATAAGTGTTAAAAAGTGGTCGTATTTGCGGCCCAACATACCCCCAAACTGAATATATTGCATGCCCTCATGCAACCCAGAACTGAATATATTGCATGTCCTCATGCAACCCAAAGAAAAAAAAACCCATGTGTTAACCAAGAAAAAAAATTGTTCATCCCAACTCATGAAATGGATGGAACAAATGAATTTAATATTCAATTGTAGCAATCTTGATAAAGGCGTAACAATTTTTACAGTTGACGTTCAACTACATGTATATGAAGTTGCAGAAAAATGTGACATAAGTAACAACAAACTTCATTAACCATTTTCTCAAAAATCAGATCGTTTTGATGCATGGATCATGAGATATAAAAAAAATGGCTATAGGTGATAGTGCATAATTTCCAAAATTTATGAACTAATTTAGCGTGAAATTATCTGGGTTTGTGTATTTTAATGATCCCTCTTTGTTATCCAGAAATCACAAGAATTCAGTTCATTTTTAAAGATATATGCAAATCAATTTCTGCACTGTATAAAAATGAAATTGTATGCCTTAAACGAGAAAGAGAGTAGAAAACATCCATCATGTGTAGCAATTCCCCCCCCAAACTGAAGAATTAGCATGTCCTCATGCGATGCTAGAAAACAAAGAGAGGTGGTTGCTACAATCTATTGAAATCGATGACTTGTGTTAAAACAACATGGAATAAGGGATGTGTTAAGAATGAATAAGAATATCAATGGATGATAAAGAATATTACTGACATGGTCATGAAAGAAAACAACACTCCCCCAAAATAAAAGATGATATGTCTCTGAAAAATGGGAAGTGGTAAAGATGTGGAATGAAAGATGATAAATAATGCTCAATGGATTTTCATGAAATTCTTCTAAATTCATAATAAATCAGAAAATTATACTATTTTACCTCAAGTGTTACCTCCGAAAAAAAATGTGGAATGACATGTAGGAACTGGAATTTGTTGAAGCTGATGTAGGCTAAGTGGATACTGAAAGTAATGCAAAAGGTGGAAGCCATGCAAGCACATCATGTTTGAACAAGTGCGCGCATCCACGAGTTACGTGAGCCTCTGTTGGTACGAGCAATAGTGTGGTTGTGCTGCGAATAGAATTTCCCCCCATACTTGTTCTCCTATAAACAAATCATGATTCTGTATGCAATTTTCTTGAATCCACAGTTTTAGTTTTGAATGGCAACAGATAAGATGCATGAAAAAATTTTAAGCAGAAAAACTTTTGTAGAAATGCAGTATGAATATTGTGGCAAACAGAAGAGCAGCGTATTGCACAGCAATTGTACATCATGGAAAGACATACATACTTATGATATGATCAGCAAATTATCACATTACTGAAATCAATGCATATTTTTAAATCGTGAATAGATATGGAAATGTTTATGTAATGATTCATGGAAAAGGACAACTGATGAAAAAAATGCTTATGCGGTCATTATCCACATAAATCAACATGATCGATTTATATATAAATTTCATGTATAAAAGGTTCCAAACAAAGGGTTTAGGAGCATACTCTCATTTGATATTAGATAAAGATATAAGAAAATGGTTTATCATTACTATTGATTTGTGAAAAATATGACTCCAATAACATCAACAAAGCTCTGTTGCCCACAGGTGTCTATAACCTTGAAAAAGTTGCTTTCTCACCCTTGGAACCATTATCCTTTATTTATGCCTAGGGAATTGTTGTGTGATTTCATGATGGAGGCCATTGTGCTGGCTTGAGAACTAGATGAATCACAATGCCAATCACTAGGAAGGAGTGAAAGGTGGACAGACCGGCTCGTGATGAGACGTCCTATTCCAAGGACTTTTTATTTTTTTGAGTTTTCCATTGGATCATAGCCCTGGTGTGGTGGCCATAATGGGAATTCCACTTCACTACTCCCTTATGATCATGGTAGGTTGGCTTGATGAGACCCCCTATCCTCCATCTGCCATATCATAGAATTTTTAGTAATCATATAGAGATTTTTCTTTTTCTTTTTCTTTACATATAGCACTTCCCTATTTATATATAAAGGGTGGCTCAACACTCCTTAAGAGTAGGGTTGGTGGAAGAAGTCTGAACATCTCAATAGAGAAAATATGCCCTTATTCTTATTCAATGAAATAAAAATCAAAGAGAGTTATGAGAATTTAGGGAAAAACCAACATGATAAAGATAATCGATAATATTAATTTTAGTGAAAATAAAGATAGCAAAGGGATATAGATGGTTGTGTCCTTTCCTTTTTCCTATCACTACAAAAAATTTCTTAAAAATGACAAGTTCTCTTGATTAGTTGATTCCAGTAACCTCTAATTCGTGTATCCTTGCATAAATTGTTTGTTTTCGTTTCAAAAAGTCATGAAGAATTCATAAAAAGTCCTAGAATTTTTTTTTTAAAACAAGAAAAATGCACTCAAAAAGTGTTGTTCCTTTGGAAAGGAATAGCAAAAACAATCTACGAAAATATTGTTCCTTTCAAAATGAACAGCAAAAACATGTGGAAAAAGCAATGTTCCTTTTGAAAGGAACAACAAAAAGAAACACACAAACGCGTTGTTCCTTCAGAGGAACGGCTATTGTTCCTTAAGAGGAACAACAAACAAATATAAGCATGCAAGGATGTTGTTCCTTAAGAGGAACAACATGAAAAATAAAGGCACACAAAAAAGTGCGGTTCCCTATAGGGAACAGCAAAAAAAAAAGCACGCAGAAATTATTGTAGGGAACAGGAAAGGAAAAAAAAATAGAGGAAAGAACAAAGCTAATGTGCAATCCATTATCAAGCAAATCCAATCAAATAGAAAGAAAAATTTATGTACAAGTTTCAAGAAAAATAATTTTTTATAGAATTCGTGCTACCGAAGAATTGCCTTCTGCAATTGAAACTTGCATGGTGGGGTCCTTATTGTTCAATTGCCACTAGAGCAGAAACTACAATTTGAAGGGATCAACACCTGAAACACAAAAACATAAGAGAATTTAGAAAAGAAACAACACTTTATTAAGTTACAATAGCTATGATGTTATTTCCTAAGGGAATATCAATCTGTTAATGGAAATAAAAAATGATCTTTTTAAAAAATGTTTTGGCTGTAGTGACATGAATCTTGAAATGGAAACCAATTCTTCATTTCTTTTTGTTATGAATCTGTTAGGTAATGAACTGGATGAAATTCCCTTGTTTCACAAAATTTTCTTTCAAGAATCGCTCGTCCATAAATTGACCTTCTTTCTTCTCCTAAGATCTGCAAAAAAATGAGTGTCTACCTGCAATAAAACATTAAATCATGGAAAAAGAGAGGTGTACGAGCTCCCTTAATCCAATAATTATGAAAAAAGCTAAAAATTAGTTACCTTGTGGAACAAATCCATGGAAAAATAAAACAAATTTTATTTGTCACCTGCAGGAGAGCAGTGGTCGAGTATACCAACCAGCAGTGTTTTAATCATAAATTATTTGTTTTTCGTCCGATTTGAGTGATTCCAAAGCCAAATGAGAGATAATTCAAATTTTTATCTCTAATAGAATAATTTTTTAAAAATTCCATGTAATGGTATGTTAAATTTTCTTAGAACAACCTGCATAATAGAGTCATTTTCGATTTTCTAGCTCAGACCAACAGTTGATATTTCAAGCATAAAGTTTTAATTTGATGGAGGATTGAACCGATTCAAATTGGAGATTAAATCATATTCATTTATTGATCTCAAATAGAAATAGGTTTTGAATACAAGAAGAACTGATGGGTCAAATACGCTAGTGAACAACCGAGAAAACAGAGTTTCAAGAGTGCTGATTTATGATAGGCAGTCAGTATTTTGGTCATAAATTCCTCATGCGATATCTAAATTGAGTGATTCAAATTTCGTTGTAAGACATATTCATATAGGAATCTACAATAAATACATTTTTTAAAAATATAGTCATTTAGGCCTCCAAAAACTAACTTTCCCAACTTTGTTGTTGAGCTGCCTACTAGACACCCTGTCAATGTTTTGTTTCTAACCTTTTCGTTTCAAATCCAGATGGAGTGATTGAAATTGGGTTGGAAATTAGATATCAAGAGCTACTTAGGATAGAAACAATTTTTAAAAATATTCATTTTTTTTCC
This sequence comes from Pinus albicaulis, assembly GCA_034641835.2. Lineage (NCBI taxonomy): Eukaryota > Viridiplantae > Streptophyta > Pinopsida > Pinales > Pinaceae > Pinus > Pinus albicaulis. Next base: position 1,494,779,288 of record CM076582.1, on the reverse strand, counting down.
CCCAAGACATGACTGTTCCAACTGTGTTTTCAGAAATTTCATCAAGCCCACAAGCCAAAAATATGATATTCAAGCAATTTTTCCATATTGGTGATAAGTGTTTGTATAATTTTTGTTTTAAATGTAATGCATATACATACATAAACAAATTAAAAATATTTATCACCGATGTTGATTTCCACAGTGTGTTGCAACAAAACAACTATTTTTACAAAAATAAAATAAAAATGTGTTTATTTTATTTTCTCCACTAACCTACTCTTCTTTGAAAATCGAATATGCTTATGTATAAGAGTATTTCCAGTGGAGCCATTTCCGAAATAAGGCCTCTAGTATGTACATACCCAAATTTGAAAAATGCATGTTGATTAATAGTAGGGTATGAGAAGCCAACTTCCCTTCTTGTAAAAACAATTGGGCGAGAATTCTCAATTTCTTGGGAATCTTTCTCAGTCTCTTTTGTTTGGCTATGTACCTCAGCAAAGGATACAGATGGTGTCTTTGTGTCCTAAAGGGAACTAGTAGGTTGTCTAGAAATAACTTTCCTAGGTCCTACTAATGGGTGAGATTCAGTTTTCTTAAGAATTTCATCAATAAAGGTCGTTCTCCCAAGGGTCACCGGTCCCTTAAGTTTTTTAGGTTTGGGAGGAATTTTGACTTGTTTAGCTTTTATATTCATTCAAAAAACAAGCCTTCATTCCTACCTAAAGAAATAAATTTACCCAATTCTACTGTGAAGCGGGTTGTGAGCAAGTATGTTGCTTGCTCGGTGTGAAGGTTCTTACCTTTCATCTTTAATACCCAATTCTTCCCAAGCAGAAAAAACGTCAAATGTGCATCATTCCTTTTAAATGGCATACACTCTCCCCGGCAACGGCGCCAAAATGTTGAGGTATAAAAGGTGTCCTTTTAACGCTTATTTATCCTACATTAATTATCAATTCGGGAACAACTTTTTATTTCAAGAGTGTACTCAGTCTTAGGCGGAAATTTATCTAAAATTTATGTCTTGCAAGATGTAGTATAGCATTTCAAATACAAAAGTAAATGGATGCCTGGAAAATAAATCTAATTACAATAACATGAACTCAAATGCCCTAAAACCCAACTATTCACTCAGCAAACATCAATCGAGGATACAGTAGCAATAACTCATTCCTCTAGAAATTGATGTAATTGAAATCAAAATGGAACAAGACAATCAATCTGGGAACGTGGAAGCAATAACTAGTGTTCTCTATAGTTGATAGTCTTGCTTTAAAGAAATTAAAGAGAAATAGAAATTGAACTAAAGCTACTATTGAAAGTAAACTAGGAAAACTCTTTAAAAGCAAACTCTTGCAATTTGTAAACTAATTAATCTGAAATGAACAACAATGTAAATGGACAACAAACTATAATTAAAGGAATTGAACAACAAATAATAACTAATGAATTGAATAGCAAATTCTATGGAATAATAAATCCCATTGAACAACAATCTGTAATTAGGAGAATTGAACAGCAATTAGAACGGAACAACAAATGGAATCAAATGTTGAACAACAAAGCTCTGTTAAAGCGTATGAAGATAAATGATACAGGCATGAGGATTCTTGTTAGAATGAAACATCGATGTGATTCATCAATGTAACACGCCAATATTCATAAGCAATTAAACAACAAACTGATTAACTTACAAACTGTAATAAAAGAAAATATGAACTATCTCACAACAATATTGAAAAGATAGAGATACAAACAGCAGATCGATCCACCAAGGCCAGGCCCTCAACCATCGGTGAAACACCGTTGGGCTTTACTCCAGAGTTAAGAAATGGAACAGAAACGCGTTCTTGTATTAATCAAACATAGATAGCGTTTACAATAGTTGCTCTCTGACCACGAGAGTTAAGAAATTACAGAGTTACAAAAAGAGAGTTTAATAATCAAATCATTCTCTTCATACATAATACATGCTCTCCTTTTATAATCAGAAAGAGGAGAATATAAATAGTAAATGTGATCCCTCATAACAATATTGGATTTTTCCCAACAACTTTATCAACAAGAAAATATATTTCTATCCATCTTTCAACAAGAGCAAGTCGAATTTGGATTTGCAGCTGAGATAATTTAGAGGACGGCCGCAATAGTAAGTCTGAGAAAATCGTGCCCAAAGAACCTTACATTTTTCTCAATATAGGCTGAATTTGGGAAAACTGTTCCTTTGAAAATTTAATTCGGTTCATTCTGGACAAAACCCATGTTCTGGATTTTCCAGATTCTTCTCCATTTGCCCAAAATATCAACTACAAAACTGTCACTTTTTATTCCAGCGAATTTATGAGTTGGAATATTGAATGATGTGTTGGAGATAAAATCTAAAATCTAGAAAATATTTTGGAGGCTAAAATGGTGAGTGTTGTTACAAAATATATTAATAAACCATCATTGATAAAATTATGCATAATAATCATCAATTTATTAAAAATAAAGGAGAAGAAATAATATTTATCCATAAGAGCCTAAATAATTATAAAATGGATTTATATGATAAATTATGATAAATTACATGATAAAAAAGAGTAGAAATGGATGAAATAAGTGTTAAAAAGTGGTCATATTCGCGGCCCAACAGTAGGTTATTAATAATACCACAAGGTTTATATGTACGTCCATCAAATGCTTTCAACGTCATTGATGATTGTGATACGCGCGATGAGCCAAGTGACTTCCAACAATTTAGAGACATAATGCATGTAGATTCTCCCTCATCAATAATAGTGCGATGAACAAGGTGATTGAGAACATTTACCTCTATGGAGAATGACAATTCTGCTAGTAATTGTGGCACATAGCCCGTATGATTAAAAACGACAAGATTAGAATCAGTCGAATCAATTCCACCAATAGCCGACAATAAAGCCTATTTTTGGGAGGGACAATTTTGTAATACCTCAAGAGAAGACATAGTTGAAGGGGATTGAGCCAAATATTCAACTATATTATAATTTTTTGCAGCTCTTGCTGGAGGATTATATGCCGATTTATGAATTACTCCCTTTGGTGGTTGATTGTCAATTCAGGAATAGAAGTAGGTGGTACTGATTCTGTAGATGGATTTGTTGTCGAGGTAGTAGGTTGATCAGTGGCCTGACTACCATAATATTTATTATGCATTGACACCAAAATATCTGTTGAAGGTTTTGTGACAGATAACATTAACACTTGGGAACTAGGAGTTGGATCCATAGTAACCATGTATGTGTCCGGATTTGGAAATGGGTCTGTCAACATAGCTAACGCATGGGAAGTCTTGATGATTTTTGAGACCTCAACGTGGTGAGGACAATCCCTAAAAAAGTGTTCCTCATTACAGATTCTGCATGGATAACGAGGTTTTCTGCGAGTTAGAAGTTTGCTTTTTCTTAGATTTCCCCTTTTTCTTACTTCTGAGTTGCTTGTCACTTTTGCCTTTGTCAAATGACATAGCATTAATTTCAGAAGTAGGAGTAGGATCAGATGAAGTAGTGTGATGTGCGCTCATAGTGCCTATCAAGCCGTCTCTAGCATGAGAGTCCTTTAATTGAGGAGGAACAGTAAAATTAGATCTCAGCGCATTAGAAATTTTTCATAGATCATGCCAGACTGAGTATAAATCAAATCTAGATATTGGGCACGAGCGATAACTTGATCTTATGTGACGACACCACCTTTAGCCACATCCTCAGTTATAGATGGTAAGATGGACTTAATGAACCATTCAGCAAGGAGTTGATCCGGAACAAAGGTCTTAACCATGCTACGACGATGACACCACTAATGAATATGATCAGAGATGTAAGTAGCATTAGTCTATTTGAAATTGGTAAAGAGTTTCGTTCCAATTTCATATCTGATGGGTAGCTACAAATGAGTCAAAACGACAGCAGCTAGGGCCGTGAAATTATCAAAAGAAGCTCTAGGTAATTCAATTTCCCATTTTGCAACTGGACTTGTGAGTGTACGCTGGAAAAGACGTAGTCAAATAGAATCACCATTTAGGAAGTTTGATGAACACCATAAATGATAAGTCATGACATGAGTTGACTGATCTTCTCCAGGGTTCCCATTGAACTTAGGAATATCCGAGGGTAATTTGTGAGGTATCATCAGCCACCAAGAAGCATAATTAATTGGATCATTAGTTAGCCTATTTAAATCTGGTAACTCTAAAGTTGCAACCAAATGAAACTGTCTATTAAGGTTAGGTTGAGCATAGCCAGGGTAAGATGGAATTGCTTGAGCAACAGGCCTTTGAGCACTAGCATAAGGAATCTGTTGCTGGTAACCTAGATAGGGGTTGTTTTGAAAATCAAATGCTTGAGGATTCTGTTGACCAAAACTTGGATATGATACTTGTTGAAATGAAGTTTGAGGCATTTGCGCCTGTGGCTGCCAAGGGGTCTGTCCACCAATGTTATAGCCCAAATTAAAATGACTTGGATTCAGTTGATAGGTATCACTAGGTTGCAGTTGTGACATCCCATAAAATGGTAAACCAGCTTGTGAATAAATGATTTCGGATACAGGTTGTTGTAAATTAACCGAAGGATTTGGAGTCTGTGGACCCAACATTTGAGGATATTGAATTGAAGGACCAGATTGATAAGGTTGTACAACATTTTGATTTCGTAACAGGGGTAAAGATGTATTAACGAGTGGTAATGATGCAGGTCTAACAAGTTGAACTGGTTGATACGAGTGTACAGTCGTTTGTGGTTGGATAGGCAGAGTGGGCTACCATTGAAAAATATTCATTTCAACATTTGATTGACCAAAAAGTGATGGAGTACTATCATATTGGGTGACCAAAGGTTGCCCCCCAGCATGAGGAGGATAATAAGACGGAAAATATTTCTCTCCAAATGCTAGGAGTCCAGTTCATATGGTACTTGAAGGAATAGACCCGAAAGGACCGACTTGATATTTCCCCGAAGATGTGTATAATGAATTAAGTCATTTAGTACTTACGATAGGATTACCAGTTAAAATACCAGATGATGACATTAGTAAAGTCCATGGATTTGAAGATGCACCACAGAAAATTCTAGATAATGATTTGTAACCTGATGGGACCAAAGGGCCACCATGAAAATATGACTCTAGTGAAGTTGTAAACATCGATAGGGTAGCTAGGGCGGGAGATGACATAATTGTAATATATGGCCCAACCGAAGATGTTGGTTCAGTCATGGATTACTTGACCAAATGTATACCCTTTTGAATCAACAGGAATTTAAAAAGGAGTAGGATCAACAAAAGCAGAGGGTTTCGATTGAGAAAAAGACTCATATAGGTAAAGGTCCTCCCCAAAATGGGTTGGAGTTAAAGGTGTATCATCTTCTAGGATTTCTTCAATCGCAATTAAATCAGGGGGAAGTATTTCACCGTCAAGCCCTAAGTATATTTCAGGTGGTTGACTGTGTGATATGGGAGATTCAATAGCTACAGAACTTTGTGGGATGACCAAGGTAGGAACAACTTATGGTTGTATGAATTTAGGATTTAGATATTCTGGCAAAGAAGAGACAGGATCTAGATCGATTTCTAGTTGAAAAACGTCGGGTCCAGGAGGTATGGTCTCACTAATTGGATGGATCGTGACCACGGGTAGTTGTGAAGACTCTGTTTCGACAACAGTAGATGAACCAGGATGTGTAGAAACAACTTGAGATAACTTTGGTTTATGGGAAAATGATGTTTCACTCGAGGTACGAGTTGTACTTGATTCAGCATATCGTGATCACCTTTGCCTACTAGAAGTAAGTTCTGGTGGTAAAGGTGGTTTTAACGGTAGTTTATGTGAACGATGGGGAAAAGGATTTTTTTCTTCCATGATTACTGATTTATTTTAACCAAAAAAAATTAAAAAAAATAAAAGGGTAATGCTAGGCAAAATGGTTTACCAAGAAACTATGAACTGCAGAATACCTCCTGGCGAACCAAGAAGTACGGGCAGGCAGTCTCCCCGAATGTTGTGTTCGGTGTATCACAATTTACAAGGTGGCCGACTCGGTTCACTATGGATGGATATCACCTAAAATTTGTCCTCCCAAATATACCCAAAGGTACGTGGAGGCCCAAGTCCGTATTATCGTTGTCTGATGTGAAACCACACAGTGAGAGAACCCCTTTATACTTATCATATTATAACACCGCCTGATATACCCGAAATTATGTGGACGAGCTACGATATACTTACGTACGTGGAGTGAGGTATCACACTAGTAATATATCGCAGACAAGTTAATGACAACTGCTATGTTTTACGACGCCAGAACATGTCTCTAGCCTACACCTTCTAAATGTTATCGTTATCATTCCAATGCTTTGTTAGGTAAATTGAGATTAATTTTATGTTGATCTTGCTTAACAATTTTCCTTTCAAAGGTTCACCGCGATGATGTATTGGAAAATTCCTAAAATTCTATGAAGAATGATAAGCAATCTTTCACGTTTAGTTTTTCAATGAAAATCCTAGCTACTAGAGGGAAAGAACAAACAATTTTCGAGCAAAAAAATCAAAGAACACAAACTAAATGCAGATTTCCTAATTGTTCCCTTTTGTAAAACACACAAACCACTACATGCAAATGCAATTTTCTGTTTTCAATTACTTTAATGTTATGAAATGCAGCAAAGAAACTAAGTGCACTAAATCAACAAAATCAAATGCTTTTTACTTTTGAGAAATCAAGAATATAAACAACAATTTCTCTTCTGAAGGAAAAATGAGGAATGAAACAACAATTTCTCCTATCAGGAAATGAGTATTTTACGACAATTTCCTTTTTCAAAATCAAATGGATCTAATGCGACAATAAAAATACTTTGAAATTAACTTTCCAATGATAAAGAAAAATTCTTTAAACAAACATTGAACAAATTTTCTTTCAAAGGAGGAAGAGGTAGATGAATTCACTAGTCAATATGAGGCTCAGGCTTTTCAAAACACATCAACAAACAAACTGAAACAAACTACAAAGACAAATTCAAGAGAATTTGGATGGCTTCAAGAGGCAACATAGTCTCTAAAGAGAGACAGTGCTTTGCAATGCAGGCCTGAAAGGGAGACAGTGATATGCAAAGCACTGTGTCTTGTCCAAGAGTGCATTGGGTGTAGTGTAGAAAGAAAAACACAGCTGTTTAACACACTTCTTTTATAAATTTGGATCTTAAAAAGCCTATTGTTTGTGAGTAACAACTACTGGGTGAATAAACAAAGAAAATCATAGATTAAAACACCTAGGATAAAGAGTAATTTCCCCAGTGGAGTAGCTAATTTTTTTGAAAGAATTATGAATTACAGATAAAACACGCTTCCCTAGACAGGTGCTAATCTAGAACAACGGGTTAAATAATATACGACTACTTTTCCTAACTAAGAACAGACACACAAAATGGATTAGATGATTACTTGGAATCCAAGTGCTTCCAAATGATTCCTTCTGTCACTTCCGTTGTAGATTCAAATTCCAGCCGACTGTGCAAAATATATCCTGCAAGAATGAGCACTAAATAGCAGAAGATAGAAATCATACAGATGTTTATTCAAGTTAGTTTTCTAAATCAGTAAATCATAAACCATATACATCAACTAAGATCTTGCAATATGGAAAATCAAAGCCAATACAGATGCATATAGGGAAAAGTAAGCTTTATTCTTTATTAATGATAGAAGGGGAGGTTACAACTAAATGACTGATTTTGTGTCACCATCTCCAGCAGCATCCCAATATCATCACAATGTAGATATCTCCAGCAAATTGTCAATCAAATCAATCTCCTTAATGTAAAATCCACCATCATTTCTCTACACAAATTCTTCCTTCTCAAACACTAAGATCTGTGCTCAATTTATAGAGTAGTTGAGGTAGTGTTAGGTCCCTATTTTACAATCAATGACTTTCCAATAATAGGCAAGAAATGGTCCCAATCCTATAGATGTCAAATGGACACATGGATTTGAAGTTTGACACATGTGAACTCTTCTAGAAGGCACTGTCCAAGTGGAGATTCTGGAACAATGAGAATTTCGCTCCCAATGTGACCAACTCACCCATAGATGTTGGGAAGTTCTTTGCAGAACAACCTTGCATGGGGCTACCTACATATGGAATGCACTTAGCCCCTTTAGAGGCAGCATTGGTGAGCTCTCATATCATATACTATAAACTTCAAACTTTGGAAACCTTTGCAGATGAAATTTCTTGATTGATCTATCTTGTTCTTTGTCTTAGGGCGTATATCAATTGAAATGTTAGGGGATGATAGACCCTATACATTGGTCCTGGAGATGATTCCTAGATAACCAGCTCATTGGGAACAATGCCCAAATTGACCTATAACATTTATGATACATAGATAATTCAGCATAAGATACCCCTCAAATAAAACCAAAATCCCTTTAAACATAAATTGTGCAGAATAAACCCTGTACAACTACCCCTGGTTGAGAAAGAAATTAAGAAAATGTATGATTCTGGAATCATAGTCCCTCTAAGATACTCATAATGGGTTTCAAATATTGTATCAATATGGAAGAAAACAAGAGAAATTAGGTTGTGCATAGAATTCAGAAATTTAAACAAAGCCTCCTTAAAGGACAACTTCCCTTTACCAAAAATGGATCACATCTTACAAAGGGTGGTGGGTTCTAAAAGAATTTCTTTGCTAGATGGCTTTTCAGGATTCAATCAAGTGTTGGTACACCCAGATGATCAACACAAGACAACTTTCACTACACCTTGGGGCACTTTCATGTATGTGAAAATGCCTTTTGGGTTAATGAATGGTGGTGCCACCTTCCAAAGAGCCATGGAAATTGCTTTCTCAGAAGAAATAGGTTACTTCATTGTCATTTACCTTGATGACATCACAATCTCTTATAAAACAAATGAATAACACCTAGCTCACTTAAGAAAAGTCTTTGAAAAATGTAGAAAGTATGGTTTGTCTCTAAATCCCAAGAAAACTTTGTTTGGCCTTCAAGAAGGAAAACTTTTAGGCCATATCATATCTGAAGAAGGGATCAAGATAGACCCAAAGAAGATTGAAGGAATATTGAAAATCAATCATCCTAGAAATATCAAAGAGCTGCAATATTTCATTCGAAAGATAAATATCTTAAGAAGGTTCATACCAAACCTTGTTGAACTCCTAAGAAACATTACAAACATGCTAAAAAGAGAAGTAGGAGTCAAGTGGACCATAGAAGAAAAGTAATCCTTTGAAATGGTAAAACAAGAACTTGCCCAAACACCAATCCTAATCAGTCCTGATTTTACCTAGACTTCTTCATCTTCTCCTTTGCATCAGAACATACAGTTGTTACTATCCTACTACATAAAAACATAAAAGGACAAGAGAAACCCATTGCATTTTTCAGCAAGGCATTAAGAGATGCACCTCTGAAGTACAAAATAATGGAAAAAAAACTTTTTCCTTGATCAAGGCATTGAAATATTTTAGAGTTTACATTTTACACTCACACATCATTTCATCCATGCCTCATTCAATGGTAAAATAAATTTTAACACAAGATCTTGATGGAAAAATAGGTAAGTGGATTGTTGTTATATTAGAATACGATTTAGAAATCAAGCCCACTAAACTGATCAAAGGACAAGGACTAGCTAAACTCATTGCTGAAACAAACTTTCAAGAGATGAACAGGAGGAGTTGGCAATTCCACTTATTAAAGAGTCATTTCTGAATTCATCTTGGTACGATGATATTTTATAAGTGCTTCTTAATCTTAATGTTCCTCCTGGTTTGTCTAAGACAAAGTCCAAATTCTTAAATTTCAAGGCTGTAAACTACTGCATTATAGATAAAATGTTATATTGGAAAATTGCTAGTGGTATATTGCTTAAATGTTTGTGTGAGAATGATGCAGATAAGATCAAGCATGAGTTTCATGAAGGAGAATGTGGAGGCCACCTCTATTGGAAAAATATTGTCAACAAAATTCTTAGAGTTGGTTACTATTGGCTGACCCTCTTTAAAGACATCCATAAAATAGTAATTACCTACCATAAGTGCCAAATATTTGAATGCAAAAGAAAACTGTTGTCGTTACCTTTGCATCCTATCTCTGTTAAAGCTCCTTTTCAATAGTGGGGCCTAGAATTCATTGGGGAAATTTATCCTGCCTCCTATGCCCAACAAAAATGGATCCTCACTCCAACTGACTACTTTACAAAATGTATAAATACCATCCCTTCTAGAACTGCCACAGACTTAGTAATCATTAAATTCCTCGAAAACCATATTTTGTCTAAATTTGGCTATCTTAGAAAGATTATCACTGATAATGATGCTGCTTTTAGATCCAAGAAGATGGTGGATTTTTACCAAAAATATCAGATCACATTGGGCCATTCTATAGCTTATTACCCTCAAGGTAATGGTTTGGTAGAATCCTCAAATAAGAGTTTGGTGAACATCATCAAAAAGTTGCTAGAAGATAACAATAAGTCATGGCACAACAAACTAGTGCATTCACTATGGGCTGACAGGTTAACAAGTAAAAAATCAATTGGAATGTCTCCCTATCAGTTAGTGTATGGAGCAGATGCAATTTTTCCAACAAGTTTAGGAGTTCCAGTCATGACGCTGATCCAAGAATTACAGTCATAAGAAGATAACATGATAAGAAGGATAAATCAGACTGTGCAATTGCAGCAAACTAGAGAAGAAGTATATAATAGAACACAACTAGTGTAGGAAAACATCAAGAAGTTGTTTGATAAAAGAACCAAGGAAAATTATTTTAACATTGGTGACAAAGTGCTCAAGTGGGACCCAAGGAGTGAAGACAAGGGGAAGCATGGAAATTTTGAAAATCTATGGAAACGCCCATACATCATCCATTCTGTTAGAGGTAACAACACATTCTTTATTCAAGAAATGGATGAAACATAACTATTTGGAGGTCCTGTCAATGGCAGGATGCTCAAGCATTAATTTTGTTAAAAATACTCATTTTAAATATTTATTCATTGTATATAACATTGTTTGAAGAAAAATATTAGAAAAATAAACACAAAAATAAAGAAAAATAAGAAAAAAGGGCAGATAAAAAGAAAAGGTAAAGCCACATACTAAAAAATAATATTTCTGAAAGTGTGCAAATCCAAATGCCACTACTTTGGAAGAGGAAGTTTCGTTCAATCATATAGCCTAATCATGATTGAACATGTTTTAAATTTATTCCAAACTATTTAAACTTGTCTTATCAGTAGATTAGATTAGGAAAAAATATTGGTTCCAATGTTCAAATCTGAACCAAGAAAGAAATTAGGGATGCATAACACATTCCAAATTACAGCCCTCGAATTTTTTATTTTTACTTTCTGTAAAATAAATTCTGTGTGTAGTTTGTGCAAAATGCCATAGGCCATGACAAATCAAATTTCTTAATCTTGATTTGATCATGTTTTCATTTTCATGTTAAATAGAATATAGAATGAAAATTTGTCAAACTGTTCAATCTTGAAATATAGGTAGGTTAGGTAGAGAATAAAAAAACTCATCAGTTTAATTTGAGCTTTTGGCTGATATAAGTGTAGAAGTAGATAGTTTCTTGTTTTCAAAATAATAATGATGTCAAGGGTTGCCAATATAAATGCACCCAATCAAGAAAAAATGCTAGAAAAGTATGATGGGTAGGTAGAGTTTGAGATTGAATAATTCATGTTTTTCAAGGTTTTATAGTTCACATCTTCAAAAGAACAAGCAGAAAATCAAAAAATTGAAGAAAGGAATCTATCAAGTACAAATCAAGGCACTAGTTTTCTTATTCCAGAGATTTGATCTCTGAGGTTCTTGACACCTCCTAAAGGAGCTGCCCTCCCTAGCTGGAGCCACTGTTATCCTCCTATATTCTATAGAGTTCACTAGATGACGATTGATTCTTCACAAGTAGCTAAAGATAGCATTTTTTTCCTATAATTTATCTTTAGAAATCTCACTGCCTTCATTATCCTAAATAAACTTTTTTCATTATTTTTCATCTTTGTCCCTTTCAAAAACAACTTACTTCTCTTAAAAGAATTCATTTTGGGATTTTTTATCTCATTTTCACTCTCCCTCCCTATCCACACTCTCATTCACTCATTTTACCCTCTAAAAACCCATTTCCCCTTTGAAAACCCTTCATAAAACCCCTTTCCTTCATCCTTTTCCTTTATTTTATCAAAACAATGTAAAAATGCCTTTTTTCATTGTTTTAAAACAAAACATTAGACTTTCGAGTCCTTTTGTTTTATATTTAAAAATCTCCGTTTTAATATTTAAAACCTGACTTTATGTTTTGAACCCGAGCCCCTTTCATTTTTAGCCCCCGCACTCATATGACCCTAACCCCACCCCTTTCCTCTAAATCAAAAAGCTCTTTCGCTTTTGATTTATCTACCAGGCCCGCCTTTTAATAAACCCCGCCACCATATAAATATACCCTACATATATTTTGACCCCCATCTATATGAAAAATAAGCCCACCACATCACCCCGCGCTCAGACCCCACCGCTCCTCCTACTCATCACCCGGATCCCCTGATCATCGTCGATCACCCTTCCCAAGATCTAATGACCCTGATCATGTATCGCAAATTTAATTGTGCCAAGGTTAAACAATATCTGACCGCATGAAATGGGTGGTATTCCTCTGCCACGCATCAAGTGCAGTGTGGAATCGCATGCTCGCCCCAAATACCATTACCGCCTCAACCGTGCGAAAATGACCTCCTAGTTTTCAAAAACCGCTTTTCCTTCCATGCCAAGATTTAAACACTGCCACCCTCCGTTCAAATTTCCTGCAGGTTCCACCTACAGAACCAAGCCCAGAACACCATTCTTTGCCCTGCAAAGGCCCAAAAACCCCTGTAAACGCAGTAAAACCATCCTCACAGGTTTTAAAGCTAATTATTTGTTTTGTTTGTTGGTTTAATGGCGAAATGCATAAAATGCATTCCAATGGTCCAAGAACATCCAATTAAATGTCTGGGTGACGATCCAGAGGTTTGGTTTAAATTTAAAGAGACCGGAGGCCCTATTTCAAGATTAATCATCGATAAAACATGGTTATTGATGGTTATTAAAACCCTCCATCAACGAAGAATGCATCCCTGCGCAAAAAACACACACAGACAAAAGGCATAGTGAGAAGAAAAACAGTCAAAGGACTATGGAAATTATTAAAGGTTAAAAGGCTAATAATTGATCATAGGATAAAATCATGAGGGTTAGCCATCAAATAAAAGAATTAAGGATAAAACGGAGGCATATTAGCACAGGAACACATTCCAATGAATCAAATCCAAGGCAGTTACTTATTTAAAAGATATTTTTCCACCTACAGCATTATTTATTTCAATAAGACATCAAATATTTATTATACACAGTCAGAGATATTTTTCATCTACCAATAGTTATTACAAAGTTATTGAAAAAGCCTTAAATTCGAACATTTCACAGAATTAACTCAAAACTTAATTTAGGAGTTACTATTTCAGAGAAACACCTTCAGATATTTTTTCCTTGGGCCTTGCATGGTCTCAAAGGTCAAAAACTCATTAACTCTGTAACGAATGACATCCAAACCCTAGCTTAGGACCACCTCCTCATTTTGCAGATAAATACTGCATATGAGCTTCATTTTTAGTGTTGTTTATTAGTTGGTGGTTATTTGGCTGATTTTTGTTTCTGAGCTAGTTGAGGATTGCTAAGCTGGATTTGAGAAAGCTCTGAGTAGCAGAGAGTTATTGTATATGGAGTAATATAACTATTTTGATCATCAGTAATAAAAGCACGTTCATAGGATTCTTAAGCTATGTTAATGGTGAAGTTTTCCTCATTTTTCATTTTTTTTATTATGCTTTCCATTCTGTCCATATTTCTCTAACAAAAGAACAGAATTTTTAGAGTAGGATATGCTGTCTTGGCACCCTATTTCTATATGTCTTCTTTATCTTAATGTTTTCTTCTGCCAGGTTTGATTGGATAATTCTTAATTTCTCTCCAGTTCCATCTAGCTTTTTGTCTTAGAAATGATCTAATAGAGTCAAGCCAAAGAAGTCCATGGTGAGCCTTGTCCTTTGGTGTAGCTTTAAATATTGTTTTTTAAGGCCTTTCTTTGAAGTATACTTAGTAGAGTCTAAACCAAGGAAGTCTATGGTATGCCCTATCCTCTGGTCTGCCTCAAAATGTTGCTTTGAAGGTATTTGAGTGTTGAGTTAAAGAATATAGGTTTAGCTTGCTCTTTAGCTTCTCTCACTATTATCTTAAATGTTTTCTTTGTCTAAAAGTAGTCGTAGGATTGTTGGATTGTTGTCTTAAAGGTTTTCTTATTAAATTCTGGCCAAAGAAGTCTATGGTATGCCCTGTCCTTTGCTTTGCCTCAAACAATTACCTAAAAGGCTTTTCTTGTTTAAGTAGAGCTAGAAGATTCTTAATTGACTATAGATTTGGTGCCTTCACAACTTATTATTGTTTCATATGGAAATCTAATCTAAGAGATCCACTTGATATAGTTAGCTTGCCCTATGAAAACCCTTGCAGAGTTGATGAACAATTAAATCCTTTTATGACTCCATAGCCCAATGGATCAATGTTTTCTCATGGTCTATCTATTCAGATGAAACATCCCTTCATTTAGCAACACCACATATTTTTCAACCTATCAATTAATTCAACCAAAATAAACAAGTCCATAGAACTTCATAACTAGCCTAATATCATAAAACAAAAGCACAAATATATATCATTTGAAAAGACATATATACAGAGATCCCTCTCTGAATCTAGGAAGGCTAGGTCCTAGGATTCCAAAGTGGTTCTTATGTGGCCCCTACAGTGTTTGTTCTTGCCAATATTGCAAATCACATGGAGCCAACACATTGTATGCATATGTTCCCCATGGGCATGTAAATTTTGTCTTATCTTGGTATTCCAATGCTATATTTATCTGAATGTACCTGCTAAATCCATCAAGAAATGAAAAGAATTTCTTTCTAGCTAATGAATCTAACACTTGATCAATAAATGGTAAAGGAAAACGACCTTTTAATGTAGCTTTATTGAGTTCTGTGTAATCTACACAAATTCTCCACTTCCCATTTTTCTTAGGTACTACAACGAAGGGTGAAACCCATTGACTATCTGAAATAGGATACACAAATCCCACTTGTAACAGTTTATGTAATTCTTCTTTCACTATTTGCTTCATCGTAGGGTTAATCCTTCTTTGTGGTTTCCTTATAGGTTTAATTTGGTCATCAGTGTAAATGTGATGGATACATGTTTTTGGATGAGTCCCCTGCATGTATTTGTATTCCCAAGCAAAAGCTTTTGAATATTTTTGTAACGGTGTTGTTAGCTCTTGCTCTTGTGATGATTGTAAGTTATTACCAATATTCAAATGTCTCCCATGGCTAATCTCATTGATTTTCTCTTCGAAATGGTAATTGAATTAACGGGAAAAATAATTTCAAATATATTTTGCAATGATTTTATAGTGCAATTTTCCTTAAAACACTGATTTAAAAGGTGACTTGTAGCTTCGTATTGAGATATTCTAAGATGCCATGAAATTTTTTGGTTCTAAGATGAAAATATCTAATAATTCCTCATTTTCTTCCTCCTCTGTAAAATTATAAGCTTGATTAATATTAAGAACAGATTGAAGCTCCTTTTGTTCCTCTCCCTCTTGCCATGATAAATAAAGGAGGAGATTGAGCGAGAGGATACAATGTAACATGTTTTCTTTCATCTCCATGTGAAAAATCATACTTCCTGACCTGCATACAATGTAAGCATCTGTAGTGGCTAGCCATGGCCTACCTAAAATTAAGGGATGCCCTACTAAAAAATTTTTTGGCTACAAAATCAAGAAGTCTACAACATACTCCCATGAATCCAGTGAGACAATGATATCTTCCAATATACCTTATGGTAAAGCTTTATATCTATCTGCAAGTTCTAAGACTATAGTAGTAGTTCCAATGATGTTTAGATTCAAACGTTTCATAGTCTCTGTAGTCATAACATTTATAGTTTCTCCCAAGTCTATTAAAGTGTTTGGCACTGAAATTTTTTTAATCGAAATGGTAACCATAGGAATCCCTAGATCAACATATTTTTCAATGGTTGTATTTGTAGACATGAGACTACCTAAAGATCCAATTTCCTAGATTTTAGGTGGACGTTTCTTTCTTCTCCCAAATTTATTAATGCATAATTCCTTTATTGTTTTTCATATATATGAATATCTTTAATTGCCTACAAGAAAGGAATTTTGAAATATGTATTTTTCAATTCATCCAGAATATAAAATTCGGGCAGAGATATTGGGATTTTCTAATTTATTAATCTCTCTGCATATGGTGGAGTCTAAGTCATAATAGATTTACCTTTCTGAATTTGTTGATCTAGTTGATATTGTTGACTTTGTTCTCCTTGTTCAGCGTGTTCTTCTATTATCGGAGGAGAATTTTTATGTAGCAACTTCCCAGAACTTAGGTGGACATCTTGTATGGGAAGAATATAATAGGTAGGATAATATGTTGCTTCTTCCACATGGTATGTTGGTCTATCCAACTTGTTACTTGGATTAGCTACTGGCTGAGCTGGGAATTGTGTTGGTTTGGGTGGTGGTTGGTTGGTAGGATGCTGAAGTTGCTGAGGTTCAGTTAACATTGGTTGATTTTGGGGTGGAAATGGCATTGGTTGATGTTGCTGGAATTGTTGGTATTGAGGAAATGGTTATGGAGGGTATGGTTGTTGATATTGATATTGTTGAGGATAAAGAGAGAATCCATACATGTGAAGTAGATTGTAGAGGAGAGGAATAACCTGTTTCAGAGTTTTTATAGATAACCCATATTCCCTCCAACCTTGTGCGGGTTGGTTTCTCTAACCATATTCCCTCCAACCTTGTGCGGGTTGATTTTGATATTGTTGTGGAGGCCAAGCCTGCCATGGCATTGGAGTGTTCCATGAATTTTGAGGATATTGAAAATTCTGGGGGTTTTTCTGAGGGAACTGTTGAGGCATCCTTGGTTTCCAAGGTCTCCTTGGTGCCATATAGTAGAGAGAATATAATCCTTTCACTTCTTCCACTTGCAACTCTTTTAATTCGGGACAATTTTCTGTTGCATGATTTTATGTGCATAGTCCACACACTTGTATACCTTGCAAAGGACATTCGCTGAGTGGATGTTTTTGCCTACACTTTGGACAACAGATTGCTAAGATTTCATCTTGTTCTTCCTTCTTTTTCTTAGATTTTAAGAAATCTACTTGTGTTCCCAAAGTTCTCAAAACATCTGTTTTGAAATTTTCTAGTAAACTTCCTATTTCTGCTCTTGTTACTGCACTAGTTGTAGATTTGGAAGCTCTTGGTGAAATATCTCTCTTTCCACTCTTTTCTCTTCCCTTAGAGTATTTCTGACAGAGTTCAACAATTTCTTCAAATGGTAAATTAGAGATATCTCCTTTTCCCGTCACATTAAGGATTTCTAAATATTCATCTCTGATACCCTTAAGAAATATTGTATGGATGGTGTCGGGACTTAGAGAATGATGTTTCGATTTCTGAAAATTGTAAAGAAATATTTCCAAATATTCTTCTAAAATTTTGTCTTCTTGTCATGTCATTCTAAAAATGTCTTCTTTTGAGTCTCTAGCCCTACAATAAGCTTGATACTTTTTAAGAAAAAAATTATTCATTTCATCCCAAGAAGCAATTTTATGTTCTCCTAAACCCACAAACCATTTCTAGGTTTCTTCTTTCAGAGTAGGAGGAAAAATTCGAAGCTTGTGTGTATCATTTGTATATCCATAAGTTATACACAATATATCAAACTCAAACATGAATGCATCAGGATATTTTGTTGACATTCCATAGAAATTACGCAATAAAAAAGGTGGAATGCTTTTCATTTTTACTTCTTCTCCTAATATTTCTCTTGCATCTAATATTGGAAAGCTAAAAGTAGTTTCTTGATCATTGTTATTTTCTTGTTCATTTTTGTTGGGTGTGGAGCCTGATTATCTTGTTTATTTTGTATCACAGCGTTGGACCCCTGTACCTTAATGGGGAGGGAATGCCACCCATAATTAAATGTTGCCTGGGGGGTCCAAGGCGGGGCGGTTGCGACTTTATGGAGACCCCCCCTAGCGGGGGATTTTGGGGGCACTGCCCCCAAAGCTAAAAATAGATGTAAAATTTCCATGTAAAAGTATAGTAATTTCTAGTCAATCTGGGCCATTCATTAGGCAGATGATCTGACGGTAGAAGTTATGTTTAGTTTAGGGTTTTTTTCCCTGGAAGGAAACCCCTCGCTTTGTATGAGTGTATTGTATTTCGGTTGTGTACTGTATGTGTATTCTCAAAGTGAGAAACATATAAGGAGACTGTGAGAGAGAACAGAGGATATTACAATGGATTTGCTGTAGATTGTGTCTCTTCATTTTGCTCGATAATAGAAAGGAAGGACTAGCTGTTCGGGGTGGACGTAGCCCAAACTGGGTGAACCACGTATATCTGTGTCTCTCTGGTTTTATTTGTTTTGTGTGCTTATGTTTTCCGCATATTTTATGTTTTTCATTGCTCTGTAATATTTAATTTTCTAACAACTGGTATCAGAGCTGAAGGTCTATTTGGCTGATAAACTCACAGGAAAGAAGGGTTCCTAGTTTGAGTGGAGCAATGGCGGAAGATGGTAATTTTAGGGTCAAGAAATTTAATGGCCAAAACTTCCTGCTATGGAAGATGCAGATGGAATATTATCTGTATCCGAAAAATCTGTACCTATCATTGAGCGGAAAAACAAAGAATCCGACAGCTATGACAAACGCAGAATGGGAGATTCTTGATAGAAAGGCACTCGGAACAGTATGGTTGTGCCTCGCAGCATTGGTAGCCTTCAATATTTCGAAGGAAACAACAATAGAGGGTTTGATTAATGCATTGGCGAAATTATATGAAAAACCCTCAGCCTCACAGGGTATTTCTTATGAAACGTTTACTTAATATGAATATGTCGAAAGGTGGATTTGTTGCAGACCATTTAAATGATTTTAATACAGTTACTAGTCAGTTAAGTTCTGTAGGGGTAAACTTTGATGATGAATTTAGGGCTCTTGTATTCCCGTGCTCATTGCCAGAAAGTTGGAATGGTTTAGTTATGGCCATTAGTAACTCTGTCTCTAGATCTAGTACTTTAAAGTTTGATGATGTTGTCAATGCTATCCTTAGCAAGGAAATGTGATGGAAAAGCTCCGGTGAGACATCAAGTAATGCTTTGAGTGCAGAGTATAGGGGAAGAAAAATGGAAAGAGGAAAGAGCTCAGGATATTGCAATAAATCAAGGAAAGGCAGATCCAAGTCCAGATCGGGGATAGTGTGTTGTAAATGTGGAAAGAAAGGACACCTGAAGAAAGACTGCATATCTCGGAAGGGACAAGAAGGAGATGTGTAGCAAGAAAACAATCATGAAGCAAATGTGACAGGTGATGTGTTACAAGATGCTTTGATTATTTCTTTCAAAAATTTTATTGATTCCTAGGTGGTAGATTCAGGGGCCTCATTCCATGCCACACCTGATAAGAAATATTTTCATGACTATGTTCAAGGATATTTTGGACAAGTCCATTTGGGTGATGGTGAACCCTGTAAAATTGTTGGAATGGGTAAGGTTCTTGTAAAACAAAAGAATGGAAACCAATGGCTATTAAATGAGCTAATGCATGTTCCAGATCTAAAGAAAAATATGATTTCAATAGGGAAGTTAGGCGGTGAAGGTTGTGTGACAACTTTCACAGATAAAACTTGGAAGGTCACCAAAGGAGCCCTGGTAATAACAAAAGGAAAAAAGGTTGGTACATTGTATTTATGCAATGGTATTTCTAACTATGTTAATGCATTAACTTCCAAAGGATTAGATGCATCATTATGGCATCATAGGCTCAGACACTTGAGTGAGAAGGGATGAAGATTCTTCACTCAAGAAATTTGTTTCCGGGTTTGAATAATGTTGATTTGGATTTCTGTCAATATTTTATTTATCGGAAACATAAGAGAGTCAGATTTCTCAGAGTTGGGAAAGAAAAGAAGAGTGAAAAATTAGAGCTTGTGCATACAGATGTATGGGGACCTACTCAGGTATCATCTCTTGGTGGATCTCATTATTATGTTACTTTTATTGATGATGCAACTAGAAAAACTTGGATTTATTATATTTAGAATAAATTTGATGTATTTTATACTTTCAAGAAATGGAAAGCTTTGGTTGATATTGAGACAGCAAAGAAGTTGAAGTGTCTCAGATAAGACAATAGAGGTGAATATTGCAGAAATTTTTTTGATAGGTACTATTCAGAAAATGGAATATGCAAAGAGAAGACAGTTCTAAGAACAACACAAGAAAATGGTGTGTCAGAAAGGATGAACAGAACAATCATGGAGCGTGCAAGGTGCATGAGATTGCATGCAGGATTGCCTTTACAATTTTGGGTAGATGCTGTAGATACTGTTGTTTATCTAATAAACATAGGGCCTTCAAGTTCCTTGGATGGTGGTATTCCAGAGGAAGCATGGACAGGTAAAAAAGTAAACTACACCTTTTTAAAACCTTTTGGTTGTGAGGCCTTTGTCCATATTAATAAAGAAAATAGAACAAAGCTTGAGGCAAAATCAAAGAAATGTACCTTTATCTGATATGGTGTTAATGATTTTGGTTATCACTTATATGATTATGAAAATCACAAAATCATTAGGAGCATAAATGTAATATTCAATGAAAAGGTCTTGTATAAGAATCAGTTGTTGGAAAAGAAACTGGAGAAGGAAAATAAAGAATACACAGTTCTTGATGAGATCACAGAAAAAGTAAAGGTGCCTGAAAATAATAATAATCAACAGCCACAACAACAGAAACCACTACAACAGCAACAGACACCTCAAACACCTAAAAGTGGTTTTAGAAGATCTACTAGGATAATTAGACCTCCTGAACGATACTCTCCTTCATTATATTATTTATTGTTGACTGATTCTGGTGAACCCGAATGTTATGAAGAAGCAATGCAGGTTGAAAGCAGGAAGAATTTGGAGCTAGCTATGGAAGAAGAGATCGATTCCTTAATGCATAACCAGATTTGGGACTTAGTTAGGTTGCCAGCAGGTAAAACTACATTGCAAAATAAATGGGTTTACATGTTGAAGGAAGACGATGGAGGAAAACAAAGGTACAAAGCTAGACTTGTGGTGAAGGGGTTTGCACAGAAGAAAGGTATTGATTTTGATGAAATATTTTCTCCTGTTGTTAAGATGACTTCAATCAGAAATATTTTAAGTCTTGTAGCAACGGAAGATTTACATCTTGAATAGTTAGATGTAAAGACAACATTTCTCTATGCATATTTGGAGTAAGAGATCTATATGCAGCAACCAGAAGGATATGAGGTTAAAGGGAAAGAAAAATTAGTGTGCAGGTTAAAGAAGATATTTTATGGCTTAAAACAGGCTCCAAGGCAGTGGTATCTAAAATTTGACAGGTTTATGTCTGAACAAGGTTATACTAGATGTCACTTTGATCATTGTGTTTATCTGAAAAGGAAAAATGATGGCAGCTATATTATATTGTTATTCTATGTAGATGACATGCTTGTTGCAAGGTCTAACATGCAGGAAATAAATGTGCTCAAAATAAAATTGGCAAATTCATTTGCAATGAGGGATTTGGGAGCTGCAAACAAATCCTTGGTATGAGAATAACTAGAGACAGGAAAAATCGCAAATTAACACTGTCTCAGAATGAGTACATATAAAAGGTGTTTAAAAGATTTAATATGCAGAATGAAAAACCAGTTAGTACACCTTTTGCTAGCCATTTTAGACTTAGTAAGGAGATGTGCCCCAAAACCCAAGAAGAAATGGACAATATGTCTAAAGTTCCATATGCATCAAAAGTTGGAAGCTTAATGTATACAATGGTCTGCACAAGGCATGATATTGCACATGCAGTGGGAGTTGTAAGTAGGTACATGAAAAATCCAGGAAAAGAACATTGGATGGCATTAAAATGGATTCTCAGATATTTGAGAGGTACCACAAATCAAGCATTATGTTTTGGTGGCTCAAACATTTCTCTACAGGGATATGTTGATGCAGATATGGAAGGTGACAGAGATAACAAGAGGAGCACTATAGGATATGTATTTACTATAGGTAGAACAGCTATTGGTTGGGTTTCAAAAATCCAAAGTGTTGTTGCACTTTCAACAACAAAATAAGAGTATGTTGCTGCTACAGAGGCTAGTAAAGAAATGATTTGGTTACAAAGGTTTATGGATGAATTGGGTAAGAAGCATGATATGGGCACGTTATACAGTGATAGCCAAAGTGCCATTCATCTTGCAAAGAACTCATCATTTCATTCTAGGACTAAACACATACAGCTCAAGTACCATTTCATACGGTTAATATTGGAAGATGGATAGTTGAAGCTGGAAATGATACACACTAGTCAAAATCCTGCAGATATGCTAACAAAATTTGTAACCAAGGAAAAATTGAGATTATGCTCAGTTTCAATTGGTCTTCAAGGATGATGATGAAGATGAGAAATATCTAGGTCAAAAGAGGATTCATTGTCCAACAAATGAATCAGTGGTGGAGTTGCTACAATCAGTCTCCAAGTGGGAGAATGTTGGTTGTGGAGCCTGATTATCTTGTTTATTTTGTATCGCAGAGTTCGACCCCTGTACCTTTGCTGCCCGTAATTAAACGCTGCCTGGGGGGTCCAGGGGGGGTGGTTGCAACTCTATGGAGCCCCCCCCTAGCAGGGGGTTTTTGGGGGCGCTACCCCCGAAGCTAAAAACATATGTAAAATTTCCTTGTAAAAGTATAGTTATTTCTACTCAATCTGGGTTGTTCATTAGGCAGATGATCTGATGGTAGAGGTTATGTTTATTTTAGGGTTTTTTCCCCTAGAAGGAAACCCCTCGCTTTCTACGAGTGTATTGTATTGCGGCTGTGTATTTTATATGTATTCTCAGAGCGAGAAACAAATAGGGAGACTGTGAGAGAGAACAGAGGGTATTACAGCGGATCTGCTGTAGGTTGTGTCTCTTCAGTTTGCTGGATAATAGAATGGAAGGACTGGCTATTCGTGGTGGATGTAGCCCAAACTGGGTGAACGACATATATCTATGTCTCTCTGGTTTTATGTGTTTTGTGTCCTTGTGCTTTCCACATATTTTATATGTTGCATTGCTCTATAATATTTAATTTTCTAACAATTTTCAGGTGTTATTCTATATTGATTTTCTCTTCTTGCTTCTTCAACTATCCTTCTAAGTATTTCTGTTGTTTTTTCTTTCTCTACCTTTCTTTCTTCCTCTCTTTTTCTTCTCCATTCCCTTTGTTTTCTTTCATATTCAAGTCTTTTCTCGGGAGTCATGACTGGCCTATTTGATCCTTCTCCTTCGTCAATGATTTCTTGTTCAGAGATATGTAGTGTTTCAATATGAGGTTTATTTTGTATTTCTTCCACTAATTTTATTTTTTCAAGGACAGGATGCTCTAGTTGTTCAAGAACTGGTTTTCTTGTATATTTTTTCTTCCTAAGGAAGGAGGTTCTTTAGGTGATTTTTTTCTTTTTACCTCCAAGGCTAACAAGATCTGTCTTTCAACTAAAGTTATTCTTTGTCCTGATCTTTGTTTTTCCTCTAACTCTTCTGTAGTAGGTCTTCCAGCAACTGGTGTCATTAGTCATGTGGATGAATGAGCTTCTGGGGGGTTTTGTTTCACAAATGTACCCTTCTTATCTCTATCTCTAGGCATAAAGAAACATAACTTAAAAAAGAAGAAGATGTTTTTTGTTTTTTTTTTTTTATGTTTTTATATTTTTTTTATCTTGTTATCTTCCTAATTGACCATTTTGAAATATGCTTCCCCTACAACAATGCCAAAATCTTGTCTTGTTTAACATGTAAACAAACACAAGTATTTATTATCAATCCGAGCTAGTAGAACTTAGAAGCATCCCCAAAGTATATGGGTTTCATCTATGATCAAGTTAGAAGATGATTTATAAATGATTAAGGAAACGCAGATTAAAAATATAAATCTAAAATAAATAATTTCTAAATTCAGGTATGCAATCAGCAACAGAAGAATCTCCTAACTTGGGAGATTTGTTTTTCCTTCTCTCATAAGATTACTTCATGAATTAGAAATCAGAAAAAACTAATTGAGAAATAGATATGCATCAAACAATAATTGAAGAGACTCTTAAATAAAGAGATCCTGGTTGTCCTTCATCATAGATTCATCCATTATTAATAGTATTGTTAGAAAACACAAATTCAGAAAAGCATTAAGAAGTAGGAAAAGACAAATTCTAGCTCAAGATATTAATCAGATAGAAAGAATGTTTAACTTAAACATTTGGTTGTCCTTTCATATGAAGAATAAGAATAAGAATTAGGTTCCTCAACGCTCATAATACATCAAAACATATCTAATCAAGAATTTAAGCATAAAACTAACTAGTTCAGAAACTGCAACTACAAATAACTAGAAAGTGCACTTAGCTCAGTGTGGGGGCCCTTCACCCTTGCCTCGCACACTGAAATTGCTTTCAGCTACTAAAATTTCAGTCAATAAATCAGCATATGACATCATAAATTGGAATATAACAGGTCTTCAATTAACTCTCCAAAGTCTCAAAAATAATAAAGTTAAGTTATACGATTTCTACATATCAATGCCTTCAAAGTATGAGCCTGAAATAGATAAAATATGCAAAAAAATCATCTAAAATGTCTCGTATATCCATGAAAATTCTTATCTTATCCATTCAGGTCAAATTCATCCATCATATCCACCAAAATCTGGAAAAACTCATAAAATAAGAAATTTGACCTCGTTCTTAGGGATCTTCCATAAAAACAGGTCTTGTTTGACTGCCTTTAGCCAGGCCTATTAAAGGCCAGTTTGACTCAACCAATAGGTGTACATTTAATATTAGTTCCCAAGTTGTATATAAATATATCTAGCTCGAGCCCAAGTGTCCTGCAAAACCATGAGGCCATTACAGGAATTTCTGATCTGGTCCAAAAATGTACTTAAAATTTAATTTTTATAAAAACTTCTAAGAATTGAAAAACTTAATTAAAATACTTGTATATGCATTTATTGGGAAAAATAAGGTGAATATGATGGTGTATAGATGGATATTATGGAAATAAATTGTATTTCATAAACAAAAAGAGATAAAAAATGAGGGCCAACACCTGCATCTATAGGAATGTTCTCACGAGGCTATGATATATCTATTTTGAATCCATTATTAAAATTTCTCCAAAAAACATGGGCTCCTTTAATGATAAACCCTTATTCTTATTTTGGCTACACATATAAGATCTTATACTATGCTTTATTTAAGCCAAATACGAGTGTGTTTGATAATAATACTGGAATCACCTATACCAACATGCTTCAGGTTCAGTTAGATGTTGTCTACTCGACCATGAAACTTCTAGGGTTATCAAATGTAGATGTCATTGTGGCTAAAACTAGGTGGCCATAAATTGGAGATCCTAACCAATTGGTTGTCATTATGGAGAATGTTATTTCCTATAATATAAATCTCATTAAACTTGTCAATTCCAATGTAGGAATTCCAATGATGGCCAACAAAACCTTTGATACTTACATATTTTCTCTCTTCAATGAAGATCTCAAGCCTTGTCCTACTACAGAGTGCAATGTTGGGCTATTCAAGCTAGACATTTCCATGGTTTATGATATTGGTCTCATGAAGTGAGAGGTATTTATTAACACTTAATGACTTAAATTTAATAAAAATTCTTTCAACACTGTTATTTTTTTCTTTTTCTAAAAATTCCTCGTAAAAAATGGATGATGCGTGCCTGAGAGTTTTACCCCTAGGCACTACATTAATCTGGGAATTAATTTCATCATGCACTAGGGATTTGATAGGGTGTAAGTAAATGGTTAAAATCTATTTATGGGGAATTAGAAACCCATGGAATGGCATTTTCATAAATGATAAAACCATTGAAACGGTATGAAAGTAGTTGTGGGTAGAAGGATATATCCATGAAACATATTCTTCATATGTTTCAAAATTACATATAGTAATTACTAGAGATGTGTATTATAATCATCTATCTTGTAGTCTCAGATGCTGGTGCTCCATAACGGTCTATCTGTATGCCATCTAGCCTCACCCTCACTAGGTAGTTGTCCTCATCACGAGGAGGCACATGGCCCCGATGTGGGTGATATTAACTATGCCAACCAGCTTCGTCCTCGTTCTGGTTGCAGGCAACCTTGACCATATATGGGCAATGGTGTTGTCCCTCTTTAGCAATTCTCCCTCAATTTTCCTACCATTTCCACTCTTGGCTGTGTCATTCCTTGCGGCGACTCCACCTCTCACACTACCCTGCAGGACCTCTTAGCCCATTTGCTCCATGTTGGTCTATGTCATTCTTCCTGTGTCCCACCCTTAGCTCCTTCGCATTCTCTTCATTCAACCTCTTCCATGACACGATGCCACCATATGTGATGCTGCAGAGGTGGAGGTCATGGCTCACCCTCCCAACCTCCCATTCACACCATGGTGGAGCGAACTGTGGACTTTTCACTGGACTTGGATGTGCCAGATGTCCTGGACCCTCAACGCCTCTCTGCCCACATCTCCCTACGCCTTCTTGAAGCTTCACCTTGCCCATCTGGTTTGGGCTCCAAGAAAAGGTTGCGTAAATCCACAATGTCGCCATCCTTCCTTCATCAAACTTGACATACGATGGTGCTACCTCCTAAGACTGCGGAGGACTCCTCAGACAGTGGTGCAGCAGCAGTTCAACTGAAGGTGGCAAAGACATAAGGACTAATGCCAGCTCGACCTCCACTCCAAAATTGGACCCATAGTTGTCCAAGCCCATGGATGACATCACCGACTATGGGTGCTTCATCAAGCAAGAGTAGCCTCTCCAGCTTATTCAGGATGATAAGAATCAACAAGCCTAGCATTATGGTTCCCACTTTTCATGGTTTTTCTACTTATGTTCTAGCTTCTATGTCATTTTAATTTCTGCACTGCATAATTAGATACTGGGTACTTTTGTTCAATGTTGGTTTCCCTCCCAGGGGAAGTAATTTTCATGTTATTTGGACTAGTTTATGGGTTGGTTTCCCCTCTCGGGGCATCCCCATTTTTTCTTTTTTTATATTTCCTATTTCTCGCCGGAATTGGCTAACTCAGCAATTCTGGTCTGGTTGATGAATTGTAACTTTGTACTTTTGTATGATATAGTACAAGTAGCCATATTTAGAAAAAAATAAAAATCATTTTTCTTATAGATTTGGGAATAAAGTAAGTCAGAAAATCATCAAGGAAGGGTGAGATTACTAGGATTGTTATTAGAAGAATAGAATATAATACTTTTTATTACTTCATCAGGATACCTTCTAGGATCTTACAACAAAAACATTTACAAGATTTTTATGCAGTATCTCTTCCATTTATTACCCCAAGGTTATATTTACTTGTTGTATTTATTACTATCAAATTTCATGTTTCAAATTTCTAAACATTTTTCAGTGTATATACTTATTCAAAGGGAAAATTCAATGAGCTACATAATT
The DNA here is from genome assembly GCA_034641835.2 of Pinus albicaulis. Lineage (NCBI taxonomy): Eukaryota > Viridiplantae > Streptophyta > Pinopsida > Pinales > Pinaceae > Pinus > Pinus albicaulis. The sequence goes on along the minus strand of CM076582.1, from coordinate 1,494,751,576 downwards.
ATAAAGTACCAAATATCCATGCTTTATTGTCTGGTTTTCCATGATGTTTATTTTCTTCTGAATTAATATTTTGGAATGTTAAAAGTCACAATGGTTAAAAAAAATTCTTTTTATCTAGAGTGCAACTCATGTGCCTATTTCTACAACATCAGTAACACCAGCCACCCCTGCACCTATTTCTATAGGACCGGTAACACTAACCACCCCTGCACAAGTTGCAGTAACATATAAGTCTTGTCGTGTTGCTAAACCTTATTCATATCCTAAAGTACTCAAAGACAACATAGATTATTCATGTGGACAAGGAGTATATTTCAATGCTATTCAAGCATGTGGCGCATGCTTTACTCCAAATACTATTGTAGCACATGCTACGTATGCAATGAATTCTTATTACTAGGCAACTTGTCGCCACAATTATGATTGTGGTTTTTCTCAAACAAGGGTTCTTACACAAGATGTTCCAACTATGCATTCATCTTTAATATATTGTTGTAACTTCAAATAATAGTCTTGAATTTTTGTTACTCAAGCATGCACCTTAACTAGTGTCAAACAGCCAAGAATCTCCTTTTAATGTGGAACAAATGAATTTCTATAGCTACACGGTTCCTCATTTGAGTTCCTCTAGAGATATTGGCTATCTAGATCTAACTCAAGAATCAAATTTATAGGAACTTGCACCTTCTTCCCATATCCCTATATGTTTCTTGCTTTAGGTCCCAACAACAAACCATGCAGATATCCTGGATTTTTTTGTGATTATCTAGTTTATTGTCTAGTGTCAGGCCTCCTAGGCTTTTATTTTTACTGGTCATGTATTCATTCCCTCTCCTTAGATTTTATTTTTGCCATCACCCATCCCACAAAACTGTAAAAGGTAATATTGATCTTCCAAATCCAATATAAGGGTATATTTTAACTCCATTCGTTCATATTTTTGTTTGCAAGGTGTCTTTTTCAGGGTCTCCCTCTTTTTACTTTTAAAACCAGATGCAAGTATATTTTTTTCTAATCATTCATCAACATACCTTGGTGAATTTAAAACCTTTCAGGACCCCATACCCTGAGAATATTTCATTTTTAACATAGTAAACCTATCACTTGGTAAGGACACTTCATAGTCAAGGATTGATTCTCTGCCAATTAGCCAAGGGGATTTCCAATTTGTATGTTTTAAAAAAACAACCACAATGCACTTCACTTACATTTAAATCTTTCATTTTAACTTGGTAAGGGAAATTCCTAGTCGATGTTTGATTCTCTAACAATTACGAGAGAACCTTCGAATTTGTAAGCTGAAAAATAAAAAATCAGTTCACTTTCATTGGGATTAATCATACATTGGGATATTTAATTTTTAAGCCATGCTTCATTTCATTTGTAAAGAAATATATGTCATTTACATTAGAAATAACTTCAATATAATGAACTGATAGACATTTTCTTGTGTTGTATGTTATGGTACATGTGTATACCAAGAAACATAGTGTACAATTGAGCTTCATATTTTTTTCAAAACTCAATGAAGAAGTGTATTAGCATCATCATTGGCTAATATTTAAGATAACACTTATTTAATTTAAAGATTTTATATATTTCTTGTAATCAGGAACAACCATAAAGCTAAAAAATTTAAATTATAGTGGACCATTGTTTGGGTTTTTTGTCAACAATTTTCTAATTTATTTATAGACCATTTTAATTTACATTTTCTAGTGATGTGGGTATTATTGATGAATATGAAAGATATTATTGAAGGATGTAATGTCGTACTACGAATTTCTAGATTAGAATTTATAACAAGGAGTAGCAGTTTTGCATACAAGAAAGAACTAGCTTCATAGAGATTGAGATTTGGGCCCTACTTTTAATGCTCAAATTGTTCATATTCCTTGAACTAAAAAAGAAATCTGAAATTAGAAAAAAAATTGAATTGAATGTGGAATTTCCTAATCGGAAACAATGGGAGCATGGGTTTAACAGGTGGTGGAAAAACTCGAAATCTATTAATATTGCACATGCATTTCCTCTTTTATCCTACACATGCATTCCCTCTTTTATCCTACATAACTATGCCCCCTTTAAGCTTTGTTGTACACAAGAATATAGGAAAACGATAGCCATAAACAATGTTGTATGGACCTTTATTTAATGTTCCCTTATTGCTATATGGACATGTTTTTGTGTGTTCCAAATTTGTGTGATCGGTTGTTGCAAGAAGACTGTTGTAGCTAAATAATGTAAAAGTCTAAAATCTTTCTAGGTAGTCAATTTTTCAAGTAGTATACAAGTAGTTTTGTTAGTTAACAGAAAAATTTGGAAGGGAAGTGTCTGTCTTCCATCTTACTTTGTTACTTGGTTGGAAGGATAAGAGGAGAAAATAATTCTTCTTCCATTTTTGTGTGGTATCAGGATGTATGGATATCACTGCAACAACCAATATATTTGTACTTCAGATATAATTTTTCTTATTATCAGAAATTTTAAGTTACATAACATTTCAAAATTTTTCATTTTTCATACTCCAATTAAATTTTTTCAAGCTCATCGTCTTTTCAATATTCAGTTCATGATATCCTTTAGATATTCATTTGCATCCATTTTTATGGTATTAATCTGGAAGTGGTAAGACATATCATAGTCTAATGGTGTCTGCAGATTTAAAATAAGGGACCTATAAATGTAAATATATTCAAGTATTATTTGGAATGATGTATCTTTCTAGTGCCTAACTATCGATATTAACTTGACTGGGATATTTTCAGAATTTATACAAATCATATCGACAAATATTTTTTGTTTTGAGGTGTTATCTAGAAAGCTTATTGGGGCATGAGGTGCATTTTTAGGGGAAATATGTTGAAATTATTGTGCATTCATTCAACATATCTTTCTAGATAGCAAATTCATGAAGAAATATACAGTTTATTCTGTCAGTCGGATCAAAATTCTTGGGAAGGGAAGTGTCTACTGTCCACCAAATTTTTTTATGAGGTTGCAAGGAAAACAAGACACAATTCTTCTTCCATTTTTGTGGTGCCAGGATGTATGGATATGGTTGCAGGCTCCAATATTTTTTTACTTAAAATATAATTTTTATTGTTCAAAAATTGTCTCTTAGACAATAATTTCACATTTATTGATAAGATTCAAATAAATTTTGTTAAGCCCAGCTCTTTTCAATCTCAATTTTAGGTTCTCCAAATGTTCATCAACACTCCTCTTTATGGAACTAATGTTTAGTGGTATGTCATATCATATTGTAATGCTGTCTCCAGGTTTAAAATCATGGATTTGTAATTATGAAGGACTTTAGGATGAAGAAGTAATATTGGGAATGATGCATCTTTGCAATGCTTAATTGTTTCATGTTTCGAACTAGGTAAAATTGCATTAACAAATATTTATGTTTGACAGTATTATTGAGAATGATTACATGACATGAGATTTTTTTCTTATGGTTAAAACCGATAAATATTTACACAGAGGAAGGAAATTGAAGTTTCTTGCATAGCCTATTTTTTTTTTAAAACTGTGACATGTTTTTTTACGTGAGATGCATTTACTAATGTGATGCTTCTTCTGTCGTTGTTTATAGAAAATTTTGTAACAAGTTATTAACAATTGAAGATTGGATTTGTTTATGACGTATGTTTTTATGTCTATTTTTTTTATTTTGTTTTCTCCCTATAAAACAAACCCTTGTTGCATTTTTTTGTAGGTCAAGGATGGTAAAAGAAAACCTATCACCATCCTCGTGAATGGATCCAACAAGAGAAAGGATAATGTTGGTCCTAAGGGGCCTATATGGGCATCAAAAAAGGATATGCATGCTTAATATAAAGCTTCACTTAAGGGGCGATATCAATTCCTAAAGATAAATTTTGTGATGAGAGTCAACTTGTTTGTGCACTTTTTCAAGTATTTATTTAAATATAAAAAAAAAGTCGTTTTATTAATACTATATGGTATTAATTCCATACACATTTGTTGAAAGAAAAAGAGCAACATAAAAAACAGCACCACCACCACCACTAGTAGCAACAATACCAATATAAGTAGTAGCAGCAAAAATAGCAACATCAAAAACAACATAAGAAGTGGAATAGCAACAACAATAGTAATAGTAGCCTCAACATATCAGCTTCTATTGCTTTCTTGTATATAAATTTAGTGCATGTAGAATGGACATAGTTACCACTGTCAAGGCCATTCATTTATTATCTTTTTCCCTTACACATATATTTTTTTAATCATTCATAAAAGATATCATTTTGCTAGGGATTCTTGGTGCTTGTCTCCGGTTAAGTGGAAATAGTAAACACTCAAGGTTTTCACTATAAATTCTACAAAATTAAATAATTCTCATACACAAGATTTCCTTGGTCAGAGATATTTCCATCACCCAAAAAATTTCCTTAGATCATCTCAAGGGTTTAGGACTACCACTGTCAAGGATTTTGATCAATATATAATGATCAAGCATTACTGTAAGAACATATGTACTAGGCTCTGAAAAAAAAATGAACTAAATGTACATTAATTTTACTTAAAAAAAATCCATTCCTTACAATCCACACTTTCATATGTCGAGATTAGCTACATCTTGAATGATGTTAAACACATCCTTAATCATTAATGGTATAATTCCAGGAGACTTATGATCACCCTAAAAAAGAATTAACAAACAACAAGAGTTGATTTAAGCCCACGACAAATATTCTCTTATAATATATAACTTCTAAACTATAATTCTTTATATTATTCGTGGAACATCCATGTTGCTAGAAATATTACTTCCTACAAGAATGTCCAACTTTGTCAAAATATATAAATTTTTGGTAGCTACTAGCAAGGAAAATGTAAAATTTGGTAAATATCCATATGGAATGTCTACAAAATCTCAAGTAATAAAAACTACCGATGACAAGAGATGTAATAAATATAAGCTACCATTGCTTTTGGTGTGTTTTGCAGGACATGTTAGTAAGGCATCTTGAGGTTTTCATGCTTAGTGAAAATTTTCAGAGCAACTGAAAAGGAATTTTGTATGTCCAAAATTTCCATGTTAACTCCCTCCTTTTAACCAAATTGGGAATATATATGCATGCATGTGCACTGCATAGACAAATAAAATATCTGAAGGGGAAATACAATTCTACTACACTAATATCAGGGAATCGTCACGTTATAAAGAATAGAAATAAAATTTAAATAATAATGCATAATTTATAGGTCTATTAACACTCAAAACCATCTGGGTCAACTAGGGAAGGTGCTAATGTCACTTTGTACAATCCCTTTGTGCTTCATGCTAGTGCTTTTTTAGTTTCAACAGGGGAATCTCAAACATAACTTATTAAACGTTGAATTTCAAAGCTAATTTAAATAAGTGAGTGATGACTTAAGTCTAGTGGGTGATGGATTTAACGAGAAAGAAAAATTTAATGAGGCAGGTTATACACCCAAAACCTCAATTTATAAAATTTCACATTAAAACAACCAACCTCGTCAATAAACAAAGACTTGTCATGAACATAAAATCACCTTTATTTGTAGAGCTGGATGTTCAAAAATTTTGGAAATGTCACCTTCACCTTCAAAGTTCCAAAAGGTACAAAACTATCACTTCCTTAGCACCTAATTCCCACATTGCACTGTGACATGCTCACATGTGTTAGTGTGAATTCTAATCGCAACCATATGAAAAAAGCTCACTTTAGATGTGCATAAAAAACAACCCTCACATCAAATATGGCTGCCAATTTATTTAGCTCTATAGTTAGTTGATCATAATAAGTGCTACAAAATCCAGATCTATGCAGTTAAAGACATTAAACAAAAAATAAAAGAAAGAGTTTCTCCATGCATCCAATAGACAAGACAAGAATATTTTTAAAGAATTTTGTATTTATGACACCTTGGAAGGGAACATAGAAAGATGTTACCAGTCCCCCTGAATAGGATGGGTTCTTATATGTCCTTAGCACTTCAGATCTAAGATCTCTCTCTCTTGATGGTGTAGAAAACACAGACAAAAATGGAACTCAAGGGAAATTCACAAGCAAAAAGTAGAAAAATATGACAATGATGGAGGATCAAAGTGAGACCAAAAGTATAGATCCAAAGTGATCTATAGGCAACAAAAGGTAGTGAATGAATGCAAAAACCATGCTATTTATAACAAAATATTGAGTTAGGCTAGATATTGGTGCATAATTAAAATATTATTAACCAAATCTAGATCCAACTTTTACAGAATATTTTATTATTTTTGTTGGAGGGAAAAGAAATTTGAATTTGGTCAAATCCCTTTATTTGTAAATAATAAATAAATAAATGATTTATTTATTATTTTGAGATTGTGGTTGGGTAATAATTAAATAAATAATGAATTATTAAATTATTTATAAATGATTTAGTCAAACTTAACAAGGAATATTATTTAAATAATGTTTTAAATAATTATTCCTAGAAAATAATAGGATAAATAGTGATTTATCTAATTAATTTTCTTGTTTTGGGTTAAATATGACCAGGAATATTAATTAAAATATTGTTTAATTAATTATCCCTTGAGGAAAACCAAACAAATAGGCATTTATTCAATATTTCCTCCCGGGGTTTCCTGTTTAGACCATAAAAAACTTAATAAATTATGGATTACTAAGTTGTTTTTCATAGTGAAAGAAATTTTACTAAGGTAAAATTGGTCTTTCATGGTGCACTTTGGTCCATCTAATAGTAACAGGTTAGATGACCAAAAATTGGTGTAACAGATTACCCCCAAGCATGTGAGCATTAGGAGTTAATCATATGACCGAAGTACGTTGTAAGAACTCAATCAATAAACAACGAAGGGGGAGTTGGAGAGAGAGAAATATAAGGTAGACTACAGCATGAGATGACAAGACCATGAAGAGGTGAGAATTACAGGTGTTACAAGTCTCTTTTATGAGTGAGTACATGTTCTACATGAGGCGGGGGAGGCATACCTATGCCTGCCGAGATAACAAAGTAAAAATAATAATGCGTCGAGTAAACAAGGAACTAAACTATATAGTACATGCTGGCATAAACATGGGCCAGATAAAAACATGATAATGGATCCCACATACATATTGTGCCTGGGACAATGGCAAGGACTTATACAATAATATCTGAGTACATGAGATATAAGTACAACCAAATAGGCCATGTAAAACAGGAAAGGGCTCTGAAAATCCAAATGATACATGCAAACTAAAAAGGCACTGCAAGCGGCTGAGGCCGAAACCATAAAATATATGGATCTACATCCTAGGTTGTAGTAGAGAAGGCATCCAGGTATGTGTGGGGCTACCTGAAGGGCCACCCCCTCATGAAGTGTGAAACATCTCACACACACCCGGGAATCATCGGTACAATATTCTACATCACCGAACCATCAAGTATATAGATCTCGATCATGCCATAAGGAGCTAGACTTGACAAATAATCAAGTCAAAGGGAAATAAAGAGTCCCTTTTCCTGATCTGAGGCCCCGGACAAGATTGGAAGCTGGAACCAAGGTACACCACCCTTTAGACCTGTCTTCTGGAATGAATAAGCGGATGTCGACAAAAGGAGGTCTTCCATAGGTCAGGCAATAAAGGATCCTCAACTAAGCCATGAGTGAAAATAGTAGAGCGACTGATATACTAATGCCAGGGATAATGGAGGAATGGGGGTTACTGAGTAGCTGGCTGACGACTTCACTTGTTAGAGCATAAAAGGAGAGGATGACCTGGCAGCTACTGACTCAACACCACAGGGGATAAGGGACAGTATGACTGGAGGAAAAAATTTGTGACACGAGAGAGGGACAAAGCAATGAAGATGGAGGAATATAGCAGGATACAAAGGAACTCGAGATACACTCCACGGATGCTATGATGACTCAACTCGGATACTCTAACAAGGGTGACTCGATGATGTTGCCACATAGAACACCCTGGTGGGGACCATAAAAACATGAGTACAATATTGTTACTCATGATGAAAATTGGCATGAGCATGGACAAGTATGAAGGCAAAGTGCTACCCAATGTACAAGTCTTGCAAGTAAAGAAATTTAATTTTGAGGAGTGGTGAAGTGACCCTTCTCGGAAAAAATGTGTCAAGGTGAAGTATAAAATCACAAAAAACTAAAGGATACCCATTTGAGGACTCGGTGAGGGCTTTCCAATGGTGCTAACGTTTTGTCAAACTGAGCTACGGTTTGGTCGCAACTGGCGAAAGAAAAATCTAGGGTTTCTCCTTTAATAAGGCATTTTCCCTCCAATTTGATTCATTTGCAAGTATAGCTGTGGTGAAAGTAGAGAGGAGAAAAGGCCCTAAATATTGTGGTGATCGTAGCGACAAACTAACCATTAGAATCAAGATCCTTCAGTTGCAGATAATAGGCCTAACCTTACTCTTTCATTTCAGTGGATTAAAAGTTTTACATTAGGTACCCAAAGCCCAGGAATAGGTGAGGTCACACTTTTTGGGGTCTGTTCTACGACCTGGGTAGTAGGTACTAGGCAGAAAACTGCCACATGTCACAGGAAATGACCTGAAAAGTGTGACCTATCAAAGAAAGGGGGTTTTATTGTTGTTTTTGGCTGAGAGCTAGGATTTTTATGGTTGAGGGGCATAGGTTCCCCCAAGCCTATTATGGTCATGCCAAATGTATGTAGAAAAGTGATATCTAAACATATTTTTATGATGTGGTTTTCCATTTGCTTACGTTATGGTTAGCTTCTAAGGGAATAATGGATAGATGTAGTTCGAGAAAGGGAATGGAGGATTACTGATCTCTTTTGGTACTACATTTATGAAGAAAATGGAGTAAATTTCTGGGTTCGCATACTTGGTGTCACTATCCCAAAGAGTGTCTTTGGAGATCATGAACTGGTGCTCACTGAGAAAATATAGAGGTTGGTCAACAACAATTTCTATGGGACTAGGTTGTTGAAGTAAGATGAAGGAATAATGAGGGGGATCATTTCTAGAGTGATCTGAAGTGATATGCAACTATAGAGGTTCTTCTAAATGGGGAATAATAACAGTACTAGAGTCGACACGACCAGATGCACAAGGAGGGTTATGGGGAATTTCTTCTCCTGGACGCTCAATATGGGTGCCCCCTTACCAAAACATCGGGTTTTGATGTAATGACCACAAGGTGTTTTTGGACCGAAAGCATGGGTTCGATGTAAGGGGGATAGATAAAGTTAGGGGCAGTGATTGCTTCCATAATGTCATCATTGCAATACCAAATGGGGTGACTGGTGGAAGAAATATCACGAGGTGTGGCAAAGCTACCTGACTCGTCATCAAGAGAAGAGAGGTTCACATGCACATTGTCACAGAGGGTGACCGAAAAACAAGTAGATGAGGGATCCACCGATGTTGATCCCAGGGTGAGCACTAAAGGGAGGTCAAAAGAAAAAAAAGGGGAAGTCCCAGAGGGGTCTTCCACTATGGATCTCATAGATGATGACAGGTAGAGGATAGTGGTCTAAGACTCTGTCATCTCGACATTGGGAGGGTGTTGGAACCGGGTCGCCTAAAGATGCGAATTTTGTACAATTTTGTATATTTTTTGTATTAATTAGTCTAATGCAGGGGTTTTGGTGTGGGTAAAAGCCCTAAATGCATTGTAATGGGTCTGGGGTAGACCTAGAGTCCACAAACCACAGTTTGCAGACCACAGGAAAGCGTAGGCTAATTTGTTATAAATAGATGAACATTTTGAGTCTAGAGGTAGGCAAGTATTAAGTCTGATGCTAAGTGTGAATTGTTAGATCTGTTTGGGTTGGTTTTGGGTAAGGACTCCTGCTAGCTGTGTGCACGAAGATCATTAGTCTTGTTGGTTGTGTGCGTAGGATGTGTAGGTTGTAACTAGATGTGAATGATAATATATGTGGATATAGTTGAAGTACCTCTGTGCAATCGGGATCTGTTGTGTTATTATTGGAGTGAACCTTTGGAATCTTTTCAGAGCTGTGAATAAATTTACGTTATCTACTTATGTTGAAATTATATTTGTGTTATGCATATGTATGTCTGTGATCTATCTCAACTGCGAGTATAAGGGCTCTGTGATGGTTTTTGTGTAGCTACAAGTACATTTGTTATAAACTATGTCTTATGATATCATAATTATTGTACGCACGTGGATGTGAAGGTGTTAAATAGATATAAATAGCTCTGTTGTGGTTATTAACTGAATATACTATGAAAGCCTGCGAATAAACCTGTGTGAACTTGGTAGGTTGCAAACTTGGATCTGCTCGACTAACCTGCTCTCTCAGGGTGCGGAAACCTAGTTCCAGCACCCTCCCATACTACTTCGGGTGAGAGTTTGGCCTACGTAAGTAGGTCACTTCTGAAAGGGCTATTAGTATAGGGGTTTGTTGGAAAACTTTAACCTTTTAACCTATGTTAGGACCCCTCAAGCCAACAAATGGTTCTGTTTCTAGGACCGAGAGAATTTTGAGAGAGAGATCAAATAATGGAAACAGAACATTAGAGACCTGAGAAGAAGGAAATTGAAGAGTGGTTTTAAAAACAGGTTCAAGAATTCGTGGTAAAAGAAAATCGCAACATGAATTTGACGGCAGAGAAGTGGAAGAATAAGTACATTTTCACTGAATTATATGAAATCTTCTTTGTAACATTTGTGAACGAGCTTCAAGAGTGACTCACAAGGCTCATAGATTTCTAGACATGCTGGAAGGACAAGTGAGTCATGCAGTGGACTCTAGATTTGATCCAACACTTAGAAAGAACTGATAATACCATTACTCATATGGTAGATCACTGGCTGGATAGTGTGTTGGGAGGATTTGTGACGGAATTTGCATTCGATCAATTTTTTTCCTATTAAAAAGTAGAGCAGAGGTTCTTCAAAGGGTTTCGAGGTAAGTTCCTGAAAACATTGCCCTTATTAATCAAAATTTTGCTGTACGAAAAAGGTATTTTGTGTATCCACACCAAGTGAATGACCTCTGATATAGGGAGAACACAATGCGAAGTGGTAAATACTAAAAAACTAATCAAGAAGGGGATAGATTTGTCTACAATCCAGTAAGATATTCAGCTACGCATAGCCCTCCAACTACACCACCCTCAAGCCAGCATCGGGGTAAAAACTCACCCGTACCTCCACCTCCATTAGAAGAAGAGATGGCCTCGCACATGAAGCTACCTACCTTCAAGGGCGTAGGGGATGAAGATATGGACCGGTTCTGGTTTGTCGCAGAATCAGTATGGACTGCATAGAATGTGGCCGACGATGCTGTGAAAAGGGCACAGCTATCCCCTGCCTTTGAAGGAAGAGCCCTAGACTGGTCTATGGGATACGTAGCTCAGCATGCAAATGTGACCATTCAAGAGGTTAAGAATTCCCTAAAACAATAGTTTCAAAAGCCTAAATCTTACTCTCAGATAGTGAATGACCTGAAATAATTTAAACAAGGGCCCTCTGAGTCTATATGGGAGGCTAACTAGCGACTAAAGAAGGTAATCAGAGAAGGGGAATTTCTATATGATGAAAAACAGCACAAGGAATGGTTCATCGCTATGTTACTGCCTCACCTACACGTACCTATGGGTCAGCAAGCCATTAAATCACAAGAAAAACCTTTGGAGATTTCCATAAAGTTAGAAGCTGCGGAAAGGGATGATACTCAGTTGGGGATACAAAAAATCCAAGGGCAGCTGGAGGTGATGCACATGGAAATCTAGAACCTGCGAAAGGACTGAGGGAAAGAAGCTAGACCAGACATATGGTGCATACAATGCAGGGTATCTGGCCATACCAAGGATCAGTACCCACTGTTGGCAGACTACCTACAAGCTGGGAGGGCCCTTCCGTTGCACCCTAGAGAGTTTGCAAGACCAAGTGGACCAACGTTTTGGTGTGATGATTGTCGTGTAGCTGGCCTCCATGATACTAAACACTGCCCCCGACTGGGTGCGTATGTTCCAAAACTAAAGCAACAGTGGTGCCGATTTTTTCGATCAATAGGACATGATGAACATAACTGTCAAACTTATTATTTAACAATAGACCAAGGAACCCTATATAGGGTACAAGTAGACCCTTCTTCACCAATATCCCCCTCTGGCATAGGTGGCTCCCCAGCTAGGGGCAAGGGAGGGGGTAGAGGTGGAAGCATAGGTAGGGAAAGAGGACAACTGATCTTCTATAACTGTGGATAAGTAGGGCACTTTTCAAGGGACTACCCGAACCCTACAAGACAATATTGTAGATATTGTAGACAACTGCACCATGTGATTGAAGACTATCCAATTCTAATAGAAAAAATGCTAGAAAAGTAGGAGACACCTACGCAGAATGTGCAGAGGGTTAAGGTAGAACCTCAAGATGAAGGAACAATAATTAATGTCATAACATGCAGTGGCATGGCCACTAGGGGAGCTGAGGAAAAAGTTGTGGCTGAGCCTCTTATCCAAAAAGCAGCTATTAAACAAGAAGGGTTGGACCTACAGGAGGAAAAGGAAACCTTTGTCGCAGCTTGCAAAGACTTTTCTAAGTCTAAGGCGTCTACTTCTCAGGCCCCCACAAGTCTCAATGCAAATGAAAAATTCAAGACATTTTTACAGGCATGTATGAAGTTACTGCACAACCAAAGGGCCGTAGAAAATCTTCAAGCATTAATAGACAGCTATGTAGAAAAAACTAATCCAACCCTAGAATTTAAGGATGTGCACAAATTGTACAAGCATAAGAAACACACCGGAAGGGAAATGCGGCTAACAACGTAGATTGGTGATTATGAAATGGATCTGGCTATTTTGGACCTGGGGTTAGATGTGAACATATTGCCCAAGAAAACTTGGCAGTGAACCTAAGCTAGAATGGTCCACTATCTAGCTATGCATGGCCAACCAACAGAAGAATATACCAGTGGGGAGGCTGTCAAAGATCATGGTAGATATTGCAGGAGTTAAGGTCCGAACCGACTTTGAGGTAATTCAGATTGTCAAATATGTAGACCCCTATCCTACGCTCCTAGAGCTAGATTGGGCCATGATATGGGAGCTAGTATCAATCTAAAGAGAAGAAGAATTATGTTTGAGAATGAAGGTACGCAGGTGATAGTACCATTAGACCCTGTGGAAGGAGAATAGTATACGAAGACAGTGCGCGAGGAAGAGGATGTGGATCACATCTATAAGCTAGCTGCACGTGATGAATATTGGATCAATCCCACAGCTGATGGTGTGCTTTCCTGGGAAAAAGATAGTGAATGTTTCTCTAACTCCGACGGAGAGATGGAAAATTGGAAAAATCAGTTACATGATGTATCTGCGTTGCGATGCCTTAGAATCACAAAGAACTTTCGATTCATATCCTCAGGGGTAAGAGAACTATGCTACTTTGATGGTTATGGTAGTATTAAGGAGTTTTTGTGAGAATTTGAAGCTGAGGTTCAAAAAGAGAGAAGGTTATGGGCCCTTGATCTAGCCATACATGCAACACCTGCGAGGTAGTGGGAAACGCATAAAGGGGAATTCTAGGATTGGGAAGAGTGTCGGGATATGATGATCCTCTGATTCAAACCTCCAGTAAAGGCATTCCTTGGCCCAGGGGACCCGTGCGAACATTTGTTCACTTGGATGGAGAAATGGTGTTACCGAACTACAGAAGAGTGGGTTCACCTGTTTATTAATGCCTTGGGAAAAATTCCCACTACATGGTATTTAGATGAGAAGCTACATCAACGCACCCACCACTGGGAAACATTGAAGGATGAGTTTGTAGGGAAATTTGGGTTAGTAGGTAGAATGAAGGCGATTGATGAAGCTCTTCAAGATATAGATACCTCTATATTTGATGTTTCTCGACCTTACACAATACTTGGGGAACCAACATGGGAAATTTACATGTAGGATATTGTCAACTACTACAATTTAGAAATAGAACAGTGCGATGAATATCCACAAAATGTCTCTATTCCGGAGTTGGAGGGAGAGCATGCAGTTGTAGGACCCCCACTACAAACTGTCAATGTTACTAAGCCTATGAAGCTGTGAGAAGTCAACATTAGCATGGAAGAGCAACCTAAGTTGGCTAAAATTGGGGATTATTGGGATGATGATACAATAGGAAAAGTTGCAGAGCTGCTCACGTAATACCAGGACTTATTCCCAACAAAGTTCTCGGAACTCAAGGGGATTATAGGGGACCTTGGGGTCATGCGCATCACTTTAAAACCAGATTCATGCCCTGTAAAGAAGATTCCTTATCAGCTGAACCCTAAGTAGAAGTAAAAGGTTAAGGAAGAAATCGAAAAAATTCTCATTGGAGGTATCATCGAACCTGTCGAACAGTCAAACTGGGTAAGCCGGATGGTGGTTCAGGAGAAAAAGAGTAAGGGAGAGATATGCATCTGTGTTGACCTATGAAAATTGAATGATTCCTACGTACATGATCCCTTCCCTACGCCATTCTCAGATAAAATATTGGATAGCGTGGCAGGGTAGGAATCCTACTCATTTACAGACGAGTTCTCGGGCTATCATCAGATCAGGATCGCACCTAAAGATCATAGAAAAACTACGTTCACCACTAAATGGGGATCCTTTCAATTTATTTTCATGCCATTTGGGCTCAATAATTCCCCTACCATCTTTTCACGGGTGGTGGTCGCAGTATTTAAAGAGTTCATCACAAATTTTTAGAGGTATATTTTGATGACTGGACTATCTTCAAATTGGTGAAGAACCACGTCTTGAATCTGCGCATGATGTTGGATACCTGTAGAAAGCACCAGATTTCCCTCAATATCAAAAATTTCATATTCTGCGTACCCTTCGAAATCCTTATCGGGCACATAGTTTGTCAGCAAGGACTGATGGTTGATCCTGCCAAAGTTGCATTTATCATAAACCTGGCAGTACCTACAACTGAGAAAAAACTATGTTCAATCCTCAGACATACAAGCTACTATAGGAATTTCATTCAAGGGTACGTGCTAACCATAGTGCCTATGGAAAAACTGCTTAAGAAGGATGTTTCATTTTTTTTGGGATGACGAGTGTTAGAAGAGGTTCGAGCTACTCAAAGAGAAGATGGTCTCTGCACCTATTCTCATCTTTCCAAATTGGGCGAAGGTATTCCATGTTGACGTAGATGCATCAGGGATCACCCTAGGAGCAGTCCTTACACATCCTGGGGATGGAGATATTGATCATCCTGTTGTGTTCGCTAGTAGGAAAATCTATGGTGTAGAGCGCAATTACTCCACTACGGAGCGGGAGGGATTGGCCATGGTCTATGCACTACAGAAGTATTGGCACTGTTTATTAGCGAGGCACTTCAATATTTTTACAAATCACTCATCTTTGAAGAACTTGGTGAATAAACCTATGTTGGGGGGGGGAATCTGCCGATGGGTACTCCTGTTTCAGGAATATGATTTTCAGATCATTTTCAAGCTAGGAAAGTTGAATGCTGGGCTAGACCACTTGTCCTGAATCGAGAATGACAAAGAAATGACCAACCTAGGAGAGGGATTGGCTAACGCACAACTACTCGCTATTAAGGTAGTTTATGCGCACTTCCCTGACATCATTCAGTTCCTGACTATAGGCATGGCACTTGCAGAATATTTGGTGCAACAAAAGAAAGAGTTGGTAACCCATGTAGCTGATTTCACCATCATTGTAGGTCATATATACAAAATGGTAGCTGGCGAAGTGTTGCGAAGATACATTTTGGAGCATGAAAGGCATGTTATCTTGGCAAAGGCTCATGAGGTTATAGTAGGAGGTCACTACACAGGAAAGGAAATGGTGCAAAATATCTTGCAAGATGGACTATAGTGACCTATCCTACATAGTGACTCTCACGACTATTGCAAAGCCTATGATATGTGCAAACGAACTGGAAGACCCTCACGCAGATATGAAATGCCCCTGCAACCACAAATGGCCCTACAAGAATTTGACAAGTGGGCCATTGATTTCGTAGGGCCTATCAACCCACTGAGAAATAAGACTGGTGCGTGCTACATCATAACTGCCACGGACTATGTAACTAGATGGGCTGAAGCACAAGCCGTGAAGGATTGCACTACCAACACTATTGCGCACTTCATTTTCGAGCAGATTCTGACCAGGTTTGGATGCCTGAAGATCTTAATGAGTGACATAGGTACGCACTTTGTTAATGAAACAATATAGGACTTGACGGAAGAGTTTTGGATCCATCATGAAAAAATCATTCTGTATCACCCACAGGAAAATGGAGTGGTAGAACCTTTTAATAAAATCTTGGAGCAAGCACTGACTAAGGTCTGCGACACTGACTATAGCGACTAGGATGTGCGCATCCCATCTGTTCTTTGGGCCTATCAAACCACCTGCAAGAAGTTGACTAGGAAGACAACATTTGGAATGGTCTATGGCAAGGAGGCCATTATGCCCATGGAGTATATTGTTCCTAGCTTGCGCATCGCAGCCTTTATGAACATGGTGGAGCCTAATATCATGGGGGAGTTTTTAGCGCAACTCGTGGTGTTGGAGGAAGATTGCTTCATTGCTAATTTCCATTAGCAGGTTCAGAAGGCTCAGGATAAGGCATGGCATGATCGACATATTCAACAAAAGACATTTGTGGAGGGCGAATTGGTCCTGTTGTATGATAGCCAGTCTGCGAAACACCCAGGAAATTTTTGTTAGCACTGGCTAGGTCCCTATATGGTAAAAGAAGTCACGGATGGAGGAGCTGTTCGGTTAGCTGCCCTACGCGGCGATATGCTACCAGGCTATGTCAGTGGCAGCCGACTCAAACCATATTATATCAAATGACTATATGGATGGAGTAGTTGTATGGGGCAGATCACGTCCACCAGGGAAGGTAAGTACGGAAAGGACCATGGTACGCATAGTGAGTGGATGTAGATTTGGAAGTTCGGAGGGGTGTGTGGGGGGTACATGAGCATGTTCAGAGCACAAAAGGCACGCTGGAAGCACAAAGATGCGCTAGGAGTGTATGAGGTACCTTGGGAGAAAAGGGGTGTGCTAGGCACACTGGAGGTGCGAAAACTAGCTGTTGGAACAGTAAAATTAGGTAAAAGGAAAAATTTACCATTGAAAGGAGTGGGCAGTCGACATTTAATGAGGCGATTTCCGAAGATTTTTTACCATTTACTCGATGGCAACTTCCAAGTGAGGTTCACCCAACCATTGATCAATCCCACGGCTATAAAAGTAGAAGGATAGATCGAACAAGGGTTCCATATCCCTTGAATAGGTTGAATTTGGTGTATTTTTCCTTGGAAAGTTTCTGTTGTAAGAGTTTTTGTGTCTATTGTGTCTCGTTCATGTCTGAGCAGCCTACACCCTCTGACAGTAGAAAACCTGAATTCATATTCTGCACCAGAATGTGAAACCTATGAACCTGTGACCTCGACGAAACAAGAAACCGAGGAAGTAGTGGAATTTGAATGAAAGGTTGAGGAGGTTATATCGACGCTGAGTCCCACCAAGAAGAAAGGGAAAGAAAAATCGCAAGGATCAGGGAAACTCACAAAATGGGTTGGGATGAAGCCCCACACCTCACTCCGCAATGTGAAGTCCCTGCGAGCGGCGGGTGAGGCAAGCTCGCCTGGCTCAGTAAAGAGACCCCTGTCTACTCAGTGTTAGGGTCCTATAATGATAGGGTTCATAATTTTTGAATTGACTATGATTAGTGTTTTAAATATGTTCATACCTTGCTTTCTACAAGTTGTTTTCCCATATTTTGAAAGATAAAAAAGAATATAAATAATAGACCCCAAACACATAAAAGAGATAAGAATAAGACATGAAAGTGATTCAAGTCAAAATGCCACTACTAGTTACTTTTTACTACAAATAAATGATTATGTGCAGCTTGTTCAAAATTCCATAATCCACGATGAGTTAAATAGTTTAATATTAACTCTTTCACGCTTTAAATTTCATGTTTATAGATAGAGAATAAATATTTTTTCAAACAGTTTAAACTTGACAAATCAGTAGATAGTTAGAGAATAAATGAGGAGCTCAACAATTTAATCTGAGTCCTTGGATGAAATAAGGTTAGAAATGGATAGTTTCCTTCTTTAAGAGAAAATTGGATTTAGGGTTGCAAGCTCAAATGCACCCATGAAAATAAAGGAAAAAAATGGTATAATAATTTATGGGTAGGTAGAAATTAGTTACACAAGGCATGAATAAAACATCATCAGGAAATTACTAATTTCCCTCCCACAGTCTATCTCAGTTCTAAAAACCTTCATTTATAAAGGCTCAGAGTATTCCTCTGACTTTTGTTGGGACCGGATCCAAGGCTTAGTGACTGATTGGCACTAAGTATTGGATTCCCTTCATAAAAACCCTTTTCCTCAACATCACACCCTTTTCCTAAGATAAAATCCCTTTTCCTAAGTTAAAACACATTTTTCGCTTAGGAAATGTAAAAACCCCCTTAATTAATTTCATTTCATACAAAAATATTCAAAAAACCCACAAAAATACATTATCCTAAAGTATAAGTGTGAAATGGGACCACCACTATGAAAAAATGCACCCAAATACTTAACATACACTTTACTTAGTGCATTGGTATGTATTTCCACTCATTCTATTCATTTCATATTAACTTTAGCTTAATATATTACTTCCACTATAATACCTTACCCTGTATTTATATTAATTAATTTTATTATATATCCCAAGCCCACATTATATGTTTATCCTATGGTTTATTTTAACCCATGTGACATATTCCCCGCCCCATATGTTTAAACCATATGTTTTACATTAAAATCTGCCCAAAGGTTATTTTATACCTATATATAACCTATTTTCAATGTAAAGCACTTAGTTCGCCTATCCCTTATTACATTATAATTTTATGCTAAAACTATGCTTAACATAAAACTTAACCCCTCTGCATTAAAGATCCCAGACCACACGCCCATTTGCCCAACAAATTAATCAATCAATCTGGACTGTTCGCACTCCCTCCTCCCGATCCGACGACTAACAATCCATATCGAAAATTTAATAGCACGGTCCTTAATCATTTTCAGATTTGTGATATGGGCGGTATTGCCCCATTATCTCTCCTCCACACATCCATTTAACATTGGATCGCATCCATTTCAAAATTACTGCTTACGACCCTCCAACAATGTCATAAATGCTTGGTTGTATTTAACCTCCCCGCACCAAACCGATTCCTATTTGAATTGATTGGCATTGAATGCAGACACTGTTTTAAACTAAATTTTCTATAAACAACAGATTTATACGCATCTAAACCTTTTCACTGCATTTTCTGTTCATTTGACTATTTTTGACAGAAGAAAAGACAATGTCGCCCTATTTTCATGTACATACAACCAGAATTTTACCCAATTCACTGTTGTGACCAATCAGACCTTCCAATTTTCATTCAAATACTTCAATAAAGCTTTTGAAAGCTCCCATACTTCCAGAAACCCTTTTTCGAGTCAAATACCTAAAATAACAGGTATTTTTCAAGAAAAATACCCATCTTACATTTGAAAAGAGCTATATTTCTGAATTTGACCCTTCTTAAAGTATGTTTGACTAAAATAAATACCCTTATTGCCTTCAAAAATCATATTTGCTTCAAAACCCTGATAAATTCACAGTTTCTGAAAACTTTAAGTTGATTTTAGGTAGAATCTGATTGTTTTAACCATTGCATACCTTTATAAAACCCTCTGATTGATTCAAACCCTTTTATAAATGCTCAGACCCCCTTTTTTCATGAATTAAACTATTTTAAGGTTTTTTTATCAAAGAAAGGAGCAGTAAACCCTTGTTAAGCTTTTCCTGAGTTTGTAAAAAGGTTTAAAGATTGATTTTGGAGCAGAAATTGAAAGTTTGAACTAGAAGAAACCATAATTTTACATGTTGTTGTTCAAAAGAGACCTCTTTCATACCAAAAACACCTTCTGTAAACATTCTAAGCTTACAGAAGTATATAAAAACCTAAAAAACAGAGTTTTAGACATCCAGAGGGCCAAATTGTCAAAAAAAAAATCAAGTAATGGCTTCTAAAAGAACCATTGTGATCAATCCACTACAACCTCCTGTTGTAGATGTTGAGCATACCCCTTTAGCTGATGTATATTATAAAATCATTGATCCAGTAATTGAATTCAATCTTCTTGATCTCCACTGTTGGAGCCTAGAAAAATCTTTGGATTAGGGAGATGAAGTACAAATTTGGGAGTCTAATTTTCCCAAATATGTAGTTCCACATACCCATCAGTGTCCAGAGGTCATTAGATTGTGTCAAGCTCACTATCCCCTGACCTAAGAGCTATGTTTAATGTTGAGAAAGAAGTATTATTCACTACCACTGTTGAATCCATAAACCAAATGCTCCATTTAAAACCAGAGCCAAATACAGTCCCATTATCTATAGAAGCTCTTACAAAGATTTATCTGGATTTAGAATTTCCTAAAAGATTTCAGATCTTTCAAATATTCATGTCTTCATATGTTGAAATCCCAAAGATTAACCCTCCATATTCATCCTCCAAATTCCATGAAGGATCAAGACATGTTATCTCAATGTTATGTTTTATCCTTGTTTACTTTACTGATGAGCACACCGATGAGTGTATACTTTGTTTTCTATCCACTTTTGTGCCTGGTCAACCTCCTTCACTCATTTATAACTATGTTCAGTATATAGCTAATAGTATTCATGACCAGCTTATAAAACTTGCTACTAAAGGTGATTTCAGATATACCTCCTTCTTCTTTCATATGTTCCTCTACTTCCAGGCAGATAAATTCGCAATAGCCCTTCAAAAGATGGATCTAGAGGGTAATCCACTGTCAGTCATTTTCTGGACTTCTTTAATCGGAAAAGAGTCAACTAAGTTCACTTATGCAGATTTCATGGATTGTTTTATTCACCCATTGATAAATATGCTTACAAACAGTGTAAAACCAAGGATAAGTCATGAGATTAAGAAATTTTTACAACTATCAAAGTAGAGAAGAACAGGTTGCTGGTATGTTTACCAAAACCACACTGAGGTTATAGTTTATGGGTCAAACATCTTGCCCTACAACCTCCCAAAGTATTTTCCAATGAGAGTATTTTCATTAGAATATATAATACAAATTCTAAACTCAGATCTTATAAACTTTTTGTCTACTAAAAAGAAAACTTAGCACAAATTGAAAAACCAATTGGTTCCTTTCATATGCAACAACAGGGAGGCAGGTGTAGAGGCAGCAAAACAATTACTAGAGTATAAGTTTTATGAACGTTTCCTGTGGAACTATGATCCTTGTGGAATAATCAGTAATATGAGGGTGAAATGTAAATTAATCCCTTATATCTATGATAAAAATCCTGAGATTGAAAAGTTTTCAAACCAAATTGAATGGTTCGAAAATACATTGATGGAATCTGTCAAGCAAGGTGATACCAGTCACACTTTGCAAACACCAAATCAGGAGGACATGTTACTCATCGGTAATTTTTACCTGTTTAGATGACTAAAAGCTTGTCCTAGATTTCTAGAAACAAAATTCATGAATCTTGTGAGTCCTGAGAAATCTCACTGCCTTCATTACCCTTAGGATCATTTCTTCACTGTTCTACTACTCTATCAGGGCATGGCCAATCTATCACTCCCAGAAGACCAAATCATGGACTTATCTCCCTCATTCTCACTATGTTTTCCAACTCTGACCTTATCACTATATTTTATGGTTGTCTAAGCCTTCTACCTTTACACCTTTGTTTGCTAAATAGCCTAAACCTTTTTTCCCATACTCCCCAAATGCCTCAAGCAATGGTGATTTTAAATTCCCTTTCTAGGCTATTTAGGTAAATCAAAGAATTTAGTTTCTAGGGTGGAAATGCATAAAGTTTTATCAAAACCCTATCTTACACCTCCAAACCCTGATTCAAGTTTTCAACCAAACACCTAATCCAAAAATATATCCCAATAGGTCATTATAGGGTCTCCTAGGTTATGCATTGCTTTGGTTTCCTAAACTCACTATGTTCATAGGTGCTCAAAGGTGAAATAAAATGAAAAGAATGTGAGCTCATGAATGTCCAAAGGGTGTCAAAATGCCTTCAAGGAAGGACCTCCTAGATCAGAGCAAAGAGTCTACAAAAAGACATTTTGCCTATGTTAAAGCATTTTTGTGGGAATGCTTTAGTATAGTATCAATAGAAGAAAGGTAGGGTAAGAGGCTAAAACTCCTCAAGGGCATCCATAGCAGAAGAGGAGAAAAATGCTTAAGTTCACAAATGGGATCATGAATACAGAGATACAAAAGCGCAACTGTGCATGGATTAAGGATTCATTGAAGCAAGAAATCATCGTGAGAGACCTCCTTGATAAAAACAACCAAAGATTGAAAAATGATGATAGGGAATGACTTATAAGTCTTATTTTAGACACACTTTTTCACCACACCAAAAAGATAGATTGAAAAAGTATCCGTGTGAAGGAGGAAAAACTCATGAATAGTCAATATCCATGCAAAAGGTCAAAAATGGCAAAGATGCATCAGCACCACCAAGCCTAACATCAAAGCTTCTAGGAATGATAAATAAGAAAAGGAAAAAGGCCCTTGTAAGGTAGAAGTCTAAAAAGGTAGGCAAAGGTGACCTAAAGGTCATAAAACCCCATTAAAGATTAGAAGGTTTTCAAAGGACATTTGAAAGGAGGACCCCAATGGTTGAAATAAGATAGAAGGGGTTTTTATTTTTCATTGCACCAAAGGGATAAATTCTGAAGAGTATCAGTGGTTTTGTAACTAATTGGCACAAGAGGTGTTTCCCAGTAAGGGATTCATGCAAGAGATCACAAAGACAAAATTGCAACAACATCACATAACATAAATCGAAGATTTATTTTGAGAGACCTCCTTAATGATGGAAAGCACAGTTTTCAAGGGTAATGTCAAATGGTCACCTCTATGGCTTGTCAAAACAATAGTTTTCACTATAGCAAAGGACAAGTTGTTGAGAGTATCAGTGTGAAGGCTACTTGAGGTCCTCAAGCACAGTCACAGGTTAACAAAATAATCACAAAAAGAGAGAAAGAAGCTAAAATTCAAATAATGAATCAAATAGAGCCTAAGTGCTACTGTTGAGGGTTTAAAAGTGTCAAACTCCAAAGGAAGTGTAAGGATCAAAAACACTGCTTTTATGACACCACCAGCAAGCAGAAATGTCCAGAAGAAGGTAATGATAAAATTAACCAAAAAAACTAAGTTTGTTGTACAGGAAAAATTCATCATGCTTCTAAAAAAATCAGTGGCCAAAAGGAGAATGAAATAACTTCTTAAGATATCACCCACAAAGACCAATTTATTTCTCAAAAGGATACCTCCTGCACAAGAGAAAAGAAGATATCAGTGGAGGTAAAAGAAAGGAAACCAAAAGTAAACCTTAGTCATAATGGTTTTTTATTTCTAATTCTTCATAGGTATAAAAAGCACCACAAGTAGCATCTCTCAAATGAAATTTGGTTATTTGTAAAAAGAGTTGAGGGTTTTTTGGGTTTTCAAGGTTTATGGCAGAGTTTTTTGGGCGAAAATTTGTTGCGCTGTGCTCCTGAGAGGCCGCGCTACACGTCTGTGCACTCTTCTTGTGATTTTCTCCAAAGAGTGTTGTGCACCTACGTAACAGTGATGTGCGCTTGTATAAACAGCATCGTGCAAGGGCCGCCCAACCCATTCAGGCCTACACGACAGTCCACCTGACACCCTGTTGCTGCGCTCTTGGGCGTGTAGAGGCCGCCTGACTCATTCAGGCCTGCACGACAGCCTGCTCGACACCCTATTGCTATGCTCCTGGGTGTGAAAAGGCTGCACAACCTGTTTAGGCCTATACAAAAGCCCACCCAATGCCACACTTGCTGCACTCCTGTGCATTCAGCAGCTACCCGGGAGGACCCGACATTGTGTGCAGAGGTGCCCATGCTACGCTCCTGGGCATGCAGGGCTGACAAGAAGACACGACACCTCATGCAGAGGCTACCCAGTGCTAAAATGTTTACGCTCCTATGCATGCAGGGCTACTAGGAGAACACAAAAATGTGTATAGGAGGCACCCGACTATCTGTTCATACCTTGTCCACACTACGCTCTGGTATTTACTTCAGCTGTGAATTTTTGAGAGGTATTTAGATTTTTTCCCTACCTTTTCATACTGTCTAAAGGTAAAATAATAGAGAAATATGAAGGGTAAACTTAAAGGGAAAGTGGAAAATCCCTAAGGAAGGAGGAAAATTCCTAATTCACTACTAAACAACTCCCTTGTTCAAAGGGTGCCCATTTATTTACATGCTAAGAGCACACTGAGGCCAAAATTTTTTTCCTTCATTCTTCCTTCCCCTTCATTTGCAGTCACCACCTATCTCATTCTCATCTCACTTTCCCTCTCCATATCATCTCCCAAGAAGATCAGGGTTTGTTTTCAAGGACAAGGGTAAAAGACAAAATGCCTAGAGAAGGCAATATTGACAGTGGCAAGAGAGGCCAAAGGCCTAGAGAATAGCAGAGGAAGGGTGGGAAAGAAAATAGGTTTGAGCCTATAAAAACTAAATAAATGACAGCCTCTCCTACTATAGTTTCATATTTCCAAGAAGTAGGATGCTATGAGTTCTGTGAGAAAGTCCAAAGAGTCCAATGTCACCCTCAATTTACCAAACTTTTTGTCCTTAACCTCCATGACCACCATGTACATCTAGCTGGAGTGAATTTTGAGCTGACCACCAATGCAATCTCTATGGCCACTGGAATAACTTGCATAGGGGAAAAATGGTTCAAACAAGTGTATCTGGACCTAAGCCATTATCATCCCTTCTTAAAACCAAGTTGCCAAGCTGATTGCAAAACCATTTTCCCCTTTTCTCATTTGTTGGACAGATATGCTTCTTGTAGGTTTTAACCCTAAACATAAATTATCTACACACGAATCTTATAATAGAAAATAAATAATAGCGAGATCATAAACCATAAAACAGATAAACACAAAGATTTTCCCCTGGATCCCAAATTGGGACGACCAGCTTGATTTTTCATTATATTCCTTTTAATGTTACAACACATATATATACATGCCGAAGCATACATAAACCCTAATCTGTTAACCATGGATTAGAACATAATCGTAGTTCCCTTGACCGGATCTACAAAAATACTAGGGGCCAAAAAACATCGTACCCCAAAACCATGTGCAAAACCATGCACAAAACCATGGGGGCGGACCGCTCACCAGAAATTGAGGACCAAAAAAAATTTCACCGGGGCGCTGCCCTGGACCCTAACAGGGGGGGCTACCACCCCCACGTTGTGCTCAGTGCAAAGGGGGCGCTATCACCCCCCCCCCCCCCTCTTACCCTCCCGCACGTGATTAGTCATGGAAAGAATATAACACATACCCAACATTCTCCCACTTGTTGTTTTCTTTCCGCAGGGGGCCATAGGAGAGCTTAGTCACTGGCCCAATTCTTCAACACCCATTGTTTCTCTACACCAAGAGAACTTCTGAGTGCTAATAGACTTCGTCAATGCATCTGCAACATTCTTCAAAGTGTCCACCTTTACCAGCAACACCCTTTTAGCCTCAACCATATCTCTAACAAAGTGATATTGAACATCAATGTGCTTTGTCTTTGAATGATAAGCAGGGTTCTTAGCTAAGAAAATTTCACTTTGGCTATCACAGTCTATCCTTATAGCTTGCTGTACCAACCCCATACTTGAACACAATCTCTGCAACCAAACTGCTTCCTTGCTTGCATGAGTGGCTGCTATGTATTCTGCCTCTGTAGTTGAAAGAGCCACTACAGACCGTCTTTTACTCATCCAACTGACTGCGCCTCCAAATAGGCTAAACACATACCCACTTGTAGATCTTCTTTGGTCCAGATCTCCAGCCCAGTCTGCATCAACAAAACCACAAATTTCCAACATTCTTTCCAATCCTGGTCTTCCCTGGTAGCACAAGCCATAATCACTAGTGCCACGTAAATATTTGAAAACCCGCTTCACTGCTGTCCAATGCTCCTTCCCTGGGTTTGACATAAACCTGCTCAATACTCCCACTGCATGTGCAATGTCTGGTCTAGTACAGACCATTGCATACATCAGGCTACCCACTGCACTTGCATATGGAACACGGGACATATCCTCCTCTTCTTCTTATGTCTTGGGACACTGTTCAGCAGACAGCTTTGCACCTACAGGAATAGGAACACTCACCGGTTTACTATCCTGCATATTGAACCTCTGCAATATAGTCTCGACATACTTCCTCTGGTTTAACCAGAGCTTCCTCTTTGCCCGATCTCTCTTAATTTCCATTCCCAAAATATAGTTTGCAGCACCAAGATCCTTCATGTCGAATTTGGAGAAAAGTTGGGTCTTCAAATCTTGGATAATTCTTTGTCATTTCCAATCAACAACATATCATCCACATACAAGACCAAATAAATAACACGGTCACCAATTAATTTAAAATAAACACAGTGATCCTCCTTGCTTCTGGTGAAGCCAAGTCCCCGTATATAGGTATCAAATTTCCGATACCACATCCTTGGTGACTGTTTTAACCCATACAGAGACTTCTTCAACCTGCATACTAGTTCTTTCTTACCCTTCACCATAAAGCCTTCAGGTTGCTTCATGTAGATCTCCTCTTCTAGATCCCCGTGAAGAAATGTTATCTTCACATCCATCTGTTCTATCTCAAAATCAAATGCAGCAGCAACAGATAAAAGTAATCTAATAGAAGTAACCTTGGCAACAGGAGAAAAAATATCACCAAAATCAATTCCCGGCACCTGGGAATAACCTTTTGCTACCAACCGAGCTTTGTATTTATCCACCTTGCCTTCTACATTCATCTTCTTCTTAAACACCCATTTGCTCCCAATGGGCTTCCTTCCAGCCGGCAACTCCACCAGATCCCATGCATCGTTTTTGTGCAAGGATGCCATTTCATCAACCATGGCCTCTTTCCAGAGTTTTCCATCCTCTGAATCTACTGCCTCCCTGAAAGTTCTGGGTTCATCATCAGTTATAGTTAAGGCAAAACCTGAACAGAAAGCAGATGGACTATACCTTTCTGGTTGCCTTCTTTCCCGAAATGATCTTCTCAAAGCTGGAGTTTGTGGCTCTTCATCTTCCGAGTCTTCTTCTGTTGTAGAGTCTGATTCATCCTCCTTTAGCTCAAACTCTATCTTCTCAGGTTCCTTTGGTAGGACTTCATGTTTAACAATATCTTTCACCTCTCTAAACACCACATCTTGGTTGTACACAACCTTCCTTGTTTCCAGGTTCCAAAGCTTGTAACCCTTTATACCATCCTTATACCCAATAAAGATGCACCTTTCAGATTTATTATCCAACTTGGTCCTTTTCTCCTTTGGAACATTTACATATGCATCACATCCAAATACCCTTAGATGTGAAAGAGAGGGTTTCTTACCAGTCCATACCTCATGTGGGGTCTTATCCTCCAACGCTGATGAAGGTGATCTGTTAACTAAGTAACATGCAGTCTCCACTGCCTCTGCCCAGAATTCTTGTCCCAACCCGGTACCACTGAGCATGCTTCTTGCCTTTTCCATCAGTGTTCTATTCATTCTTTCCGCAACTCCATTTTGCTGAGGTGTGTATGGAGTAGTCTTCTGCCGTGCTATACCACACTTCTTACAGAACTCTTCAAATTCCTTCTTGCAGAACTCCCCACCATTATCTGTCCTCAACGCCTTTATCTTCTTCTCTGTCTGGTTTTCCACCAGAGCCTTAAATTCTTTAAATTTGTCAAAGACTTAAGATTTCTTCGTCAAGAAATATATCCATGTATTCCTTGAGAAGTCATCTATGAATGAAACATAGTACACAAACTTTCCCATTGATGTAAATGACACAGGTCCAAACACATCACTGTGCACAAGTTCTAATATCTTGTTCGCCCTCTTAGCACCAGAAGGAAAACTCACCCGATTCTGCTTCCCATATACACAATGTTCACAGAAATCAAAATCCAGAGAGAAATTAGATATACCTTCTACCATACCATTTCTATGCAGTATCCGAAGGCCCTTCTCTCCAATATGTCCAAGCCTTTGATGCCATAGCATGGTCTTTTCCCCAGAGATAGCTAGGCTTTCTGCTCCACTTTCAGGAACCATAGAATTGTTACACCCATCAATAACAGTGCTACATTGTATCTTGTATAGATTTCCAGTCCGAACTCCCCACATTAATACCAATGCTCCCCAAACCATCTTGCAGGAATCTTTCCCGAACACTATTTTTACACCTGCATCATCCATCTTGCTTACAGAAATCATATTTTTGGCCAATGCAAGAATATGCAGAATACCAGGAAGTGTTCTAATCCTTCCACCTTGCAGCTTCACTTTGACCTTTCCACGTCCGACGATTATGCCTCCTATAATCCCTTAGAAATACATCAACTATCATCAGCTCCATCATATTTCTCATACTTGCAGAACCACTCCCTATGGGGAGTGAAGTGAAAGGATGCACCTAAGTCAATCAACCATGACACATGATATACATGTGTATTTGAAGAAGAAGCCAAATACACATCCCCAGCTTCATCTGAGGTGGTTTTTGCCTCTGCAAAAGGAGCATCATCAGATCCCTTTCCTTTTTTAGGAGATTTAGATCTGCAGTCCCTTTTGTAGTGCCCTTCCTTTCTGCATTTCCAACATACCTTTACAAACATTCCAGGAGATTTAGATCTCCCTCTAGATTTGGATTTCCCACTCGAAAACTTATTCTTGTTTCTGTTTTGGGACCTTCCTCGTAAATATAAGGCATCTCCATTCTAGCCCTCCATTTCTCCTGCCTCATTTTAACAAATGGTTGGGGTTGAGATGAATACCAAAATTCAAGGTAGTTGTATTGCTACCTATTGCAATAACTAGACTGTCCAACAGTCTCTGCAGAGAACACAACAACCTGATGCACTTATCTCTCATCTAATATTTAATACTCATTAGATGATGTTTCACTTACCACAAGATGAAGGCTTAGATGCTATATCGCCACCAAGTCTCCATCCTTCATCCTCAGGTTATACAGCTTTTTCCGCAGGAACAACTTATTCACCAAAGACTTAGATTAGTACAAAGTCCAAGTTTTTCCCACAAATTCTTCGTCGTAGCTTCCCTAGATACATTCAACAATACTGAATCTGAGACACACAACTGTATTGTTCTCTTAGCCTTCCAATCCAGTTTCTTCCAGTCTTCATCTGACATTGTCGTTGGTTTAGTACCCGGATCTACCGCGATCCACTAATCTTTATCCACCAGCAGATCCTCCATCTTGAGCTTCCATAACTCAAAAATCTGACCATTAAATTTCTCGATCTCTATCTTTCCTCCGCTCGCCATCTTCTTTCACCACAAGAATCAATCCCGTAGATCTCCCACTGAACAGGGTCTACCTCAGGCCCGAGCAAAAAACCCTCAGAAGCAAAGGTGTCCCCTTGAAGCCGAAACAGCTCCGATACCAAATGTAGGTTTTAACCCTGAACAGAAATTATCTACACATGAATCTTATAACAGAAAATAAACAATAGCGAGAGCATAAAACATAAAACAGATAAACAAAGAGATTTTCCCCTTGATCCCAAATCGAGATGACCATCTTGATATTTCATTATATCCCTTTTAGTGTTACAACACATATATAAATGTCGAAGATACATAAACCCTAATCCATTAACCTTGGATTAGAACATAACCGTAGTTCCCTCGACCCATCTACAAAATACCAAAAAAAACCATCGTACCCCAAAACCATGTGCAAAACCATGCACAAAACCATGGACACGGACTACCCACCGGAAATTAAGGACCAAAAAAAAATTTCGCCGGGGCGCTGCCTCGGACCCCGACAGGGGGGGCTACTACCCCCCCTATGACCCCCTCGTTGCGTCCAATGCAAAGGGGGGGCTATCGCCCCCCCTCGCGCGTGATTATTCATGGAAAGAATATAACACATACCCAACACTTATTTAATGAATATCATTATGAAATACTTTGCTTGTGAGGGTATGCTTTCCAGAGTCTATTCCTACCATATAAGACTACTCATGCATTTCACTAGGGCCAAATTGCTTCATTTTCCCTACTACCTTTGTAAAAGTATTGATAAAATGTCATCCATTGTGCAAAAAAGGCCTCCCTCCCAACAAATGTCAAGTATTTTCCACCACTCCCTCATCAAAATGATTTTCTTACACCAATTGGAGCAACAAGGCATCCCATGGGAAGTTTTCATCACCCATGGTGTTTTCACAAATCCATAGCCCCTTCCTCTACAAAGTTTACCATCATCATCTCAACTTCCTCCTCCCACACCTCCATCACCCTCCACTGACCATGATTCATCCTCTTCACATGAATCCTATCCCCAAACAAACCTCCCTCTTTCACCTTCCCCTAAAGCCTTAGAACATGAAGAAAGCAGTGACTAGGAGGAAAATGGCAGCCAAGAAGAAAATGACAGACAAGGAGAAGAAACAAGTGATGAAGAGGAGGAAAATGAGAGTGAAGAAAGTGAAAATGATGGAGAAGATACCAAGGACAATGAAGAGGAGGAAGATGAAATTAGTAAAGAAGACTGTGACAAAAGCAGTGGGCTAAATGATGAAGAAGGTAACAAAGAAGATAGTGATAACAAAGAGGAAGAAAACAGTGACCAAGATAAACATTGGAGTCATGAGGAAAGTTATGAGGAAGAAGACCAAGAAGAAAGTAGTGACAAAGGCAATGAAACAAAAAGCAAACAAGAAGGAAAATGAAGTGAGCTAAATGAGGATGAGGAAATCAATGACAACCCAAGTACAGAGGCTGATTTTTATGAGCAGTATGATGAAGGTAAAGAAGAAAATAGTGAGCCCAATAGCAGTAATAAAAGGAGAAATGACAAAGATGAAGATAACAATCAAGAAGAGACAAAGTTCAAGGTAATTGCAGTGGAAAAGACAAAGAAGATAGTGAGAAGAAAAGTGAAGAAAACTCATATAATGAGGAAGAAAGTGAAAATCAAAGTAATGGAAAGATTAATGAAAGTGCCTCTAACAGTGACCCCACAGAAAATGCAAGCGGTAATAAAGAGGCAAAGTTTGAAAGTGAATACAATGGGAAAATCTGTGTGGGTATAGACACACATAATGAGGCAGAAAATGATAGCCATGGTGAAGAAGAAAATCATGACAGTACTCATGAAAAAAGAAGTGATAATGAAGAAACAAATTCTGAGGGCAAAGACAGTAGGCATAGCAAAGATGAAGAAAACAATGAAGATGCCTCTAACAGTGACCCCACAGAAAATGCAAGCAGTGATAAAGAGGCAGAATTTGAAAGTGAGGACAGTGGGCCAAATCATGAAGAGTAGGAAAGTCATGAAGATACAGATGTACAAAGAAATGATGAAGACACCTATAATGTTGCAAATACAGGGGATGATAATCATGAAAATATTCATAGTGATACTAACATGAGAGAAAATGAAAATGGCTCTCAAGAAGGCAGTCAAGAGAAAAGTGAGGAAGACACACATACAGAAATTATCAATGAGAAGACAAACAACCCTGAGGTCACCAGTGATCAAGGTATTCAAGTGAAACATGTTAAAACTTGTAATCTCACTTACCAAAGAGGATCAAGGCAAGTGTTTGCTGCCTCTAAGAGGCAAGGGACCTTGCCATCTACTACAACTCAACCATTGGACAAAGGTAAGTAAAAAGTGAAAGAAGAAGAGGAAGATCATGAAAAGGAAATAGAGTTTGAACTCATTCACATAAACAGTGATGATGAGAATGAAACAAGAATTTCAAACTCCCTCCTCCAAGACAGGAATGCACAAATCAAGGATTTGGAGGCTGAATTAGAAAGAGCAAAGGATGTGATTCACTTCTGTCAGATGAAAAACAAGCAAATGAGTGCCCAACAAGCCATCCATGAAACAGGAACACTTAGGTACCAGAAAGAGGCTCAAAAGGCACAGGTGAAGTTGGCAGAATTCATGGGCACTTATGAGGAGATTAGTGATGAGGAAGGTCAAACTAGAAGGAGACCTAGAACTATGGGTCTAAAGAAAGCATTGGCAAAGGAGAGAGAAGAAGCATCAGCCCAAGCGAAACAACTTTCTCTCCAAGAACTCCTTGCACTAGAAATTGAACATGATAGGGAATCATGGCTTGAGAGGACTAACATACACCTTGAGGCCAAGTTTGACAAGGCCAATAAAGACTTGGATCTACAAAGAAAAATGGCTAACCATTATGCTCAAAGAGACAAATTTACAAGGCAAGAACTCAGAAGTGCCAAAATTGAGATCCAAGCACTAAAGGAGGAAAAGGACCAAGCTAGCCTTGGTATTTTTGCTAAATATTTTCTACAGGTCTCCCAGGACCCATGAGGCACTTATATACCTAACTTGGGAGAAATTGGACAAGTTTTTGTCTTTTGCAAATTTTGAGGCTAGGAGCGCAGCACACCTGGTGCTACGCTTTTTTTCAGGGCACCTTCAGGAGGTAAGTCTTACATTTTTGTATTCCTCATCATGCAAGGAGAATTATAACCAATTTTTCAGCTCAATTGGAGTTGTTTTGGTCTCCCAAAAGGGTCAAAAACACTCATTTTTTCACCATTCTGCCTGCTTTTTAGGACATTTGCTGCGCTCCTACTAGTCTTGGAATTTTAACTTTTTGGACAAGTTGTGGAGGTCAGATCAGAAAACCAAGGATATATATGGAAATTAGACTTCAAGGGATTTCTAAAAGGCCATCATGGAGCCTTATTCGACATCGGGAAGGCCTTCAAAACAATGTTGTAAGAAGACCTATTTTTTTTGTTCCTGTGCTACGCTCCTGGCATGCAAATTCAAATTTGACACACAGTGCTACGCTCATGTGATTGATAGGTGAAAATGTGTGTTTGGAAAGTTTTTAAAGGATTTTTAGAGCCTAAAGGTCAATTTAATTGATAAAAATAGCCAGAAAGATATTTTTTAGATATTTTTGTGCCTTGGGCATTGCAAGGCCTCTAGGAAAATAGAGATACTTTTGATTATCCAATAGACTTCTAGATGCTTTATTTAGGATTTCCTCCTCCTTTATTTTTATATAAGGCATGACGATTCATTGTAATAGTGGGCTTTTGATGTGTTTGAGAGAAATACATGGTTTTTGGAAGTTGAAGATAAATTTGGTGTTGTGGAGCTTGTAAATGATTTGCCTTGATTGATGTTGATGAAGGCTTGCTTGCAGGATTCCTAAGTTTAGTTAATGGTGATGTATCTCTTATTTGTTCATGTTTTTCTTATTTATCATATGTCCATCTTTCTATATTGCAATAGCTCAAAATATTATGGGATGATAAATGTTGTTGGAGGCACCTCAGTCCTCCTGTTTGTTATTTTCTTCATGTTTTCCTCTGTTGGGTTAGTTTAAGGAATTCTTGGTTTCTCCTTAGGCCTACCTAAGCTTTTCTATTTCATTATTGGATTAATATGCTAGTTTAAAAACATGATTCACAGTAAGCCCTGCTTGTTTGATGTTATCTAAACTCTGTCTTGAAATCTCTCTTTGATGTATTGATTTATTAGGTTAAGCCAAAGAGGTCTTATTTCGACCTTGCCCTTTGTATATGCTTATCATTTTTCCTCAAAGTTCTTTATAGTTTAATGAATTATGTTTAGGATTTCCCTCTTCATTTATTGATGCTATTTTTCTCTTATATGTTTTCAAATCTTGAAAGTAGAATCATTGAAGTTAGATAAGTTTTCTTACTTTATTTGTTCCACTAGATTTTATATCTTGTAGGTTTTAAACCTGTATAGAAATTATCTGCAAACGAATCTTAAAGACAAAAAATAAATATTTGCAAGAGCATAAAACATAAAATAGATAAACACAGAGATTTTCCCCTGGATCACAAATCAGGACGATCAGCTTGATTTTTCATTATATTCCTTTTAGTGTTACAACACATATATATACATGCTGAATCATAAATAAACCCCAATCCATTAACCCTAGATTAGAACATAACCATAGTTCCCTTGACTGGATCTACAAAATAACAGGGGCTGAAAACTATACTGCCCCAAAACCATGTGCAAACCCATGCACAAAACCATGGGTGGGTCCACCCACTGGAAAATAAGGACAAAAAAAAATTTCTGGGCCGCTGCCTGGGACCCCGACAGGGGGGGCTATCACCCCCCCACGCATGACTAGTCGTGGAAAGAATATAACACAAACCCAACATTCTCCCACTTGTTGTTTTCTTTCCACAAGGGGCCATAGGAGAGCTAAGTCATTAGCCTAGCTTTGCAACACCCATTGTTTCTCTACACCAAGAGAACTTTTGAGTGCTCATAGACTTTATCAATGCATCTACAAAATTCTTCAAAGTGTCCACCTTTACCAGCAACACCCTTTTAGCCTCAACCATATATCTCACAAAGTGATATTGAACGTCAATGTGCTTTGTCTTTGAATGATAAGCAGGGTTCTTAGCCAAGAAAATTGCACTTTGGTTATCATAGTATATCCTTATAGCTTGCTTCACCAACCCCATACTTGAACAAAATATCTGCAACCAAACTTCTTCTTTGCTTGCATGAGTGGCTGCCATGTATTGTTCCTCTGTAGTTAAAAGAGCCACTACAGACTATCTTTTACTCATCCAACTGAATGCACCTCCAAAAAGTCTAAACACATACCCACTTGTAGATTTTTTTTGGTCCAAATCTCTAGCCCAGTCTTCATCAACAAAAACATGAATGTCCAACACTCTTTCCAATCTTAGTCTTCCCTGGTAGCATAAGCCATAATCACTAGGGCCATGCAAATATCTGAAAACCCGCTTCACTACTATCCAATGCTCCTTCCCTAGGTTTAACATAAACCTACTCAATACTCCCACTTCATGTGCAATTTCTGGTCTAGTACAAACCATTGCATACATCAGGCTACCCACTGCACTTGCATAAGGAACACGGGACATATCCTCCTCTTCTTCTTGTGTCTTGGGACACTGTTCAGTAGACAACTTTGTACCTACAGGAATCGGAACATTCACCGGTTTACTATCCTTCATATTGAACCTCTGCAATATAGTCTCGACATAATTCCTTTGGTTTAACCAGAGCTTATTCTTTGCCTGATCTCTCTTAATTTCCATGCCCAAAATATAGTTTGCAGCACCAATATCCTTCATGTTGAATTTGGAGAACATTTGTGTCTTAAAATCTTGGATAATTTCTTTGTCATTTCCAATCAAAAACATATCATCCACATAAAAGACCAAATAAATAACACGGTCACCAATAAATTTAAAATAAACATAATGATCCTCCTTTCTTCTGGTGAAGCCAAGTCCCCGTATATAGGTATCAAATTTATGATACCACATCCTTGGCGATTGTTTTAACCCATACAAAGACTTATTTAACCTACATACCAACTCTTTCTTCTCCTTCACCATAAAGCCTTCAAGTTGTTTCATGTAGATCTCCTCTTCCAGATCCCCATGAAGAAATTTTTTCTTCACATCCATCTGTTCTACCTCAAAATCAAATGTAGCAGCAACAAATAAAAGTAATCTAATAGAAGTAACTTTGGCAACAGGAGAAAAAATATCACCAAAATCAATTCCCGGCACCTGGGAATAACCTTTTGCTACCAACTGAGTTGTGTATTTATCCACCTTGCCTTCTACATTCATCTTCTTCTCAAACACCCATTTGCTCTTGATGGGCTTCCTTCCAGCCACCAACCCCACCAGATCCCATGCCTCATTTTTATGTAAGGATGCCATTTCATCAACCATGGCCTCCTTGCAAGGATGTGCATGACTATTCATGGAAATAATATAACACAAACCTAGCATATCTTGAATGTTTATTTGTTTAAAAGTATTGTCATTGAGTAAATGGTGTGCCCTATCTCATGACTAGTATCTTTTTCTTATCATTATTTAAGATCTCTCTGTTCATAGGTATTTGACAAAGGATTCTTAATTTCCCATTGCCCTACCTTGTTTCCCAAACTTAATGTCCATTTCACCTCACACATAAACTTTAAAGATCCATTAACTACACTATATTTTCCATGTGATGTACCCCGATTCATTATTTAGATTTCAATGACTTCATAGAATCCATAGCCCAATTGATTTTATAACCTCTCACTCCACCTATCCTACTTGATCATCTTACCCAAACCAAAACAAAAAACAAACCTACAATTAACAACTAGCCTAATAATCAAACACTTAAAGCGAACAAGTTTCACATCCTTCGCATAGTAGAGAGAGCCCTCTCTGAGTCCAGGAAGGCTAGGTCCTAGGAATCCAAAGACTGGTCTGATGTTACCCTGTGCATTTGTTCTACCAATCTACTAAATCATGGGACACCAACATAATGGAGATCACGGTGGGACCTTCTAAGTTAGTGACAATCTAATTACCCCTTAGGACTCGATAATCCCTTGTTAAAGAGTATCTGTTGATTTAGCGCCACCTCATCACTATCACTAACACAATGGTGATGATGATGTAACCTCTGATGTTAGAAACAATCTAAGCATCCCTTAAGACTTCAGAAAACCTTATCTAATCATAGAGAACTCAAGTTTATAGCCAAAGAGTATAATCTAGTTGTCTCACCATCCTATAAAAATGATGACTCAACTATAGGACACTCTTACAAACCTTAGGGCTACATATAGAAACTCAGAAAACCCCAAAAAATTCCTGGATTGGCTTCTTGTCAGTAATGGTGGTGGACCATAAACACACATGTTCAAAACAACTAAAAATATCCACCCAGTGACTCCACTAGCCTCCAGTATGCCTTCTAACTTTACTAGTGTCCATAGACTCCTATAGGATTGTGTCGAATAAACCCTCAGAAGTCTAGAATCCTAGTCACACACCGTGTGAGTTTAGAAAACACAAAGAGAGGTAAAATTTTCAAAAAAGTTCAAAAAAATACTTTCAGCCTCTTTAAATTTTGAGTTTGAAATCTGGCTTCACGAAGAATCAGTACCAGATCTCATCTGGACCCAAACCCTCCTACTATAGTTGATGACCCAAAAAGGATTTTTTGGAAAACTTCTGAAACTGGAAACTTAACTACTGTTGGAACCATTCACAAAGCAAGCTCTATCCCTGAACAACGCACAGCCTTGCAAGATCCCCAATTTGACTTGCATCACACTAGAAACCTTTTTAGAACCAAGTCACAAAGTAGAATTGACCATATCGACCTTGAGCCCATAGACTTGCAACAGAGTCCTAGCGGAGAAGCTTCTCCTTCCACACCACCTGATTTCCAACTTCTCCACCACTTTGGATATTTTCACCACAAGTATGCTCAGAATCAATTTATTGGATCAAGTACTTCCACCACATCCATTCACACCTCCACTGTGCAAACCACTCCATCTCATATCACAAATCCTCCACTTGTAAATCCACCATTAG